>CM026566.1:7284608-7813745 GCA_015143295.1 Tetracentron sinense | reverse complement strand
CTATCACCTGCGAATAAGAAGTCGGCTGGCAGGAATACTCAGCGGGGTTACTAAGCACAACCAACAGTCTTAGCGTACAGATAGCATAAATAAAGCAGGAAAAATTCTTATAAGTTAGGAAGGAAAAATTCATAGCTATAAGAAAGGATATTCTTATCATGACAATAAAGTAAAGGAGTAGATAATCATGCTTGAATTCATAAAAGCCGATAAAACCCTTGAAAACCCCGTGCCTTGACTTGCACTGAAAACACCATTCCTTGCTTGAAAACGGTCATGTTGGTCTTATCTTATCGTATCAGCATGGCATGGCGCACACCGACCCAGTGTCGTGGCGAGGCTGTGCTGCTTGGAAAAGTAAATGAGACACTCGTGATGGGAAAGGGAGACCCTCGTGCCTAAAGCTTATGCGGGTTTTTGGTCATGCCCGTCGGGTCATGCTTGCTTGGAAAAGTAAATACTTGGGAGGGAAGGGAGACCCTTCTTCCTAAAATGAATCCATGCATGTCCTTTCACTGTGAGAGTTCTTGGAGATACTTGCGATGCAGGGAAGGGAGGCCCCTTCGTATGTTATGTATGCACGTGGAGGGAAGGGAGACCCTTTTATGAAAAAGGCATGATTGCCTTGTCCTTGCCAAAGCTAGGGTAAAACATATCGTACGATATGCCCCACCTCTAAATCCCATTCTTGAAAACCTCGGTAAATCAGTCATGTAGCGTGCTCGTGAGGTCGTGTGCATACTTGCATTGGAATTAAATATGGCATTTGAGTAATTCATAACACATAACATCAATGATTTGGGCAATTTAATATTGATATCATTTAGGGAAAGCGAACAATCACTCTATCATAACCTAGCAATTTCCATAAACCTAAACAGGGCATTTTCTTAATTATCATTACATTTATTCACCTTGGCATTTCGTCAAACATGGTACATTCATTATTTATTAACCCTACAACATGCTTTTCTAGGTGGGTTATACTCACATCACACTTGTATGTTTATTATTAGTACAATGCCCTTCCCCATTCATTCATTACATCATCCACACGGCATCCATTCGCCAACCTCCATCTCCATTTACCATACATACCACCAATCTCATAACACATATATGAATGAAGGAAATAAGGAGAAACAAAGGAAAAAGGGAAGCTATAACTAGGAGGGTAGTAAGAAGTACCGACCTTGAAGAGATGAGGAAGAAACCCCTCTTCCAAACGACCGTGAGTTGCTGCCCTAGCTTGGAACACGAGCCTCCACCCGAGCTTGAGCCGAGATCTTGAAGGAAAACGTGCTTGAGGATAATCTAGGGTCTCAAACCCTTTGATTTCCCTTCCAAAAATCAAACCCTAGGTTAGGGATCGCCTTCTTCTCCCTTCCTTAGCTCTCAATCTTCTAAGTATTGCAAATAAGCCCTAAAGGCTCGGGCAAGACTCTTAAGGTAAGAGTAAACCACTCAAAGACTAAACACCCTTCTAAATTTTCTGCAAAAACGCGAGTACCGAGCGATCGGTGTTAATGACCGATCGATCGGTTGCCTACCGAGCGATCGGTGTTTATGACCGATCGACCGGTCAAAAACTCACTCTCTGGAAAATTTCCCATACAAACTTTCTGACCGCGCGATAGCTACCGATCGATCGGTTATGGACCGATCGATCGCTGACTGGACCGAGCGATCGGTTCTCTGTATGTCTGGACTGTTTTGACCATATCTTTTGACTCGCTCGTACGGATTTCGACGATTCAACTTGCGTTGGGTTCGTCTTTCGAAAACGCACATTTCTGACGTTTCGGAATTTTCGATTTCTCCTTTATTTATTAATTAGACTACAAAAATGGCCAATTAGCTACGAAGGTGCTATTCATTAAGGATGAAAAAGTCCGGGGTGCTACATTCTCCCCCCCTTACAAAATTTCGTCCCCGAAATTTGGACGATACATACATGCATCAAATCAAAACAAATTATAAGCCATATGCACAAGTCTATTCAAACAACTCGGGATACTTTGCTTTGACTTCGGCTTCACGCTCCCACGTGGCTTCTTCTCGGGCATGATGTTGCCATTGCACGAGAACCAAAGGGATTGTCTTGTTGCGAAGCACTTGATCTCTCCGATCCAATATGTGAATCGGCTTCTCAACCAACGTGAGATCTTCTCGAATTTCCAACGGTTCCAATTCTAGTACATGCGAAGGGTCCGCAATGTACTTCCGAAGCATAGACACGTGGAAAACGTTGTGAACCGCGGCCATGTAAGGTGGAAGAGCTACTCGATAAGCAACTTCACCAACCCGCGTGATAATCTCAAACGGTCCAACATAGCGAGGACTAAGCTTGCCTCTTTTGCCGAATCTCATAATCCCTTTGCTAGGAGATACTTTCACAAAGACTCGATCCCCTACTTGAAATTCCAAGTCCCTGCGGCGCGTGTCTGCATAGCTCCTTTGGCGATCTTGAGCGGCTTTCAACCGATCCCGGATGATCTTGACTATACTAGCTGTTTGCTCAATCAACTCCGGACCAAGTACTTTTCTTTCTCCTACCTCATCCCAGTAAAGAGGAGACCTGCAGCTTCGCCCATACAAAGCCTCGAACGGAGCCATTTGGATACTCGCCTGATAGCTATTGTTGTAGGCAAACTCCACCAAAGGCAAGTGCTCTTCCCAACTGCCTTTGAAATCCAGCATACAAGCCCGAAGCATATCTTCTATTACTTGGTTCACCCTCTCGGTTTGTCCATCCGTCTGTGGATGAAAAGCAGTACTGAAATCAAGTCGGGAACCCATAGCTTCCTGAAAGCTTTTCCAGAATCGTGATGTGAATCTTGGATCCCGATCCGACACAATACTGACAGGCACTCCGTGCAACCTCACCACTTCCTTGATGTACAAAGCAGCTAACTGACTAGAGTTGAAAGTAGTTCGGTAAGGCAAGAAGTGAGCGGACTTCGTCAAACGATCCACTACTACCCATATCGCATCTGAACCCCTTGCCGTCTTTGGCAAGCCAACTATGAAATCCATGGATATGTTCTCCCATTTCCACTCGGGAATCGGAAGGGACTGTAATAGACCTGCGGGCCGCATGTGTTCTGCTTTCACCTGTTGGCACACCAAGCACCGTGCTACATATTCCGCAACCTCCCTCTTCATATTCCGCCACCAAAAGTGACTCTTGAGGTTCCGGTACATCTTCGTACCCCCTGGATGCACAGTGTACTTTGCCCGGTGGGCTTCATCCATAATCTCCCTCCGAAGGTTTGCATTGGCTGGAACACACAGCCTTCCCTTGAATGTGATAGCACCTCGGCTAGTAAGAGAGAAGTCCTCACTACCTTTAGCAACTTCCTTGTCCCGATAAGCCAACAATTCAGCATCCGTGGCTTGGTATTCTTGGATCAAATCTATAATGTATGGCCGAACCGTGACATTTGCCAAGATAGGACTACGGACAGAGTCATTCACACTAATGTCCAGATTTGCCAAGTCTTCAAGTAGCTTCCATTCTTGCACTAACATGCATGCTAATAACCCCGGAGGTCTTCTACTCAAAGCATCAGCCACTACATTTGCTTTACCCGGGTGGTATTGAATGGTACAATCATAATCCTTCAAAAATTCAATCCAACGCCGTTGCCTTAGATTCAGCTCCTTTTGGGAGAAGAGGTACTTGAGACTCTTGTGATCAGTGAACACATAGAACTCCACCCCATAAAGGTAATGACGCCAAATCTTAAGTGCAAACACGACCGCCGCAAGCTCCAAGTCGTGCGTGGGATAGTTCTTCTCATGCTCCTTCAACTGCCTTGATGCATAGGCAATGACCTTTTTGTGCTGCATGAGTACACACCCAAGTCCAACGTGCGAGGCATCACTATACACCTCGTGCCCATAAGGTCCGGATGGCACCGTAAGGACAGGAGCTGTGGTAAGCCTCTTCTTCAGTTCCGTGAAACTGATCTCACACTTGTCGCTCCATACAAACTTAGCGTTCTTCCTTGTCAGGTAAGTGAGCGGTGCTGCAAGGCTGGAGAAACCCTCTACGAATCTCCTGTAGTAGCCTGCCAACCCAAGAAAACTGCGTATCTCCGTGACACTCTTGGGCCTCGCCCAATTCATGACTGCCTCTATCTTCTTTGGATCCACCGAAATGCCTTCCGCCGATACAACGTGGCCTAGGAATGACACCTCTTCCAACCAAAACTCACACTTGCTAAGTTTGGCGTATAGCTTGTGCTCTCTTAGCATTTCCAAAGCAAGGCGTAGGTCGCGTGTGTGATCTTCCCGTGTCTGGGAATAAACCAAAATGTCATCAACAAATACAATCACGCACCTATCAAGATATGGCCGGAACACCCGGTTCATCAAATCCATAAAGGCTGCCGGTGCGTTCGTGAGTCCAAAAGGCATCACCAAGAACTCGTAATGTCCATATCGAGTCCTGAAAGCAGTTTTGGGAACATCTTCCGCCTTAATCTTCAACTGGTGATAACCCGATCGAAGATCTATCTTTGAGAAAAATCTCGCTCCCTTCAACTGATCGAACAAGTCATCAATCCTAGGCAAGGGATACCTATTCTTTATAGTGACTTTGTTCAATTGCCTGTAATCGACACACATCCGCATCGAGCCATCTTTCTTCTTAACAAACAACACCGGGGCACCCCATGGTGAGACACTTGGTCGAATGAAGCCAAGGCCTTGCAATTCCTCCAACTGAGTCTTTAACTCCTTGAGTTCAATAGGGGCCATTCTATACGGAGCCCTGCAAACAGGAGCTGTGCCTGGTGCAAGCTCGATCATAAACTCAATCTCCCTGTCTGGAGGCAATCCTGGCAACTCCTCTGGAAATATATCCAGGAACTCACTCACAACCGGAGTAGTTGATGAGTCCTTTGCCTCGGGGTTAGCTACGCCCAACGCCGCAAAACGAGCAATAGATCTGCTTTTCAACCCGCGAAAGTGGAATGGTTTTCCTTCTACTGGCTTGAAGAGTACCATTTTCTCAAAGCAAGCTACATGCCCATGATGTGCTGCTAACCAATCCATTCCCAATATGACATCAAAGTCTTGGAATCCAAGGACGATGAGATCAACCGCCAACTCGTGGCTTCCAACTTGGACCACACCATTTCTATACACTTTATCTGCCAATACTGTTTTGCCAAGAGGAGTCGAAATGGCTAACTCCGGTTCTAGCTGACTTGGCTCCCCAGAAAAGCCTTCTGAAAAACTCGGCGAGACAAACGAATGAGTAGACCCGGTATCAATCAACACTCGAGCCAAATACTCATTGACTAGTAGGGTTCCTGAAATTTTAGCTAGTTACGTCAATTCAAGCCTCAACAGTGTATACACGTAGGTAAATATATATATAGCATACCAACTACGTACTCAAGGAATAAAACATAACACAACAATCACGAATAAGGAAAATAACTCCTAACGCGTACCTTGCACCACATCGTCAGATGCAAGTGCATCACCCTCTGTCAAGGCAAAAACTCGCCCCTGGTTCGCCTGGCGAGACTGAGGTGTAGACCGGGTAGTCTGAGATGACGCCTGGTATGATCCTGCTGGGCGTGTCGGGGGCCTACTATCCTGAGACTGGCCTGGTAAATGCCGGCTAGGGCAATCCCTGATCATGTGGCCCTGGCGACCGCAATGATAACATCCACCAGATGCTCTTCGGCAATCTCCTGCCGGATGCCTTTTGCCGCATGAAGTGCAGACCTCATGTGTGTAGGCTGGAGGGACCAGAGGTGGTGTATACCTTGCTGCCTGAGGGGTAACTGGCCGTGGGGCCGGAAGAGCCTGAGGTCGAGGTGCCTGTGGCACGTACTGCCGGGGTGCTGGAGGAGCATAAGTCGGCCTCATCTGTGGTGCTGGCCATGTATACTGATAAGGACCAGTCCGGGCCCGCCTCTCTGGAGGTGCTGAACTATTGGCTTGGCCTCTCGCCAACTCTCTCTTCTTAGACACCGCTTCGGAATTGGCCTCGACCAATAAGGCCTTGTCTACCACTTCAGGGTAGGTAGCATGCCTGAAAACGGAAACCTTCTCCATAATAACATCCTTGAGCCCTTGCTCAAATCTTCTCGCCTTCATTGCCTCAGTAGCAACCATATGAGGCGCGAATCTCGACAATTCTGAGAACTTGGCCTCATAAGCGGCCACAGACATCGAACCTTGCTCAAGGTTGATGAATTCTCTCTCTTTCTTTTCCCGTGCACCGATCGGAAAATACTTCTTGTAAAAAGTATCTTTGAACTCCTCCCAAGTCCAAGGTTGACCTTGCATGGTCAAGTCCCGTGTCCTCAATGCGGACAACCACCAATGGTGGGCTTCGCCCTCTAGCATAAAAACTGCCCATGCCACTTTCTCTTCCTCTGTAGGAGAGAGCACCGCAAATATCTTCTCAACCTGGAGGATCCAAGCCTCCGCAGTAAGAGGGTCCACACTCCCGTGGAAAGATGGAGGCCTCAATCTCCTGAATGCCTCAACTCCAGCTGTACGATGTATAGGAGCTGCGGGCGGTGGAGTAGGTGCCGGTGATGCCGGTATAGTTTGCCGAGCCGCCAGGATGGCGAGTGTCTCAGCAATAGAGCCTAAGACCTGAGAGAGGTCCGGCTGCTCATCCTCATCCCGTGAAGAAGAGGAAGCTCTTGTATGTGGTCCACGACCCCGTGTGTTCCGTCTCATGACTAAAGTCCTGAGAATAATAACACCACATGAGTCTAACTTGAAACCACAGTTTATTTCAATGTCACTTCACAATAATTCAATTTGTATTAGTTGTATAATACTAATATACATCACATCGAGTCATCAGAGTATTCATCACATTATACTTACACTTCAGTGTTCTAGCGTACCTAGGACCCGTACTTGGTTGAAACAACCATTTTGACTAAGACTAAAGTTTAGTCTTACACTTGGAACCAGACTCGCTCCCGACTCACTTCCTTCCTAACTTGTTTCCTAACATATGCTCTTGTCAAGCCGTGGTATTAGATTCTAAGTGACCCTAGAGACCTAAAGCCTAAGCTCTGATACCACTTCTGTCGCGACCCAAAACCCACCCTAGGAGTTAGAGTGAATCTTGGACGACTTAACCATTACTTACATGACTTGCTTGACGAACCAACCTGCAAAACTCACAGGACATATACAATAGAGGATAACAGCGGAAGCATAACTACAAAACACAACGGAAGTCTAACAAACCTCTAAGTATATATATACACATGGTCCAAGTTTAATACAAAAGAAAACAAAACAAAGAAAGTGCGGACACGCCCGCCAAAATACATGGATATAATCACTCATGCTCACCCACAGCTAAACCACTTAGAATCTACAACCACCTAATGGTAACCCTCTACGGGAGGTTCCTCCAAAGGCTCCTCGACGTACTCCTCCTCCACCCAAGGGCTCGGAGCACAGATATCAAATGGAGCAGCTGCTCCGCCATCACCTGCCGACATAAGAAGTACGGCTGAGCATGGAATACTCAGCGGGTACTAAGCACTAACCAACAGTCTTAGCGTACAGATAGCATACATAAAGCAGGAAAAATTCTTATAAGTTAGAAGGAAACAATTCATAGCATATAAAGCAGGAATAATTCATATCATGACAATAAAGTAAAGGAGTATATAATCATGCTTGAATTCATAAAAGCCGATAAAACCCTTGAAAACACCGTGCACTTGACTTGACTGAAAACACCATTTCCTTGCTTGAAAACTTGTCATGTTTGTCTTATCTTATCGTATCATGCATGTCATGCCATGTCTTGCCATGCTTGCTTGGAAAAGTAAACTACTTGTGAGGGAAGGGAGACCCTTCTTCCTAAATGCTTATGCTTGTCATGCCATGTCTTGTCATGCTTGCTTGGAAAAGTAAACTACTTGTGAGGGAAGGGAGACCCTTCTTCCTAAATGCTCATGTCATGTCCTTTCACTTGTGAGATGTTCTTGGGAGATGTACTTGCGAGGGAAGGGAGGCCCTTCTTATGTTATGTATGCACTTGTGAGGGAAGGGAGACCCTTCTTATGAAAATGCATGATTGCCTTGTCCTTGCCAAAAGCGAGGTAAAACATATCGTACGATATGCCCCACCTCTAAATCCCATTCTTGAAAACCTCGGTAAATCATGTCATGTATGCGTGCTCGTGAGGTCGTGTGCATACTTGCATTTGGAATTAAATATGGCATTTGAGTAATTCATAACACATAACATCAATGATTTGGGCAATTTAATATTGATATCATTTAGGGAAAGCGAACAATCACTCTATCATAACCCTAGCAATTTCCATAAACCTTAAACATGCATTTTCTTAATTTATCATTCATTTTATTCACCTTGGCATTTCGTCAAACATGGTACATTCATTATTTATTAACCCTACAACATGCTTTTCTAGGTGGGTTATACTCACATCACACTTGTATGTTTATTATTAGTACAATGCCCTTCCCCATTCATTCATTACACCATCCACACGGCATCCATTCGCCAACCTCCATCTCCATTTACCATACATACCACCAATCTCATAACACATATATGAATGAAGGAAAATAAGGAGAAACAAAGGAAAAAGGGAAGCTATAACTAGGAGGGTAGTAAGAAGTACCGACCTTGAAGAGATGAGGAAGAAACCCCTCTTCCAAACGACCGTGAGTTGCTGCCCTAGCTTGGAACACGAGCTCCACCCGAGCTTGAGCCGAGATCTTGAAGGAAAACGTGCTTGAGGATAATCTAGGGTCTCAAACCCTTTGATTTCCCTTCCAAAAATCAAACCCTAGGTTAGGGATCGCCTTCTTCTCCCTTCCTTAGCTCTCAATCTTCTAAGTATTGCAAATAAGCCCTAAAGGCTCGGGCAAGACTCTTAAGGTAAGAGTAAACCACTCAAAAGACTAAAACACCCTTCTAAATTTTCTGCAAAAACGCGAGTACCGAGCGATCGGTGTTAATGACCGATCGATCGGTTGCCTACCGAGCGATCGGTGTTTATGACCGATCGACCGGTCAAAAACTCACTCTCTGGAAAATTTCCCCATACAAACTTTCTGACCGCGCGATAGCTACCGATCGATCGGTTATGGACCGATCGATCGCTGACTGGACCGAGCGATCGGTTCTCTGTATGTCTGGACTGTTTTGACCATATCTTTTGACTCGCTCGTCGGATTTCGACGATTCAACTTGCGTTGGGTTCGTCTTTCGAAAACGCACATTTCTGACGTTTCGGAATTTTCGATTTCTCCTTTATTTATTAATTAGACTACAAAAATGGCCAATTAGCTACGAAGGTGCTATTCATTAAGGATGAAAAAGTCCGGGGTGCTACACTAGGGCAGCGATCCTATGACGTTTTTGCAAGGGTTTTCTTCCCCACACCAAGCTTCCTTCAAGCAAAGGTTTTCTTCTTTCAAGTTGGAGCTTCAATCAAGGTTTCTACCAAGATCAAGCCTTGATTCAAGGTTAGTACACCCTACTAACTTCCCTTAGCAATAATCTAGGTTTTCTATTGTGAAATATCATTCTTGCTATTATGTTTTCTTCCTTGTGAAATGTATCATCTCAAATAAATATAAACAAGATAAAGAAAAAGATATGGATGTGTGGATGAGATGTTGATTGAGGCGATGGGATGCCAAATGTGTGATGTATGATATGTGTGGGGTGCGAATTGAAAAATGGAGGATGGACATTTCATAAATAACAAACTTACCTTTATGATTGAATGAAAAATATGCACTAAAAAGAAGAATATGAACTATTATGGAACATTGCATTTTGTGTTTGATGAGATGCCTAAACCATGAATAAGGGACTTAAATGAAGAAATGGAAGTAGGTCTTATGCATGTGTTCTCATGGATGATGAAATATTCAAATGTCATGTAGGTTACTCAAATTCTCATATGCATCCATTATGGTTTGAATTGTGATGCCATATCTCTCTTGTTATCCGCATTCCCATGATTGTCACCATTGCCACGAACACGAGCACGCATGTATGCATGTACCGAGATTTCAAGAGCATATGCATATAATAATCAACAAGAAAACACTGCATGTCAAGGAGGTTGGTAGCCCAGGGAGATTCGGGTATTAGCCTCTGGCTCACAAGAAAATTCAAAACACTACATGTCAAGGAGGTTGGTAGCCCAGGGACATTCGGGTACTAGCCTCTGGCTCACAAGAAAACTAAACAAGTAATTAAAATTCACGTATTGTCAAGGAGGTTGGTAGCCCAAGGACATTCGGGTACTAGCCTCTGGCTCACAAGAAAACCGAAAATACTACATGTCAAGGAGGTTAGTAGCCCAGGGAGATTCGGGTACTAGCCTCTGGCTCAGAAGAAAACCATATCTCAAGGAGGTTGGCAGCCCAGGGAGATTCGGGTGCTAGCCTCTGGCTCACAAGTTTACAAGATGAAAGTTTACAAGATGATGACAAGGCATTCATGCATGCACGCATACATGATTTTTCTCAAGCCATATCGAGACATGAAACGGATTTCCAAGCATGAGTTTTATCGGAGTGTTCGCATTCATGCACGCACGTCAAGATGATTGTATCGTACCATGTTTAATATTGTTTCTTTTGTGATGTTCCTCTTACTGCTCTGTATTGTATTACTGTTGTTGTGTTTTATTATTGTTATGATTAGCTAGTAGCTTGTACTCGCTGAGTATTCCATGTTCAGCCATACTTTCATGTCGGCAGGTACTGAGGGAGCCCTCGACCCAGAGCCTTGGGTCGAGGAAGAGTACATAGACGAGAGAGAGCCATCTATTCCACTACAGTCTCAAGCGGATCGAGACCTTAACGTGTGGCCGTACCTCGACTACTGTTGAGGGGAGAGTACGAGAGGGTTCTTTTGTACATTTTGATAGGTGGGCCTGTCCACCTTAGACTTAGACGTGTTTTGTATATACTTGTATTCACTTGGAATACCATTTTGGGAACTTTAGAAGAAAAGAAAAATTTGTCTACGCTTCCGCATCTATGTTTAGCTTTCGCACTCTGATTATCATTGTTTGAGTATTTATTTACCTTGTTCATTACAAAATTGTTTGGCAGGTACGTATAGTCACACCTAAAGTATCCCTTAAGTCCTTGGGGGGTATTTTGGGGTGTGACACACCCCCTAGTTGAAAGTTCATATTTGAAAAACTTTATTTGATAAGTTTTTTAAAACTAAACTCAAAAAATTAAGATTTATTTAAAATGATAGAACGTAAGTAAAATAAGTTTTTTTTTTCAAAAAAGTAGCTTTAAATTGCTTAAGTGGTAAAATCACTTATTATTAAAATATTTAGGTGGCGTTTGGTAACAATAATCTAAAAAGTAGAGCTTATTTGAAAATTCATGCTTAGTTGAACTTTAAATTGTTAAGTTGAAGGTTAATTGCATGTCTACTTCTTAGAGATTTTAGAGGTAAAAACTTCTACTTTAAAAAGTAGCTATAAAACTACTTTTTGTCACATATTAACTATATAACACACCACATGCACACACACAAGGGCCCAAGGCCCAACCCCAAGTGCACCCACACCCTCTGTTCTTGGTACTTTTATTCTCCTAAATATCCCAATCATGATTGCACAGCATTTCAATGACTGACTTGTTGCTTGAGAAGAGCATGCGACTGCAAATTACTCGCCATCTTCAGTGGCAATCTTGTCAATTGTGGCTGTATTGATTTAGCAATTGTAACTGTAGGCGATTCGCCCTTTCTTCTAGTTGCTTAAGGTGGCGTTTGGATTGTATTTTTTTGGTCAAAAATCAATTCTGATAAAATTGATTGTGTAGAAATTCAAGATTAAATAATCATTTTTTCAAATAATAGTGTTCGGAGAATACGAAGTTGAGAGACTCACCTACGTATTCTCCAAACACTATTAATTGAAAAAATGATTATTTGATCATTAATTTCTACACAATCTATCCTACCAGAATTGATTTTTGATCAAATAAATCTAATCCAAACACCCATAAGACTTTGTTGAATTATTTTATGAACAGTTTAAATATGAGCCGGAGCTCAATGTAATCTCGTGGCAATTCCATAATTATAGGAAAGAGAGGCAATTTTGTAACATGGTTACTCATTAATTACAAAACTGCCATTAATGAACAATTGTAATGTAAAAAGGGAGCTATGCTTCATCATCATATACACTCTTTATGAATGCTTAGAACAAGGAGAAAGTTCCATCAGTCATCACATATAATTAATTTAATCAGTTTGGTGCAGTTGAATTTTCGATCCGAGCACTCTATACAGTAGGTGCTATAGTGTGCATTCAATCATTTTCCATGATTGAACTCTGTACATCACACACCATGAGATTAGCCCAGTGGTTGTGAATCCCCTCCTTAGGAAGGAGGTCTCAAGATTAATCCTGAGTGGTACGTTGCCACCCTTAACCAAGTTTTAAATTCTAGGTATTAACTGAACAGATACTAACACGCTAACCGGGGGTTGGGGCCTAACCGCGATCCATGTACCCAAAAAAAGAAAAAAAAAAAAATCTTATACAACTAGGGCTATCGATGGGTCGAGTTCGGACCAGATCAACCTATATCCGAATCCGATCCGATTACAAGTTTGATTGATTCGAATCCGATCCGATATACACGGATTCTGAATTGCCAAATCCAAATATGAATCAAATCCGGTTTGATTAATGTTAACTTTTTTAATAAATAAAACTCTATTTAATAATATAAAAATCTAATAAAACCTTATTTAAATCCAATTAATATTAATTTTTTTAATATTAGTACTTTCTGTATAGTATCTAAAATGCTTAAAATAGTTATTATAATCAGATCAGATCACCATATATCCAAATCTGATTCAATCATAATCGGATTCTACCTTTGTGATCTGAATCCGATCCGACGGATCACTAAGAGGGTCCAGAATTCAGCTAATCGGATCGGATCGGATCGGATCGAGATCTTGATCCCATCCATAGACAGCCCTATGTACGGCCTATCGGGATAGCTTGCAGAACAACGAGAAAGCCAGAGAGTATCTTGGCTTGTGCCGTCCGACATCAAGAATCTAGGGTGTGTTTGGAAACTCTACTCACATATAATAAGCTCTTAAAAGTAAACCTTAAAGAATAAGCTATAAAGTTTTAGACTCAAAAAATAAGTTACCCCATGCTACTTATTTGTTTAGATGTTTTTTCTCTACTTTAAAAGTTTTTAGAGGTTTAATAAGCCTATTATCAAACATTCTAAAACCCAAATAAATTCTAAAACCCAAATAAGCTTTTATTATTTAGAGTTACCAAACGCCACCTAAATAAAGTTGTACTAAATCAAAATGTAGAATCACTGATACCCGTGAGATGCAAAATACATGGAATATGCATATCACGCGCAATATATGCGGTTATCTATTCAGTACCGTCTAATCCATTCAACCCTCCACGCGTCTTCATAACTCGCCCAAAGCAAAAAGCCAGTAACCGTTCGTGCTAACCTCTCCTAATCCTTCCACGTGTCACTATCACACTAATCACGGGGCACAGTAATTGCTCAACGCGTTTCAAGTTCCAACGTCTCTCTCATAAGATCCGTTATCACATTTTAAATTCAAAAAACCCTTATAAGACTCGGTTATAACCCACAACGGCAGGCAGCAACAGTAATTAATAACAAGAGCAAACGCGTCTGTCTTTGAACTTTTTTTTTTTTTTTTGATAAAATCTGTCTTTGAACTTAATAACTCCAAAACGCGTCTTTAGAGTGGACAAAATGCAAGAGGACAGCTCCTAGGGATGGCCTCAACCATAATTTAAATTTGAAATCAGTGATTCAACGGCTTTATAGGGACCCCAAATCCTCTTCCTTTCGTATCCTCAATTTTCTCCTTTTTCTCCTCAACACTAACGACAATGCCAACATTTTTGCATAGAATTGTTCTTCTTTACAACCTTCTTAGTTCAATCCTTCTCTATTTGGTACCCAAGAAGCTTAGATCATATCTCCTTCCCTCGTGGCTCCCCAATTACACCCATACCAATCTTGTAGAAAGCAAAATATCTTCTTCATCTTTAATCCAACAAAAAATGGATCCCTCAGAACTCCGGCGGGTCTTCCAAATGTTTGATCGAAACGGCGACGGTCGGATCACAAAGAAGGAACTTAGCGACTCATTAGAGAATTTGGGCATTTATATATCCGATAATGACCTCGTTCAGATGTTTGAGAAGATCGATGTTAATAAGGACGAATGCTTGGATCTTGAGGAATTCAGTGAATTGTATCAAACGATAATGGCCGAGCGAGACGAGGAGGAAGACATGAGGGAGGCCTTTAACGTGTTCGATCAAAATGGAGACGGGTTCATCACCGTCGAGGAACTGAGGTCAGTTTTGGTATCCCTAGGGCTTAAGCAAGGGAGGACAGTAGAGGATTGCAAGAAGATGATAAGGAAAGTGGATGTAGATGGTGATGGGATGGTTAATTTTAAAGAGTTTAGGCAAATGATGAAGGGAGGGGGATTTTCTGCCTTGAATTGAAGGGTTTTTTGGGTTGTAAATATATTTGGGAATGGAAAGCTATTGGGAGACCTTTCTAATATTGTTTGTGGGTTTAATGTTTTGAGCTTTTTAATATTGAATTGTCTTGTTTTTGAGGTTTCTGAATTTCCCATTGTTTTTGAGGTCTCTGCAACCCTAAAATGGACTCAACAACCTAAAATTTATCCAATTAAGTAGGAGTTTCGGACTATTCTAGAAGTCTAATTGCGAGCCTACATTTTGGGGTGTGTTCATAACTATGGAATTCAGTTCCAATTTTTACGGTAAATCACGGGCAAGGGTCCAATAGTGGCTCTTTGGAGCTTGATGCATTTAGAATTTTGAATATAAGAATAACCGAAAATAAGGTAAGTAGAAGTGTTGACTTTAATGTTGTAATTGTTACAACTGCAGTTGCCAAGCATATTTTGTTGCGATTTGGCATCAATATTAGTGATTCTCTCCTTCTGTAAAAGAATTAATTTTTATAAGTTTTGATTCTTATTATCAATTTTGTGCTGAGAAAGAAACAACATATTAACATTTGGATGGAAAATAGAAAAATATTATTATTATTTTTTTAATAAATATCTATCTATCTATACTACTATTACTATAAAACACAGTCAAGTTGTTTCTATGAATGCCACCTAGGTCTTCCTATTGATGCCATGTACGATTGCTCTTCATTTGTGAGGCCAAGTAAGCATGTTAAAATCAATAAGTGGGACCCACCTCTTTTCTCTCTCACTTCACCTTCTCCCTCAATCTACACCTTTATTATCTCACTTTAATTAATAATGAATACCCTTACTAGATTGCAATTCCGAAAGGGATATTTAGTGGGGGCATTTATCTTACCTCTCCCTAATTTTCTCTCTTAATTATTATTATTAGACCTAATTAAAGCCAAGCACCCAAGAGAACATGTGGCAATCCCAGATAAGTTTTATGGTGCTTGGGCGTTACCTTTTTGAAGGGGAGGGGGTGCGGCAGTTATAGAGGGAAGAGGTGTGATCGGCAGTTACAAAGGGGAAGGGGGGTGTCAGCCCCAAAATGTTGCAAACCCTTCACTTATCTCATATTGTGGCTCCCAGTCTGACGACACTGCCAGCATTTCCTACACCACCCACCTGAAAATTTGATTTTTCCGATGACCCAGATAATCAAAAGCTCAAATTTGTGACACTGTGTTCTAGTTACAGGCCACTCACCTCCTTGAATATCATTCTCCTTTCATGTCCCTCAAATTTCCTTTGCAAAAGGCTCTGTTTCTCCCTCTTCTAATGCAAAACTCCGGAGCCATGATTTTTAACATAGGCTTCCATGGCCAGAATCCCAATCTGGTGCGCTTCTGTAAGTGGCTTAAATCGGAACTTGAGACCCAAGGAATGGCTTGCTTTGTTGAAGACATAGCAAAGTACTCAGATAGTCATAGCCATGAGATCACTGACCGAATTATTTGCTCTGCCACGAGTTCGATCTTTCTCAACCATTTCAGCATTAAGGAGATCATATTCTTGGCTCAGAAGAAAAGTCTGATTCCTCTGTTGTTTGACACATATATACCCTACTGAGATCATTGGCCTTCTCAATTGCAATTCAGATGATATGGAATGGAAAGAAGGGATTGATGGGTTGATGAAGTCTCACGAATTCAAGCGGGAAGCCAATGAGAGTAACTGGAGAAGCTGTGTATCTAGAGCTGCTGGGATTTTAAGAGCAAAGCTTGGGAGGAAGAGTGTTGCTGAGGAGGTAGAAGGTTTTGAAGAGTTATCCTTCCCCAGCTAGAAACAGATTCGCATCTACTGCCAGAAATAGATTCACAAGGATATGCAGAGATTGATGCCTAACGATAAATACGGTTTGTTAATTCGCATCTACTGCCAAAAATAGATTCACAAGGATATGAATCTCCAAAACTATGAGACGAAATCGCTGATACCCATTTATTCTTAGCTTTTGATTGATTGCTTTGCTTTTAATGTAGAATTTTTATTTTTATTTTGCTTTCCAATGACTAAGGGGAAAGGTTTTTTTTTTGTTTTTCTATCTTTATCTATTTTTTTTTTTCTTTTTTTGTAAAGCATGTTCCGCCTCTCTCATCTATACTACTACTATGCCTTTTTAAATTGTAATTCATTCTAAACTCTCTAAATTTAAGTTTTGATATATTTTTTTTAATGTGTGTTTTGGTTTTGTTGCTAGCATTTGTTCTCAAGGGACCATGGTGAAGCATTTGTAGGTAAATCTTACGTATCATAGAGAAAAAAAAGGGATTGGTTGGAAGCTAGAACTTTTTCTTTTTTTTGGTAAAGAGATATTGCATAAAACAGGAAAGACTAGTACAATAGGGAACTCCTTAAACTGGAGGGGAGGGCCCCAAAACTAGAAACTACAGCAGGAAAAGAAAAATGGGCAATGCTAACATTGAGAGCCCGTTGCGCAAAGAGGTGAGCCAAAATGTTTGCCTCTCGGTGAATAAACTTGAAACTCACAGTCCCACCTCTGTTGTTTAAGGAGTGAATATCTGAGATGAGTGTATGAACTTCCCCTATCCCAGGGTGTTGAGGATCGTTTAGGCAGTCCACCAGAGTCTTTGCATCCGACTCAATGATCACTCGCTCCCACCTGTGAGAGTTGGTCAACTGCATTCCCATCCTAGTGGCTTCTGCCTCAGCTCGAAGGGCTGAACCACCCCCTAGGGGTTTGCTGTAAGCCCTCATCACGGAACCCTCATGGTTCCTAGCTACCGGTGGTTTCCATTTCACATCTTTGTGTCCATCTAATTGTGGGCACTTTGACTTTGGGGGGTTTAAGCCCCCCAAGGCACTAGAGAAATCCTTTTCTGGACTAAGGTTGAGGCGAGATTTGGCTTGACCCCTTCGCAGATGACCTCATTGCGAGCTTTCCAGATATGCCAAAGGGTGATACATAGGTGAGCTCCTAGAGAAAAATTAATGCCTTAAATTCCGGCCTTCTAATTCAGTGAGACACCAATGAGAAAAAGCTGCCCTTTGATTGCTATGGTTTGATATAGAGGGGGTGGAGCCGAACCAAACTGAAGGAGCAAATGGGCATTCTAACAAGATATGGGTTATTGTTTCATCTTCCTTTTGGCAAAAAACACATTGGGAATCTACCGAAATATTCCGTGATCGGAGGGTCGAAGCCACAACCACCGCATTGTTGCAAGCACGCCAAATAAAGAGCTGTACCTTTGGAGGGATGGGAAGAGTCCAATGACTCTTCAAGCTTTTGGGTCACCCATGGGTGAATTGTTGCTAGAAGACGCATTATGGGCCATGAGGGATTGGTGTGCTAGGTGAGAGGCTGACCGAACATCAAATTTTTCCGAGTGGGTGTGATGCCAGACAATCCGGTCAGGTGAATTCTGTGTGCTAACAGAGATTTTCCTAATCTCTTGAATAGTAGATGGATGGAACAGCTGTTGTAGAAGGTTCATATCCCAGGATCCATCCAATGGCCTGAAAAGCTGGGACACCCGAATGTTGGGCTGAGTTCCCCCATGGAGAGATATAGGCTTAAATTGGGGAGAGGATGGAATCCAGGGGTCAGAGAAAGCACAAACATCTGCTCCCGAACCAATCTGCCAACGTAAACCTTTGTCCAGAATTGAACACCCCACCAACAAGCTTCTCCAAATCCAAGAGGGTTTACTGCCAGTCTTTGCTTCTAAAAAAGAGCTCATCGGGAAGTAGATAGCTTTCAAAACTCTAACCCAAAGTGCGTTTGGTTGCTGGATAATCCGCCACCCTTGCTTTGCCAGTAACCCCAAATTGAACGCCTGAAGATCGTGAAACCCCAGACCTCCCTGGTCCTTTCGCCTGCAGAGCTTTGGCCAACTCACCCAATGGATAGTTTTCTCCTTTTTGTGGTCCCACCAGAAGTGGGTGATAGCCGAGTTGACATCCTTTATCCAGCGAGTGGGGAGTTTGAAACAGCTCATGGTGTAGGCCTGAATAGCTTGAACCACCGCTCGAATAAGCACTCCCCGACCCGCTTGCAGGGCCGGCCCAAGCCATTTGGAGGCCTAAAGCGAGAATTCTAAATGAGGCCTTTTAAATATATATATATATAATAAAAAAAATTAACTAAAATTTATTTTTCTTATTTTTTGAGATGCAAAATTACTAATTAAACTTTCGTATTCAAGTTTTCCTAACATATCTTTTTCAATTGATAACATAGCTAATCCACTTAATCGTTCTTGTGACATAGTCGATCTTAGGTAAGATTTTATCAATTTTAGTTTTGAAAAACTTCTTTCTGCAGAAGCAACTGTTACAGGTATTGTTAATAAAATTCTGTAAGCAATGTATGCATTAGGAAAAGAATCTAATTTTTTTATATAACTTTGTACGTCAATTGGATTGTTTTCTTCTATTTGTAAAATTTCTTTTAACACTTTTAATTTTGAAAATAAATCTAAACCATCAATATCAGAAAAATTATCATGTTTCAAGACAAATTCAAGATTAAGACAATATTTTTTCAAACTTTCATCGTCTAGTGATTTTAATTTTTTTAAATTAAATAAAAAACCAAATATTTTTTCGTACATTTGAAATTGTTCAAATCTACTTTGAATTGAAGAAATAGATTGATCTATTATGTATAAGAAATATTCAGTTCTAAAAGACTCTTCAGCAGATTGCGTTGTCTCGTCATTGACATTTTCATCAAAGTGTTTCTTTCTACGAATTATACGTTTTTCACAAAATATAGGTTCTATTTCCATTTCAGCTGCAATTTCTTTAGATGATATCATAGCAGCTGTAAATCCATTTTCTCTATACTTATAATCAACCGTTTCATTAATGTTTTTACACTCTTCTATATTTTTTTTTTGTTCTTCTTCAAGAATTGTTGTATTACATGGTTGACTATCATTATAGATATTCTCATTGTGTTGGTCTTCTTGTATTATTTCAGTATCTTTTAACTCTTTTGGATCAATTATTTCTTCATTTATAGAACTTTCACCTAAATTTTTTGTTATATTTTGTTTGTTAATAACAAATTTTTCAAGAGCTCCTTTTTGAGATTGAATTAAATTATTTAATCTTCTTCTTTTTTTAAGTTTTGAATAGCCAGATTCTTGTTTTCTAGTAGACATATTTGTTATTTATGACTAAAAAAATTATTAAGAAAATGACTACTATTTATAATAAAAAAAATACAATATAAGCTTGAAACTAAAAAAACCTTTAAAGTATGAAACAATAGAACCTGATTTATTGAGAAGAAAATGAGGAAGCTTGAACTTTGAAGCTGTGCCTGTCAATATGAGTAAGAAATTACATTTAAATTAATGAGTTATATTATAAGTAATAAAATATGCAATAATTGGATAAACCTAGCATCTAATTCTATACCCTTCAATAAATATTTTTCTTTTCTATCACTTCCACAAAATTTCATATGAACCAACCCATCAAATCTATTATTACCTTCTTCAGATTTTGAGTAGGATCAAGAGTTGGATTATGAAACTCTAGCAGCTCCACTAGACTTTCAAATTTCAATCTCGGATTTCTTTGCAGATTGAACTCCAAAAATGTCTTCCTTAATCCTTCAGGCTTCAAATATGGTTTCATTCAACTCAGTTTCCATTTACATAGTCCACAAATTATAACTAAACAAAAGAAAAATATTAAAAACCCTAGATTTGAACTTGAAATCCAAGTGGGTATACCTTGTAATGCTTGATTAAGGCTTGCTTTGATTTGTGCAAGTGTCTTAAAATCTACAGGTTCTTCCTCTGTCTCTTGCAGGTTATCACCAAGACACCAACTAAGCAGAGCTCTGTTCTGCAGCTTTAATGGTGTAAGCAGTTAGCAATCCAAGATTTATTTTCTGACTGCAATAGTGCAATGGATCAGCAGCAATATGAAGAAAGCTAGAGGAGAGATTGAGAGAAGATGGAGAGAGGGAAGAGAGATGGATGCATGCTTGCATAAAGAAGTAACTCTCTTGAGGAAGAAACCATCGTTGGAACTTGGAAATAGGGGTGTGTGTAGATGAAAAGTCTATCTTGGAAATAACCAAAGTTACCAAACCATAATCACCTTGTGGTGTTATTGAGTTTACCAAAAAAGAAATAATTAAACCCCAAAATGGAAAACCCCAATCAACGTTTTTTTTTTTTTTTTGGTAAACTCAATCATACCCCATTAACATTCCTTCTATAACAGGCCCCATAAATTTTGGGCCTTCAATTTTTTGGGGCCTAAAGCCAAGGCTTTAGTGGCCTTATGGATGAGCCGGCCCTGCCCGCTTGAGATAAAAGAGAGGAGGACCAACCTTGCATCCTAAGAGCCACTCGCTGCTTAATTTTTTCAAACACTTACCACTTTGAGCAGCCCAACCCCACGGGCAGTCCCAAATACTTGTCTAGGGGGCTACGTTCCGAATATGGAGGATTCTTGTGATGATTCTTCGGAAACGGGAAGGTGTATTTGGGCTGAGCGAGATACCAGATTTGTTGAAGTTTACCAATTGGCCTGACACTTGGCCATACACGGATAGGATGTCCATCAAAGCTCCGGTTTCCTCCAAGTTTGCTCTTAGGAAAATAAGACAGTCGTCGGCAAATAATAGGTGCGACAGCACTGGGGCCGAGCGAGCCATTTTGATGCACTAATCTGCCCTGCATAGTGAGCTTTTTGCAACATATTCGAGAGGGGTAAGCACAAATGATAAACAAATAAGGGGAGAGAGGTTCACCTTGGCAAAGGCCCTTAGAAGGGGTGATGAAGCCTTTGGGCTCACCATTGAGCATAATTGAATACGTAACTGTAGTAACGCATTGCTTGATGAAATGCATCCATTGGAATTTGGGGCCACCATTTAATGCATGTCACGATTGGGGCCACCATTTAATGCATGTCACGATTGGCCCCATTGGATTTTTATCGGTTGCCCAGCTCTCGATAGCATGTGCAATCAAGAGCATTCAACCTAAACATCCAAGTAATTGGTTGTTCATCATTTAGTTAGTAGAATTAACCCAAACGTCCCACTAAATTGGTCCACTTAATCTACGTTGCCAAGCAAAGTCAATAAGTTCACCATGGTCCATGTATGTGTACCTGTTGCTGCAAAGTATTCCGCCTTGGATATCCAACAAACATTGCTGACTTCCTTAAATTATCAATTCCACATCATATTATAAGTCATTGATTTTTTATTTCTATTAGGGGTCGAAGGCTAGGTCCCAATTCCCTAACTGGTAGTGTAGTTACATAGAAAAGATTCTGACTCATTAAACAAGAGTGGTATTTTCTCCTCATACTGCATACAAAGAATTACTGTTGTTGATCTGGATCATTTTAGGTGGGACGATCTATTGTTGCATGGATTTTGCAAGACGATCTATTGTTGCATGGATTTTGCTAGCCCCAGTCGCAAATCTTCCAAAGATGCAATTGGGGCCATACAAATGTCAAACATTGTCTGATGTTATTTTATTTTAATTGTTAAAATATGAAATAATTATTCTATTGTTGCATATATCGATCATTTCAGGTTGCCATTCTTGGTCAATCCTCGCAAACATACAAATAATATTTTATTTGAAGGAACTCTTATGAATTGTTGCTGCGGATCTGGACCGTTTCAAGTGGGTTAGATTATTGCCACACACTCATTTCAGGTTGGATTTTATACATTGTCAATCAATATTTCTCATTTACTGTATTAATTTTATCTCTTCCTACTCTTGATTTAGAGACATGGGAAATCACTATACTTGAGACGTGTTACAATTATTGTTCAACGCTTGACAGTGATCAAGATCAAGTTTCCTGTGCATCGCATGGGGTGTTTACTACTTAGTTACTATGAAACCAAAGCAGTTGGGTGGACAGGTGGCGGCCTTAGAGATGGTTAGTAGACACATGGCATTTTTAAAGGGTGTTTGGTTAAACTCCCATTCCTTTATTTCTCTCTCTAAAACCCCTCCTAATTTCCCTCTTCCTATTCTATAAGTTACAATTATTCAGATTCTTTAAATTAAATTGGTTACCGTTTTCCTTAGAATAGCTTTCACATTTAAAACATCATTAATTTCTCTATTCTATTCTACCGGCACACCCATTGCATATTTTGAAATACCCTTCTCTCTTACTCTATATTAAAGAGGAAGCAGTGCATATGATTCCACACAGTTTTTTAAAACACGAAAACTCGGCTCGACTCGAAACCTTGTTGAGTCGAGTCAACTCGAAAACTCGGCCAAAACTCGATACTAAAAACTCGAAAAATATAATATATTTTTATTATGATTTATATTTATATAAAATAATATAAATTAAAATTTCAATTATAAAACTACATCTAATATGTTATTATATATATAAATAATATTATTCTTTAGAAAAATTATTTTAAAAACTTATATAATGAATTATTAATTACTATTTTACCATATTGCTATTTTTTTAGATGTTATAAATGATTAATTAACAAATAATTCATCAATTATATGAATATTCCATAATATCATTTACCATCAACGTCCAATCAACTAATTGACTAAAAATACATAAAATAAACTAAAAAGGTTCTCATCTATTGATGGCTTAAAACGTAGCCACCAATTAACAAACTAATTATTACAAGTTCAAATTTTAATTATTTAGATGAATCCATAAGACAAAAACTGAAATTTTAAAAAAAAAATATTAGTTGACATGAGTTATATTCTAATTAATATAACGTTTAAAAGTACACTACTAATTTTTTAAATTGAAAAAACATTTCTTAAAAATAAATTGTCTCATTCAACGAACTAACACCAACAATGCTTTGGGGTTCATACGGTCCAATCAACCTTTATTTTAAGGATATTTTATTTCATTTTTAAAACTTTTGTCCTATTCAAGTTTTTTTTTTTTAAACTATTCATGGTATGTAACTTTTTCGTTCCAACAATGCTTTGGGTTTTTTTTTTATTGTAGGTAACAGCACCACAAGGGGAAACTACAGGTGATAGAAGGAAGACCACACACATAAACTCATGCGCACTCACACACAAACACACAAGACTCAATAATGCTTTGGATTCATACGGTCCATTTAAAGATATTTTATTTTATTTTTAAATTTTTGTCATATTCAAGTACACCTCTTTTCCCCTACTTTAAAGAGATATGATGAAGTTGGAAGCTTTATGCCTCAAATCACATCTCACTGTTACACAACAGATTTTTTATATTTTTTTATTATATGATTTAATCTTCCTCACAGGTCTTTACTAGTTAGAAGAGAGAACTGGGAAACAACGAAACAGAGATGGGGGAGAAGTTCTTACTCGAGAGATTTCTTCTTCTTCGAATCTCGTCGGAATGGAGCCGAGCAGATAAAGTCGAACACCTAGTCTCGTCAGCGAGCACCTAATCTCGCCGGTGAGCACTTCTTCTTTCACTTCTTCTTCTTCTTCTTCTTTTTATTCTTCTTCAAACACGATTATTGCTGCTATACAATAGATTATAGAGCTCGATTAACTAATAAGGAAAAAGAGTTTGCTTTTGGGGATTTTTTTTAGGGTTTAAAAAAAAAAATATTAGACCCCTTCGAGTTCGGTCCGATCTACTCGACTCGGTTGAGGTCCGTGAACTCGGCCGGGTCGGGCGAGTTTTTGTCCGAGTAGTGATACAACCGAGTTTCTAACCGAGTTGACTCGAAATCCAACCGATCCGAGTCAACTCGGTCGATTTTCGAGTCAACTCACCGATTTTTTAAACACTAATTCCACATATGACATGGTACAATAGGGTTGTTTTTGCTGCAATAAGATTCAGGAACTCTATGTTTTCAGATTCTTGCCTTATTGACAGGCAATTATGTGTCTATACTTTCACTATTAATTGACAAGCTTGATGCATGGTCATGCTTAAAGCTAGCAAAACACATGGTGTCCACTTGCTTCCTTGGACCTGGACAACATGACAGTGGATGAATGATTTGGTATTAATTGAAAATGGTGGTGGTTGCTGTGAAGGAGCGACAAGGGTTCATATGACAATCTTTTGTAATGCAGTTCAGAGGCATTCTATTTGATTTTACTAGAATGCCAAGACATTCCATCCTTATGGTTGGAAGGATGATCTGATTGTGTTCTTATTTGATTTTACTGGAATGTCAAGACATTCCATCGATACGGTTGGAAGGATGATCTGATTGTGTTCTTCAAGTTTGTCTTTGCAAGATCGATTGAGTAGTGATAATAAACATTATCACTACTCCATTCTAATTTTAAACGTTGCAACTCTTCTCTCATACTTGATTGCCCCTTCATCCCCCTTGGCTATGTTGTATAAAATAAGTGTGGTGTGGTTATTTTGGGTGTGTTGTGTAAAAATCAATTTTGCCTTTATACTTTAGTTCCACATCGGAAAGAGAGAAAGTTGTGAAAGAGTTTATAACCTCTAACACTTTCATAATTGGGTAACAGCAAAGGAGTGGGCTAGGCCCTCACACATGTGTGAGGCCCAAGGGGAGGCCAAAGAGGTTTCAATGGGAATTTGGAGAGATGGGCCGGAAACCCTTCATGCGTGACGCGTTGCGGGTCACGTCCTATGCACGATGATCAAATACACACACACGCGCGGCCGGCCGGGCCGGGTTGCGTGCATGGGTTCTTGAACCCTTTTTTGTTTCTTTTTTTCTTTTTTATCTTTTGGCTTTTGGGTTTCTAATATGTTACCATTTTTTGACTATTATAATAATAAATCATTCTATTAAAAATGGAATTAAGAGCTTTAATTTCCCATTTCAGTTTCAGATCTGAAAAGCTTTCAAAATTCTATATAAGTGTATATGTTACTGTAAAAAAATCACAGCAACAAACATTTCTCTCTAAAAACTTTTCTGATTTTGGTATAGTTGAGTTCATTGTGACTAGAGAAAGGAGAGTGTTGCCTTCTCTCTGGAATAGACCGGTGTATTCTGGGGGTGCCCGCCTTTATCATATGAGCATCACAGGTTAAGGAGAACCTGTAGGGGCAAATTTTACCTTAAGGTCAGCTTGTCAAAACACGTGCCTCAATCTTCTCTACTGACGAGTTGCTAGTGATCTACAGATTTTCTATTGCAGTTTTCAAACATACAGATTCTGGAATTCTTATCTACGGATCTACTGCTACCTACGAATTGGTGATTGGTAAATTCTGTCTTATTTGCATACAGATTATAACAGGCTCATCACCATATATATCCTTGATCTAGCCTTTGATTCTTCTTTATTTTCATTGCTCCAACCCTGCCGAAGCCTGCACATGAAAAAGTTATTCTATGTGTCCATTGATCATGACGCAAAAGGGAACCTTCTTTTCCAGACTATGCCTACCTACAAGGGCCAAGCACTTGATGTTGGGTACGGTGTCAAGTTCATTGAGACTGTAAGAAATACAATTGTTGATTTGAATATATATATATATATACCCACTCAAAGATATTGTGTATTACATAGTGCAAATACGAATATAAATTTTGAGCGAGTTTTCTTTTTGATTCCAATGGACATAAATCATAGGCTTGCAGGAACCAATACCAGGGCTGAGGTATATGATTTCTCCGTTTTATTTTAAAGAATATAGATTTTATCATCTATTCCTTTCTTGATTAAAAAGAAAAGAAATTTGAAGAGTCCCATCCATTTTCTGACAAGGTGTATTTAAGCACTATGTACCGATATTAAGGAATTTGATTTGTTTTATCCAGCTCAGTTCATGGTTATATGATTTGATCCCACATTGCTGAATTGAGATATTTCGTTAATTGAACTATATTTGGACTAGAGCGAATTCAAAATTTATTGCTTCAGTTGCATAGAATTTTTTGTATATTCTAGGATTTTATGAGTGACATTATGATTAAAAAAAACAGTGACGTTATGATTATTTTATCTCAAATTTTAATTTTAATTACTAATTTGTTAAATAAGTAGTAGACCAAAAGATGAGAGATTTAACAATGGATATGAAATTGGTATTAGTTCTAATATTTCTTTTATGAGGTTATGGAAAAAGTAATGTGTAACATATTTTTTTACAAATTGTTCTTACCTTATTTGTTTTATCTCAATTTTTAATTTCAATGAATTCTTTGTTATGTAGTTGAACAACTAGATGAGAGAAAGAACTTCGTCCTTTGGCAATGGATATGAAAGTGGGGTTACTGGGTTAGTTCTCCTATTTCTTTTCGGGCAATGGAAGAAGTAATGTGCAAATATAAATTAGTGTTAGTCCTCCAATCTTTAAATAATTTCTATCAAACAAAATTTAGGATATTATAAACAAAAAATCAAAACCGTTAAGATAACTATCATAAATTCATCGACTTTTCTTTTCTTTTCCTTCTATATCCTACATCTGTGGATCGCACAGGGTTCTTTATAGTAGTTAAACATTATAAGGAACTAATAAATAGACATGAGAATACTTAACAGATATGACTGAAAACCATGGGCACGTAGCTTGTTTTAAGAAGATGGTAAATTTTAAGTTAGAGGGCGTCAAGCCATTCCACTTCCGTGGACTACGGAGGAGAGATATCGCCCGTTTAGCAGCTCTAAGTCTTTCAAATTCGGAGGCATGAGACTCCTCAGTCATCCCGGTTGTGAGTGAGTATTTGGATGTATTCCCGAGGACTTGTTGGGGTTGCCTTCGGATAGGGAGATAGAGTTTGCTATAGAACTTACTCCAGGCACAGCTCCATACAGAATGACCCCAGTTAAACTTAAGGAGTTGAAGGAGCAAATAGAAGAGTTGCAACAACTTGATTTTATCCGACCAAGTATGTCATCGTGGGGAGTCCCCAGTACTCTTTGTAAAGAAGAAGGATGGGCTGATGAGGATGTGCATTGACTATAGGTAGTTGAACAAGGTTACGATCAAGAATCGTTATCCATTGCCTCAGATAGCCGATTTGTTTGACCAACTGAAGTGAGCAAGATTTTTCTCAAAGATTGATCTCCGATTGGGGTATCATCAGTTGAAGATCAAGGCAGAAGATATTTCCAAAATAACCTTTAGGACTCGGTATGGGTACTACGAGGTCCTAGTCATTCCTTTTGGTCTGACGAATGCACAGGCGGCGTTCATGGATTTGATGAACCGGGTGTTCAAACATTGTCTCGATTGATGTGTCATTGTCTTTGTCGACAACATCTTGGTGTATTCCCAAACACAGGAGGATCATGATCGAGACCTTCTTAGTACACTTGAGACTCTTCGAGAGCATAAATTGTATGCCAAGTTCAGTAAGTGCGAATTTTAGTTGGAGAAAGTGGCGTTCCTTGGCCACGTGGTATCTGCAGAGGGTATTTTAGTAGACCTAGTAAAGATAGAGGCATTGATAAAATGGGAGAGACCCAGGAGTGTTACCGAGATACGTAGCTTCCTCGGCTTGGCAGGTTACTATAGGAGATTCGTAGAGGGATTCTCTAGCTTAGCGGCACTGCTCACGTACATCAAAGAAGTGGTTCGGTTGTAAGGGGAGCCAGTAAGTATTGTGTCAGACAAGGATTCAAGATTCACTTCTAGGTTCTGGAAAAGCTTTCAGAGCGCTATGGGTTGCCATTTAGACTTTAGAACCGCCTTTCATCCTCAGACAGATAGGCAAACCGAGAGGGTGAACCAGATTATAGAGGACATGATCCGAGATTGCATCTTGGACTTCAAAGGTAGTTAAAAGGATCACTTGTCGTTGGTTGAGTTTGCCTATAATAACAGCTATCAAGCGAGCATCCAAATGACACATTTCGAAGCCTTGTATGAGAGAAGTTACAGGTCTCCTCTACACTATGATGTAGTTGGAGAGAGAAAAATATTGGGTCCCGAGTTGATCGAGTGGACCGTGGATAGGGTCAAGATCATCAGGGAAAGGTTGAAGATGACTCAGGATAGGCAGAAGAGCTATGTCGACACTTGTAGACGAGATCTTGATTTTAGCATTAGAGATATGGTGTTTGTTAAGGTTTCGTTGACAAAGGGTGTCATGAGATTTGGCAAGAGAGGCAAGCTCAGCCTGAGGTATGTGGATCCATTTGAGATTATCACCCGAGTTGGTGAAGTGGCTTATCGGGTTGCTCTACCTACTCACATGGCGGAGGTTCACAACTGAAATTCTTTATTCCAATGCACTCTTTGACCTAGAGGGGGGGGGGTGAATAGGTCAACTTTAATTTTATCTACCAATTTTAGTTTTAATCAATCACACACAACTAAACTCACTTGAACACACAAGATTTTTACGGGAAAACCCTTCTGGGAAAAACCACGGGACCTAGTCCAGCACAGAATCCACTATGAGAAGATTTAAACAATACAAGACTCGAATCTTACCCAACCGGACACGACACAATGTTCCTCAGTATCGATTCCACAGCTTGCAAACCACGAACACAGCCCGTTCGATCTCTGCAACAGCAGCTCCGGTTCCTCACCGGCCAATCTTACTCAAAGTGATCAACCACGGTCTCCGAAGACCGATCTCCGTCCTTGACGGCTGTAGCACAGGCTAACCAACACTCACAGTAGAGCAACTGTGGGTTTTTGAGTTTATGGAAGCCCTAGGGTGATCTCTTAATGTTTAAGGATCATCTATGCAAAGTATAGAAAATTTGCTTTAGAACCTTGCAAAACCTAGAGGCCAACTAAATGAGATGAAGATCAATGAAACAAAGAGTTTTCAATAACTCCAAGCAAGCACCAAGTGCTCTAAAAAGTCTCCAATTCATCTACATCACGGATTGGGAGAAGTCCCCTATATATAGGAAAGGTCCAGGGGATTAGAAATTGCTAAAAAATGGTTTTAGAAAGTATTTTTCATATCAGGGTCGACCCTGGGGGTCCCTGGGTCGACCCATTATAGCAAAAACACATTTCAGCAAAATATCCATATCAGGGTCGACCCATTAGGCACATTCGGTCGACCGGATGGTGCCTTTCGATCGACCGGATGGTCCTCAAGGTCGACCCTCACTAATTCAACTCTCTGCCAAAAAACCTGGTACAAATCCTGGGCTATTCAGGGTCGACCCAAAACGCTCAGGGTCGACCCTGGGGTGCATTTTCTTGGTTTTTCTTCTTTTTAAAACATTGAATGCAATCCCCTATCAACCCTATTGTTTTTTTAACATATTTTTAGTGATGGATAGGCATTTCCATGAGGAATCATAGGGTCTTTCTCACTTAATCCCAACTTGTTAGCCACTGTGAGTGATGAGACTTCAAGATTCTTCATGGCTTCTTCTTCACTTCGTCTTCGAACCGGATGAGACCTACTATGACCTAAATACACCATTTTAGACTCGGAATTTTGCCAACAACATTTTGACTTTACAACAACGTATTCCATGTGTCCATGTTTCGAAAATACATTCCAGATCCTTCTTATGTGATCGACCTAGATCCGTTGGAAATCCGAGAAGATCTCACATTGGTGGAACAGTCGGTTTAGATTTTGTATCGTAGAGATCAAGTTTTGCGCAATAAAATTATTCCCTTGGTTCTTGTTCGATGGCAACATCATGCTAAAGAAGAAGCCACGTGGGAGCGCGAAGTCGAAGTGCAAGAAAAGTACCCTCACTTGTTTTCTTATTTATCTCATGTATTTTGTGGTTCGTTATAATTTTGAGGATGAAATTTCTATAAGGGGAGGAGGATGTAGAACCCCGAAACTCATTCACCTAGTTGGTGAATAGAATCAATGAATAGTGATTTTTTGTCAAAATGAGTTTTCTGTGTGTTATGATGTATGCATTATGAATAAAAGGTGTTGGAACCAAAAATATAATGGTATATGGGTGTTAAAGCCAAGGTAAAAGAGTGGAAGCACTCTAGGTAAGTCAATGGAAGAATGGAATAACTCTAGGTGTGAAAAATGGGAAAAAAGAAGAGAAATGGCCAAAGTCTGCAAAGGCCGATCGACCGCCTGTCATGAAAAATCCCAAAATGGGATAATAATGAGTGATTTTCAGGGTCGTTCGACTGCCCCTCAAGGCCGTTCGATCGACTGTCAAGGAAAAATCCAAAATGAGCTTTACAGTAAGGTTTTTCCTAGGGCCGATCGACCGCCCCTCCTAGCCGATCGACCAGGCGCTTGAGGTTTTGCCTAGTTTGGTTTATTGGACCATTTCATTAAAGGTAGGATGGTCTTTTGACCTTCCATTTTCCTATATAAGCCCCAATTTTGTGGGTTAGGGTTCATAAACCCTCAAGGCATCAATTTTGGGGAAATTGTGAGTGTTAGAGAGGAAGAAAGGGGAAGAAGCTAGGGTTTTCGATTTGGGGATTAAGGTGGAGCTTGGATTCCTTCTTCAAGCTTGGATTCTTCTTTGAAGCTTTGATATCATCTTCTCAAGCTTTTTCTCTAATCCAAGAGGTAAGTACTACTACTATCTAGCTTTGCTATAATACAAAGATTGAAATGAGGATTGAATGTATGTTTTGAATAGGATTTGCTAATACACCCTACTAGATGACTTTATTATGATTCAATGTTGTAAATAAGGGTTTTAAGATTGGGGATTTTCAATAAAAGGATAAATATAGTTATGCTTTTATATGATTGTGATTATCTTCCAATGAATTATGATTCTAAGTATGATGTTGATGGAATAGGCTTGAAAGCCAAGATCATTGTGATGTAATGCCATGAATGGATATGTTCCATATTTTTAGAATTTGTTTTAGTATACTATGATGCTAATATTCCTTGTAAGAACTTGTATGCAATGTTTAAAGCTTTCCATATATAGTATGATGCTCATAAGCACTCCACGCACTCTATGTTTTACATAACCGATGTTTTCTCATAAGCATGGTATTTCAAGGATCATAAGAGAGGTTTTTCAAAGGAAATTTCATAAGAAGAAGCATAAGCTAATAAGCATTGACAAAGCCAAACTTTGGGTTGGTATTTCTAAGATCGGTTACCTCATGTTCACAAGGATCAAGTCTAAGATCTTGCATAAACTCCAAGGATCATAAGTCTCGCAAAACTTCTAAGAATTCATAAGAAATGCATAAATCTAAAATCAGTTAAGAGGCTCACAAGGTTACAAGGATCATAAGTGCTCACAAGCTCTACGGATCATGACTAAGATCTTGCATAAGTCTTCAAAGATCATAAAGCTCATAAGAATTCATAAGCTCACAAGGAACTCATAAGAACTCACGAGGCTCATAAGCATTCATAAGAACTCATAAGGCATGTACAAAGTGTTTTGTTTTTCATGAGAGATAAGATTTTATGAAAGGTTTTCTATGATGGGTTTTAAGCATGAAGTTTATGAATGATATTCCTTTAAGTATTTGCATGTGATATTATTGTAATTATAGCATTGTTAGCTAGTGGTTTGTGCTCGCTAAGTATTCCATGCTCAGTCGTATATTTTATGTCGGCAGGTCAGTTCGACATCTGTGATCCAAGTCCGTGGGTCGAGGAGTACTACGGAGAGGAGGAGTTGGAAGAGGCTCAGCCAGAAGACAATAGGAACCTTGATAGGTGGCCTTATCCTGGATACTATTGAGAGTGAGTGAGAGAGAGATAAACTACATTTGTATTTTGGTGAGTTGGCATGCCCACTCTTATTTTGGTTTATGTATTGTTCAAACTTGGAATACTGATCATGTAACGACCCCAAAATCCTACTAGGCTAAAATAGGACTTTGGAATCGTCACATTACCTTAACCTGCTTAAATCCATGACATACAAGGTATACTAACCCGAGTCTCCAAAAATGAGAGTAATAAAATTTTGATTATATAAAACTAAACCATCCAGTGCAATGATAATCCAGATACCAAAACTCCTCATAACAAAGTAGTCTAAAACTATCAACATGGTAAAATAACTAAGCACTCTCAACTAAAAGTCATAAAGTCTGATACAAATATCTCTTCAAAAAGGAAATAACTAAACTAATCAGTAGGGATAACTATCAAAATCCTTAGCCTCCTCCTCAACAAGCTCACCTCCTTCTTCCTCTTTTGCGTAAACCTCCTCAGTCCACGGCTCTACTCCAAGACCTGAAGACAATGACAGGTCGACTGAGTATGAAATACTCAGTGGATAAACAAACCAACAACAACATAAAGTAACATGAACAATAGCATTATCATAACTTAGTTTATCTATGCTTAAGCATAATAGATTTATGTAACATAGGCATAATCAGAGTGTGGAGCATATAACATGTAGCACCCCGGATTTTTCTATATTTAATGAATACCGTTTTCATAGCTACTTGGCCTTCCTCATAGTCTAATTAATAAATAAGAGAGAAATCAGAAATTCTGAAATGTTAGAAATGTGCGTTTTCGAAAGATGAACCCAACGCAAGTTGAATCGTCGAAATCCGACGAACGAGTCAAAAGATATGGCCAAAACAGTCTGGACCTGTAGGCAATCGTAGCTCGGAAGGCACTAAGGACGTAGCTCGGAAGGCACTTGAGGACGAGCTCTGGAGAGGCACTAAGGACGTAGCTCGGAAGGGACTTAGGACGTAGCTCGGAAGGCACTAAGGACGTACTCTGATAACGTAGCTCTAGCTCTGATAACGTATATGTTGTGCATCCGTTGTGCAACAGACAACGGGTACATTGTACAGCAAACAACGTGTACGTTGTATAGCTCACAACGGGCACGTTGTACATAAGACAACGGACAACGTGTTCGGCACTATTCACAGCACAACGTGTTCGGCACTATTCACAGCACAACGTGTTCGGCACTATTCACAGCACAACGTGTTCGGCACTATTCACAGCACAACGTGTTCGGCACTATTCACAGCACAACGTGTTCGGTACTATTCACAGCACAACGTGTTCGGCACTATTCACAGCACAACGTGTTCGGCACTATTCACAGCACAACGTGTTCGGCACTATTCACAGCACAACGTGTTTGGCACTATTCACAGCTCAACGTGTTTGGCACTCGTGTTTTTACAGAAATTTCAGTAAGGGTATTATGGTCTTTTGGTCGGTTCACTCTTACCTTAAGAGTTTAACCCGAGCCTTTAGGGCTCATTCTCAACACTTAGAGGATTTGGGGGATTAGAAGAGAGGAGAAAGGGTTTCCTGAGCTAGGGTTTTGCTTTTGGAGAAGAATCAAAGGAGTTTTGAGACCCTAGATCACTTCAAGTCCGGTTTTTCTCCAAGATCACGGCTCAAGCACTCGTGGAGAGCGTTCTCCAAGCTAGGGCAGCAACCCAAGCACGTTTTTGAAAGGGGTTTCTGCCCCAACTCAAGTCTCCTTCAAGCAAAGGTGTTCTTCTTTCAAGTTGGAGCTTCAATCAAGGTTTCTACCAAGGATCAAGCCTTGATCTAAGGTTAGTACACCCTACTAACTTACCCTAGCAATAAATCTAGGTTTTCCTTATGAAATATGATTCCTGTTAGTATGTTTTATTCCTTGCAAAATGTGTCATCTATAATAAATATAAACAAGATAAAGAAAGGGTAGGGATGCTTGGATGGAGGTTGGATACGGCAATTGGATGCCGAATGTGTGATGTATGATGTGTGGGTTGTGGATTGGAAAATGGAGGATGAGCATAGTACAAATAACAAACCTAACATTGTGTGATTGAATGGAAAATATGCATTAAAAAGAAGGAGATAAACTACTAAGGAATAATGTATGAAAGTGTTTGACAAAATACCTAAACTATGAATAAATGATCTCAATGAAGAATATAGAAATGGGTTTTATGCATGCGTTCTTATAAATGATAACTTGATCAAATGTTATGCAAACTACTTATGTTACCGATGTTCATATCATGAATTGAATTGTAATGTCATATCTTGGTTATTCCCATTATCATGATTGTCACTATGGACACGTACACGAGCACGCATGATAGCATGAACCGAGATTTCAAGAGCATGTGCATATAATAAACAACAAGAAAATATTGCATGTCAAGGAGGTTGGTAGCCCAGGGAGGATTCGGGTGCTAACCTCTGGCTCACAAGTGCATTGCATATCAAGGAGGTTGGTAGCCCAGGGAGATTCGGGTGCTAACCTCTGGCTCACAAGAAAACCATGCATTTCATAACAAGGAGGTTGGTAGCCCAGGGACATTCGAGTGCTAACCTCTGGCTCACAAGTGCATTGCATATCAAGGAGGTTGGTAGCCCAGGGAGATTCGGATGCTAACCTCTGGCTCACAAGAAAACCATGCATTTCATAACAAGGAGGTTGGTAGCCCAGGGACATTCGGGTGCTAGCCTCTGGCTCACAAGTGCATTGCATATCAAGGAGGTTGGCAGCCCAGGGAGATTCGGGTGCTAGCCTCTGGCTCACAAGTTACAAGATGGAGGTTTACAAGATGATGATCATGCATTCATGCATGCACGCATACATGATTTCTATGAGGCATACCGAGACATGACAGAGGTTTTCAAGCATGAGTTTTATCGGCGTTTTCGCATTCATGTACGCACGTCAGGATGCTTGTATTGTATCATGCCTTATACTTTTTCTTTTGTGATGTTTCTATTACTGCTTGTATGATATTACTCTTGTGTGTTTTATTATTGTTATGGTCTGCTAGTAGCTTGTATTCGCTGAGTATTCCATGCTCAGCCGTACTTTCATGTCGGCAGGTACTGAGGGAGCCCTCGACCCGGAGCCTTGGGTCGAGGAAGAGTATATAGAAGAGAGAGAGCCGGCTATTCCATTACAGTCTCAGGCGGACCGAGACCTCGATGCGTGGCCATACCTCGACTACTGTTGAGGGGAGAGTATGAGAGGGTCTTGTGTATTTTGATATTTTGATAGGTGGGCCTGTCCACCTTAGACTTAGACATGTCTTGTATTTATGTTAACTTGGAATACTATTTTGGATCATCAGAAGAAATGAAAATTTGTTTACGCTTCCGTATATATGTTAGCTTTCGCGCTCTGATTATCGTTGTTAGTACTGTATTTTATCTTGTGCATTACAGGATGGTTTAATAGGTACGTAGTGTGACACCTAAAATATCCCTAAACTCCTAGGGGGTATTTCGGGGCGTTACAGAGTGGTATCAGAGATCTAGGCATTAGAGTCCCTAGGGTCACTTAGATGATTGAACAAGGCATTAGTTATATTCCAAGTATGGACTAACAAGTTAGTCCTAGTCAAAATAGGTTGAATCTCAACCAATCTTAGAGTCCTACGCTAGGAACACGGATTGTATGGATGATGTTGTGTTGTATACCATATGTGCATTAATTGTGTTGTGCTTATTAAATATGCTTGATGAATATGTATTAAGCGAATTGCGAAAATTGTACTAAATGCGTATCCAAGTTGGACTCATGTTGTATTGTCGTTCTCAGGAGAAATCATGAGACGCAATACCCGGGGTCGCGGGTACAACACGAGGGGTAATGGAGGTGATACTCCATCGGGTGATGATCTACCCGACTTTGCCCAAGCATTCGCATCCATAGCCGAGACTTTGGCTATGTTGGCGGTAAGGCAACCGGCACTCCGCCTAATGCGGCACTTATACCGGCTCCTCCTAACCGAGCCCAAGCCAGGATAGAAGCTTTTCGGAGGATGAGGCCTCCAACTTTTTGTGGAAACATTGATCCACTTGTCGCCGAGGGTTGGATTCGGCAACTCGAGAAGATATTCTCAGTATTGGCACCTACGGAAGTGGAAAGGGTCACTTGGGCCACCTTTATGCTTGAAGGCGAGGCCGACCATTGGTGGAAGTCTGCACTTTGGACCCGAGAGTTAACCCGGCGAGGTCAAGACTGGACTTGGGAAGAATTCTTGGAGGTTTTCAACAAGAAGTACTTTCCGGTCGGAATGAAAGAAAAGATGGAAGTCGAATTCATTACCTTGGAGTAAGGTAATATGTCAGTAGCGGCTTATGAAGCCAAATTTTCGGAGCTATCTCGATTTGCTCCACACATGATAGCGACCGAGGCTATGAAAGCCCAGAAATTTGAGAGAGGATTGAAGGCTTACCTCAAGGACCGAGTCTCGATGTTTAGACATGAGACATATTCCGAAGTTGTTGATAAGGCACTTTTGGCCGAGTCAAACTCCGTGGAGTTTTTCAAAAGAAGAGAAATAGAGAAAGGACAGTCGAGTAGTTCAGGGGAGAAGAGAGCAAGGACTAGCTTGTATCAGTCCGCAGGGCCGGCTTAGTCACAGAGGATGTATTCGGCACCACAGGCTCCTCGCTCTTTTGCTCCATCGACCTTTCGCCCGGCTACCTCATATGCTCCTCGCCCCGCAGTTACTCAAGCTATGGGATATGCTCCTTCCTCCCATTTGCATGATGTTTGCACTCTTTGTGGGAGGAGGCATCCAACGGGAGAATGCCGGAGAGTTTCAGGAAGTTGCTTCCATTGTGGTGACCAAGGCCACATGGTCAGAGATTGTCCCCGACGTCAATTGCCAACTCAGTCTTCAGGGAGCAGGCCCCCGATTAGGCAGACATCTCAGCCTAGCTCTTCTCAGGCTTCGAGGGCCTCACAGTCTACACGGCCTCCTCGCCCAGCCACAGGGTCGAGTTTTCGCCCTATCAGAGAGAGACGCACGTGCATCCGACGATGTCGTGCAAGGTACGCACGAATTCTAGAGTTTAAATTGTATAAAATTTCTATGGTTTGTTTTGTGAGTTTCTATACTAGGGGTTACCTATGTATGATGCTTGTTGTTTGCAATCTACTAATAGTAGTCACTTAATCGCACAGGCGCTTTGTTAGTGAACGAATGTCTTGCCCGAGTGTTGATCGACATAGGATCCATTCACTCATTTGTCTCACCCAGTTTTGCAAAGAGATTTTTAATTGAGGCTACTCCGTTGGAGCAGGAGTTGACCATTGCAACTCCACTCGGCAAGTCAGTTGATACGGACAAGATATTCAGGGATAGTGTGGTTCGAGTAGGGAAGAATGAACTATTGGCCGACCTTATCATTTTGGATTTCCAAGATTTAGACTTTGACGTCATTCTTGGTATGGATTGGCTAGCAAACCACCACGGACATGTGGCGTGTTTTGAAAAGATGGTGAATTTTAAGCCGGAAGGAGTCAAACCTTTTCACTTCCGAGGATTGAGAGAGAGGGATATTGCTCGCTTGGCAGCTTTGAGCTTAGCGAACCCCGAAGCACAAAACTCCTCGGCTATTCCGGTCGTGAGTGAGTTCTTGGATGTGTTTCCGGAGGAACTTCCCGGGTTACCTCCGAATCGGGAGATTGAGTTCGCTATAGAGCTTACTCCGGGCACCGCTCCGATTTCAAGGGCACCGTATAGAATGGCCCCTATAGAGCTGGAAGAATTGAAGAAATAGATTGAGGAGTTACAACAACTTGGTTTCATCCAACCAAGTGTCTCACCGTGGGGAGCTCCGGTTCTCTTTGTAAAGAAGAAAGACTGGTCGATGAGAATGTGTATAGACTACCGTCAGTTGAACAAGGTAACTATCAAGAATCGTTATCCCTTGCCAAGGATCGATGACTTGTTCGACCAACTGAAGGGAGCGAGATTCTTCTCCAAAATTGATCTTAGATCGGGGTATCATCAATTAAGGATCAAGGCGGAAGATGTTCCGAAGACGGCTTTTAGGACTCGGTATGGGCATTACAAGTTCCTTGTCATGCCTTTTGGGCTGACGAATGCACCGGCGGCATTCATGGATTTGATGAACCGGGTGTTCCGATCTTACTTGGATCGATGCGTGATTGTATTCATTGATGACATTTTGGTGTATTCCCAGACACGGGAAGATCACGCATGAGACCTCCTCCTTGCTCTGGAGATGTTGAGAGAGCATAGGCTATATGCCAAATTGAGTAAGTGCGAATTTTGGTTAGAGAAGGAAGCATTTCTTGGACACGTGGTGTCGGCCGAGGGCATTTATGTAGATCCAGCCAAGGTTGAGGCAGTCATGAGTTGGGAGAGACCCAAGAGCGTCACGGAGATATGTAGTTTCCTCGGATTGGCAGGCTACTACCGGATTTGTGGAGGGATTCTCCAGTTTGGCTGCACTTCTCACCTACTTGACAAGGAAAAATGCAAAGTTCAGTTGGAGTGACCGATGTGAAGTAAGTTTCCAAGAGTTGAAGAAACGCCACACCACAGCCCCTGTCCTTACTGTGCCATCTGGACCTTTTGGATATGAGGTGTACAGTGATGCCTCGCATGTTGGACTCGGGTGTTTCCTAATGCAACACAAGAAGGTCATTGCCTATGCATCAAGGCAGTTGAAAGAGCATGAAAAGAATTACCCCACTCACGACTTGGAGCTTGCGGCGGTCGTGTTTGCACTTAAAATTTGGCGACATTATCTGTACGGGGTGGAGTTCTATGTGTACACGGACCACAAGAGCCTCAAGTATCTCTTTTCCCAAAAAGAGCTAAACTTACAACAACGGCGTTGGATTGAGTTCTTAAAGGACTACGAGTGCACTATCCAATATCACCCGGGAAAAGCAAATGTGGTGGCAGACGCTTTGAGTAGGAAACCATCGGGGTTGTTGGCTCACATGTTGGTGCGGGAATGGAGACTGTTAGATGATTTGGCAAATCTAGACATCAGTGTGAACGATTCTATCCGCAGTCCGGTTTTGGCAAATGTTACAGTTCGGCCGTACCTTATAGACTTGATCCAAGAGTATCAAGCCACAGACACTGACTTGTTGGCTTTCCGGGATAAGGAAGTGGCCAAGGGTAGTACGGACTTCTCTCTCACTAGCTGAGGTGCTATTACATTCAAGGGAAGGCTTTGTGTCCCAGCCAATGCAGACCTTCGGAGAGAGATTATGGACGAAGCTCACCGGTCTAAGTATACAGTGCATCCCGGGGGGACAAAGATGTATCGGAACCTCAAGAGTCACTTTTGGTGGCGAAACATGAAGAGGGAGGTTACAGAGTATGTGGCACGGTGTTTGGTGTGCCAACAGGTGAAAGCGGAGCATTTGAGACCGGCGGGTCTTTTGCAGTCTCTCCCTATTCCCGATTGGAAATGGGAACATATCTCTATGGACTTCATCGTGGGGTTGCCGAAGACGGTTAGGAAGACCGATGCTATATGGGTAGTTGTTGATAGACTCACGAAGTCCGCTCATTTCTTACCGTACCGGACTACATTCAACTCCAATCAGTTAACGGAGCTATACATCAAGGAAATAGTCTGATTACACGGGGTGCCAGTGAGTATTGTGTCGGATAGAGACCCAAGATTCACATCCAGGTTTTGGAAAAGTTTTCAAGGTGCAATAGGCTCCCGGTTAGACTTTAGCACAGCTTTCCACCCACAGACCGACGGGCAAACCGAGAGGGTGAATCAGGTTATTGAAGATATGCTCCGAGCATGTATGCTAGACTTCAAGGGAAGTTGGGAAGATCACCTACCTTTGGTGGAATTCGCTTACAACAATAGTTATCAAGAAAGCATACAAATGGCGCCTTTCGAGGCTTTGTACGGAAGGAGTTGTAGATCCCCGTTGTATTGGGATGAAGTGGGAGAAAGAAAGATTTTGGGCCCCAAGTTGATTGAACAAACCGCGGATAGGGTCAAGCTTATCCGGGAGAGGTTAAAGACCGCACAAGATAGACAGAAAAGCTATGCCGACAACCGAAGGAGGGATCTTGAATTCCGAGTCGGTGATTTTGTGTTTGTAAGGATTTCACCTACCAAAGGTGTTATGCGATTCGGGAAGAGAGGCAAGCTTAGCCCGAGATATGTGGGTCCGTTCGAGATCATTGCTTGAGTCGGTGAGGTAGCTTACCGTGTTGCTTTACCCGCTCATATGACGGCGGTCCACAATGTATTCCATGTCTCTATGCTTCGAAAGTATGTCCCGGATCCTTCTCATGTCATCGAGTTGGATCCGATAGAGATTCGAGAGGACCTCACCCTAGTTGAACAACCGGTGCAGATCGTGGATAGGAGAGATCAAGTCTTGCGTAACAAGACCATTCCCTTGGTCTTAGTGAGATGGCAACACCATTCAAGGGAGGAAGCTACATGGGAACGAGAAGCCGAAGTGCGGGAAAAGTACCCCCAGTTATTTGTTTAAGGCCTTGGCACTCCCTTGTAATTTTTATGGTCTCGTGCATGTATGTATCGTCCAAATTTCGGGGATGAAATTTTTGTAAGGGGGGGAGAATGTAGCACCCCGGATTTTTCTATATTTAATGAATACCGTTTTCGTAGCTACTTGGCCTTCCTCATAGTCTAATTAATAAATAAGAGAGAAATCAGAAATTTCGAAATGTCAGAAATGTGCGTTTTCGAAAGACGAACCCAACGCAAGTTGAATCGTCGAAATCCGACAAAAACGAGTCAAAAGATATGGCCAAAACAGTCTGGACCTGCAGGCAATCGTAGCTCGGAAGACACTAAGGACGTAGCTCGGAAGGCACTTGACTACGAGCTCTGGAGAGGCACTAAGGACGTAGCTCGGAAGGCACTAAGGACGTACTCTGATAACGTAGCTCTAGCTCTGATAACGTATACGTTGTGCATCCGTTGTGCAACAGACAATGGGTACGTTGTACAACAAACAACGTGAACGTTGTACAGCTCACAACGGGCACGTTGTATATAAGACAACGGACAACCTGTTCGGCACTATTCACAGCACAACGTGTTCGACACTATTCACAGCACAACGTGTTCGGCACTATTCATAGCACAATGTGTTCGGCACTATTCACAGCACAACGTGTTTGGCACTATTCACAGCTCAACGTGTTCGGCACTCGTGTTTTTGCAGAAATTTCAGTAAGGGTATTATGGTCTTTTGGTCGGTTCACTCTTTCCTTAAGAGTTTAACCCGAGCCTTTAGGGCTCATTCTCAACACTTAGAGGATTTGGGGGAATAGAAGAGAGGAGAAAGGGTTTCCTGAGCTAGGGTTTTTCTTTTGGAGAAGAATCAAAGGGGTTTTGAGACCCTAGATCACTTCAAGTCCAGTTTTTCTCCAAGATCACGGCTCAAGCACTCGTGGAGAGCGTTCTCCAAGCTAGGGCAGCAACCCAAGCACGTTTTTGAAAGGGGTTTCTTCCCCAACTCAAGTCTCCTTCTAGGAAAGGTGTTCTTCTTTCAAGTTGGAGCTTCAATCAAGGTTTCTACCAAGGATCAAGCCTTGATCTAAGGTTAGTACACCCTACTAACTTACCCTAGCAATAAATCTAGGTTTTCCTTATGAAATATGATTCCTGTTAGTATGTTTTATTCCTTGCAAAATGTGTCATCTATAATAAATATAAACAAGATAAAGAAAGGGTAGGGATGCTTGGATGGAGGTTGGATACGGCGATTGGATGCCGAATGTGTGATGTATGATGTGTGGGTTGTGGATTGGAAAATGGAGGATGGGCATAGTACAAATAACAAACCTACCATTGTGTGATTGAATGGAAAATATGCATTAAAAAGAAGGAGATAAACTACTAAGGAATAATGTATGAAAATGTTTGACAAAATACCTAAACTATGAATAAATGATCTCAATGAAGAATATAGAAATGGGTTTTATGCATGCGTTCTTATAAATGATAAATTGATCAAATGTTATGCAAACTACTTATGTTACCGATGTTCATATCATGAATTGAATTGTAATGTCATATCTTGGTTATTCCCATTATCATGATTGTCACTATGGACACGTACACAAGCACGCATGATAGCATGAACCGAGATTTCAAGAGCATGTGCATATAATAAACAACAAGAAAATATTGCATGTCAAGGAGGTTGGTAGCCCAGGGAGGATTCGGGTGCTAACCTCTGGCTCACAAGTGCATTGCATATCAAGGAGGTTGGTAGCCCAGGGAGATTCGGGTGCTAACCTCTGGCTCACAAGAAAACCATGCATTTCATAACAAGGAGGTTGGTAGCCCAGGGACATTCGGGTGCTAACCTCTGGCTCACAAGTGCATTGCATATCAAGGAGGTTGGTAGCCCAGGGAGATTCGGGTGCTAACCTCTGGCTCACAAGAAAATCATGCATTTCATAACAAGGAGGTTGGTAGCCCAGGGACATTCGGGTGCTAGCCTCTGGCTCACAAGTGCATTGCATATCAAGGAGGTTGGCAGCCTAGGGAGATTCGGGTGCTAGCCTCTGGCTCACAAGTTACAAGATGGAGGTTTACAAGATGATGATCATGCATTCATGCATGCACGCATACATGATTTCTACGAGGCATACCGGGACATGACAGGGGTTTTCAAGCATGAGTTTTATCGGCGTTTTCGTATTCATGTACGCACGTCAGGATGCTTGTATTGTATCATGCCTTATACTGTTTCTTTTGTGATGTTTCTATTACTGCTTGTATGATATTACTATTGTGTGTTTTATTATTGTTATGGTCTGCTAGTAGCTTGTACTCGCTGAGTATTCCATGCTCCGCCGTACTTTCATGTCGGCAGGTACTGAGGGAGCCCTCGACCAGGAGCCTTGGGTCGAGGAAGAGTATATAGAGGAGAGAGAGCCGGCTATTCCATTACAGTCTCAGGCGGACCGAGACCTCGATGCGTGGCCATACCTCGACTACTGTTGAGGGGAGAGTATGAGAGGGTCTTGTGTATTTTGATATTTTGATAGGTGGGCCTGTCCACCTTAGACTTAGACATGTCTTGTATTTATGTTAACTTGGAATACTATTTTGGATTATCAGAAGAAATGAAAATTTGTTTACGCTTCCGTATATATGTTAGCTTTCGCGCTCTGATTATCGTTGTTAGTACTGTATTTTATCTTGTGCATTACAGGATGGTTTGATAGGTACGTAGTGTGACACCTAAAATATCCCTAAACTCCTTGGGGGTATTTCGGGGCGTTACATAACATGTCATAACATCATCTTGACTCGTGTACTTGTGTGCCTCTTATTCATGAACTTGAACTTAACATATGCATAGACTCATACATGCATGATTCATAGTGTGTTTGTCCTGCCAACGCATAATCATAATGTGTTTTTGTCCCGGCAACGCATAATTCATAGTGTTCAGAGTGGATGTTTGTAATGGGGGATCATTCTTTCATAGCATAACATGAGTGCGACAACGTGTAGAGTGGATGTTCGTAGTGGGGGGATCATTCTTTCATGGCATAATTTGTAACATGTTCGTGTCCAATGCATGCATGCTTGTGAGACAAGTGGACTCATGAGACTTAAACACTTATCATGCAAGTGAATGTGTGCTTGAGTGTCGTGATTGGAATTCAAATAAGTCATCCTTTAGATTCTAATCTTCAATTAGGAAATTCCGCTAGGTTGCATCTCCGTAGTTAGAGAATTCTGAACGTGGAAAACTTTCATCTAAGATTTGGCCTACTTGAATACCGATCACCATACAAATACATAGGGCATAACTTATCATGATAACAACAATATCCGTTTAACTTATTCATTTAACTTAGTTTCACAATAGTCAATAGCATCATACTAGCATTCATTATTCTTAAGCATTTCAACAAACACCTTGAGTGCGTTAATTATAGATACTTTGCCCTTTCTCATTTTTAACATTTCACCACATCATAATCCATTCATACCACTCAAACATAATCCACATCCATACATTCATCCCATCCTCCATAGCATTTCACATCCTCCATACATTCCATCCATACATCAAACCAATTTCCATCTTTAATAAGTTTAATCCATACATAATTAAAGAAAAACATATCACATCTCATTTCTATCATTTACCTCTTACTAATATTCATAAAACATCATTAATGGGGTTGAGTTAGAGAGTTTATCAACCTTAGCGATCCTTCCATTGGATCCAAATCACTCTCAAGACGATTTGAGGAAGATCTCCAAGCTTTCTCCTTCTTCTAAGAGAAATTTCCACCTTCACCAAGCTCAAATCCTCCTAGAAACCCTAGTTTTTCTCTCTCTTTTACTAAATTAGGTTAGAAATAGGTAGGATACTCTAAAACCCCGAAATAGGACCCTTATTTATAGCTCCACAGGTTAAAAACCCTCAAAAACGTTGTTTCAAGAGAAAAACTGGGCTTGAGTGCGATTGATCGCACTATAGGTGCGATTGATGGCACTTGGACTCGAAAGAATTCAAAAAAACTCGCCTGTATGCGATTAATCGTAGTTTATGTGCGATTGATCGCACTTGGACCCGAAAGAATTCAAAAAAACTCACTTGTATGCGATTAATCGCAGTTTATGTGCGATTGATCGCACTTGATCTGCGATTGATCGCACCTCCCATCGGATTCTGACTGATTTTTACCTCGCTTTGGTATTTTGACCATAACTTTTGACTCGTTTATCGGATTTTGACGATTCAACTTGTGTTGAACTCATCTTTCGAAGGGGAACAATTTGATATTTTATAAAACTCCTAATTTTGAGTTTTAAATGGTATAAATGGGTCAACAAGTGGACTAGTCTGTAATTTCAACAAATAAAACATCGGAAAACCCACTTTTGACTTAGCTTATATTTAAAATATGGAAAAACATTAAACATGAACCTCGAAGAGGGTTCCAATACCTTTCTAATGGTTTAAGAATCGCTCGATTCTGATAAGAGGTGATAAAACTAGAGCTTTCTAAATTTGAGGGTATATTAAGACATCCCTCTCTTACAACTTTGATTAAGCCTAGATCACATCACACTAAATAGATATAAATACATATGCATTAAAACATGACAAAAGATTAAAATACCCTTATTAAACAAGATAGAAATAGGGAATTTAGATTCGGATGTCTACATCCTTTCCCCCTTAACAGAATTTCGTCCCCGAAATTTACGTACCTTAGGTGGAATAAGCGCGGGTACTTTTCGCTGACCTCAGCTTCTCTCTCCCAAGTAGCCTCTTCTCTAGAATGATGCTCCCATTACAAGAGTACAAGAGGAATGACCTTAGAACGTAAGACTTTCTCCTTTCGGTGCAAGATTTGAACTAATTGCTCCACAAAGGTCAAATCTTCTCGGACGACCAAAGGATCTAAATTGATGACGTGTGAAGGATCCGAAATGTCTTTCTTAACATGGAGATGTGGAAGACATTATGCACACCTACCATGTGAGGTGGTAAGGTGACCTGATAAGCAACGTCCCCAACTCGGGTGATGATCTCAAAAGGACCCACATATCTCGGACTGAGCTTGCCTCGGTTGCTGAATCTCATCACCCCCTTCGTAGGTGAGATCTTGACAAATACAAAATCTCCAACTATCGGCATAACTCTTCGGCCTACTCTGAGCTGTTTTCAACCTCTCCTTGATCAAGTGAATTCTATCCACAGTCTGACCAACAAGCTCTGGACCCAAAAGCTTCCTCTCACCCACTTCATCCCAACACAAAGGTGAGCGACAACTCCTCCCATAGAGTGCCTCAAACGGTGCCATCTGAGAGCTCGCTTGATAGCTGTTGTTGTAGGCAAACTCACCAATGGCAAGTGATCATCCCAACTGCCCTGAAAGTCCAACATGCAAGCTCGTAGCATGTGCTCTATGATCTGGTTCAGCCTCTCAGTTTACCCATCTGTCTACGGATGAAACGCTGTATTGAAATCTAAATGGGAACCCATGGCCTGTTGAAAAATCTTCCAAAATCTAGAAGTAAATCTCGAGTCTCAATCAGATACAATACTAACTGGCACTCCATATAAACGGACTACTTCCTTGACATAAAGGTTAGCCTACTGGTTGGAGTTGAATGTGGTCCGATATGGGAGAAAATGCGTCGACTTAGTCAATCGGTCGACCACAACCCAAATGGCATCAAAGTTCTTAGCCGTCCTTGGCAACCCAATAATAAAGTTGTCGCGATCCAAAATACCCCCTAAGAGTTAGGGATACTTTAGTTTGTGACCACCGTATCATACATCCCGTATGACACATAAGGCACACATATCAACCTGTCAGAGTACACAAGTCATAACACATAGCGGAAGTAAAACGGAACAGTTTATAAAAATACTCGTATCGTTAGGTTCAAGTCTGAACCAACATAGCATATCCAAAAGATGGAGTTGACAAGTCCCACTCTCAACATACACAAGTATCTTTCTTCTGGCTCACTCAACAAAAGTCAAAGTCAGGACGCCTATCTATTGTTCCCTCGTCCTGGTAATGATCCATAGAAGGCTCCGGCTCGTAGTACTCCTCCTTTATTCAAGGATCTGAACCACAGACATCAAATGGAACGCGTGCACCTGCCGACAGTCAATAATTCGGCTAAGCATGGAATACTCAGTGATATACAAACTACTAACTAACAGTGAATAATATCATGAACATGCATAAGCGTATAACATTCGTGAAAGTAGTTACCAAAATCCTTTTTCTTAACAGTATTCGTGTGAAATCAAAACTAGGTAAAACTTGTCATGTGATAATCATGTTCTTGTGAGTTCTTGTGAGAGTTGGGATTCCTTGTGAGCATGCGAGGATCTGAGTATGCATGATTTCTTATGAACTTGCGAGCTTGTGAACTTGTGAGCTTGTGAGACATGACTACTTGTGAGTCCATGTATAGTGGGATTCCTTGTGAGCTTTGAAACGATCTTAGAGCTTGTCACTTACCAACCCTTAGTTTGGCCTTATCACTTGTGAGCTTGTGAGAATTCTTTTATAAAAAACCTTGCTTATGAACTTTTGGAAATACCCTTTTCTTGTGAGAAATCATTGGATCATGGGAGACTTATAAACATCATGCTAGACTCGTGAACATAAGGTGCAAATAGTACTTGTGAATCTCATGGTGAACTTAGGAAACTCGTAAACCTGGCATCATATTCAAAGAAAAGAAATAGTAGTGATAGTTTACATCCCACGTACAAATCATCATCCAAACAACCCAATAACTTACTTTAAATATGGTTTTATTGAACAGAATAGCACATGGTAGGTAGTAGAGTGTATCTACCTTTTACAAGAACTCCTTTGAAGCCATAAAAGCTTTGAGAAAGCTTATGGAATCCACTTCAAGCTTGAGAAAGCTCGAGGAAGTGAAGATCGGGCTTCGGAAGCAAGAACAAGCTTCACCTAGGGATCCTTGATGAAGCACAAGCAAAAACCTTTGCAAGAAACCCTAACTTCTCTCTCCTTTCTCTCAAAATATTCTCTAAGGGTTGTGTAAATCCTTACCCAAGAGTGTGGGGCTTTATATAGGCAAAGGGGTTGTCAAAAACCCCATATAACCTTCAAAATATCTCCCCAAAGTCGGTTTAGGCACCAAAAAGCATGGAGGGGTCGATCGGAGGCATCCACCGGTCGATCGGTTCACTTAGGAGGTTTTGGAATAAACCCCCATACAAAAAAGTTCAAGACCGGTCGACCACTGGTCTGACCGGTCGACCCTTAGTGGAGGAGTCGACCGCTGGTCTCCCGCTCAAGCTGCCCTGTTTTGTCTGCCTTACTGTTTTGGTCATAACTTTTGATTCGGTGATCCAATTTTGACGATTCAACTTAAGTTGGATTCTACATTCAAAGGAGAACAACTCTCATGTTTTGTATAAATCCCAATTCTAAGTTTTAAGGGGTCGAAAGCCCACAAGTGGACTGGTCCAAACTGTTCCAGAAATTCTCAGCAGACCAAGTTCCGGAAATCCCACATTTGACTTAACTTCTAGTCCAAATCTCAAAAAGTGATAAACATGAACTTTAAAGAGGGGTTCAATATCTTCCTAATGGTTAAGAATCACTCAATTCTGATAAGGTATGGCCCAACTAGAGCTCCCTCAAGTTGAGGTTATGGTAAGACATCCACCCTCTTTGACACTTAGAGTATTTTATACTCTTGTGTTTGGTTCCCAAACACACATACGGCATACCTTATGTTTCACACGCCAAAAATCAGTACCATAACACTCATTCAAAATGAAATACCTCATTCCCATTTAACCAACACCAAGTTCACGGAGACGACCTTGGCCTTACATATATTATCCACTGGCACTATTCACACACTATTCACAGCACTATTCACACACTATTCACTTACAACCCTTTAAGCACTTAGGGTATTTTATACTCTTGATTTTACCCACTTAGAGTATTTCCTTTACCCTTCCTTTGCACACTAACACCATTCAATTTCTTCTAGAGTCCTTTTAATCTTTGCTTCATCACCCACATACCTCGAGTCATGCATACTCTTTGTTTAAACTCTGAAGGACTTAGAGCATTTCATACTCTTGGTTTCAACGCACCGACATACACCACACATATTTCTATCCAACAACACTCTAGGTAAAAACCATCCTTATCATTTTTCTATAACATCATAACAATACAAGAAGACTTTTGGCCTTCCATCCCAATGCCCTGACACTATTCACAACATTGCGAAATTGATTCCCGGGTTCTACATTCACCCTTAGGTTATTTTATACCATACGTGTTTAGATACTTAGAGTATACTTATACTCTCTCTTTGAGACTCAACACACACACAAATCGAACCATCATTTCATTGAGAAATATCCAAGAAGATACATAGAGGCCTTGACCTCTATATGCACTATTCACTTAACACTTAAGAGTATGTTTTATACACCTTGCTTTCTTTCCCACAGATACCTCACACCCCATGACTCATACTCTAAACTCACACAACACATATCACATGTTTTACACAAAAATATATTTCCCTTAGCATTAACCAAATGCCAAGATCACACATAACACCTTGGCTTGAACACACCTAGTGCAAAGCACTATTCACTCACATGATCAGTGTTTGCAAAAAATCCGGGGCTCTACAAAAGTCCATGGAGATATTTTCCCACTTCCACTCAGGAATAGGAAGTGACTGAAGAAGTCTTGCCGGTCTCCGGTGTTCGGCCTTCACTTGTTGGCAAACCAAACACTTTGATACGTAGGTAGCCACATCTCTTTTCATACCTTTCTACCAGAAGTACTTCTTAAGGTTCTGGTACATCTTAGTACCTCCCGGAAGGACAGTGTACTTCGACTTGTGTGCTTCATCCAGAATCTCCCTTCTTAAATCTTCATTATCTAGAACACAAAGTCTATTCTTGAAAGAGATTCCACCATCTCTCCAAGAGAAATCCTTAAATCCGTTGTTAATTGACTTCATAGCGGCATGCAGTTCTCCATCATTCCACTACAGGTCTTTAATCCTATCCGAGATGGTTAGCCTGACCATAATGTTAGCTAACAAGGCTCCAGACGCCCCAACACTGAAACTCGCATCAAGGCTAGACGCCTCTTCAAGTAGCTTCCATTCTTGGACCATTAAGTGTGCCAAGAATCCAGAAGGTCGCCTACTTAGCGCATCTACCACTGCATTTGCTTTCCCGGGTGGTATTGGATAGAGCAATCATAATCCTTGAGGAATTCCACCCAACGGCGTTGTCTCAAATTCAGCTCTTTCTGTGAGAACAAATACTTTAGGCTCTTATGATCGGCGAATACTTTAAACTGCACACCGTACAAGTAGTGTCTCTAGATCTTGAGAGCAAAGACTAACGCTGCCAACTCCAAATCATGGGTAGGATAGTTCTTCTCATGATCTTTCAACTGACACCACATGGCCTAGAAATGCCACATATTCTAGCCAAAACTTACACTTGCTAAGCTTAGCATATAGCTTATGCTCACGGAGTATCTTCAGTGTGGTTCAGAGATGTATCTTATGCTCCTTCTGTGTCCTGGATAGAATGTCGTCCATGAACACAATCACAAATCGATCAAGAGTTGGCTTGAAGATTCTGTTCATGAGATCCATAAAGGCTGTCGGGTCATTTGTCAACCCAAAAGGCATTACTAGAAATTCATAGTGTCCATATTTGGTCCTGAACACAGACTTAGGCACATCCTTGGCCTTTATCTTCAACTGATGGTAGCCTGACCTTAAGTTGATCTTCGAGAAATACTTAGCTCCTTGCAACTGATCAAACAAGTCATCGATCCTAGGCAAAGGATATTTGTTTTTGATAGTGACCTTGTTTAGTTGCCGATAGTCGATGCACATCCTCATCGAACCATCCTTCTTCTTCACAAACAACACTGGAGCTCCCCAAGGTGACATACATGGGCGGATAAACCCAAGACCGAGCAACTCTTTAATTTGCTCTTTTAACTCCTTCAAGTTTGCTGGGGCCATCCTATATGGTGCTTTGGAGATGGGTGCCATGCTCGGAGCTAATTCTATGACGAACTCTATCTCCCTATTAGGTGGCAAACCCGACAAATCTTTGGGAAAGACTTCTAAAAATTCATTTTCCATTGGGATTATAGATTAGTTTGACACTTCTAAAGTGAAAGTACTCAAAGCGGCAAATCTAGCTACATCCCTCTTGTTCAAACCCTGAAAGTGAAAGGGAGGCCCATTGACTGGCTTGAAGTTAATCATTTTCCCGAAACAGTCCACATGGCCATGGTAGGTGGAAAGCCAATCCATGCCTAATATGATGTCAAAATCTTGAAAATCCAGGACAATCAGATCGGCTGACAATTCTCTAAGACTTACCCGAACATCACAAGCACGATAGACCTTATCAGTGATGACTGAACTACCAACTAGAGTGGCGATAGCTAGCTTACGGTCTAATAGGCTTGGCTCTGAAGGGAAAGCTTGAGCGAAACTAGGGGTGACAAAGGATTGAGTCGATCCGGTGTCAATCAACACGCAAGCTAAACAGTCATTTACCAACAAGGTGCCTGAATTGGGATAAATAACTAAGTGTGTCAAAACATGTGCACAAACAGATAATATATATTTAGCATGTTGATACATAGCAACAAACATCATCATAGTATAATCACCATACCAGGATACATAACTAATTTATTATTAAACGTACCTTGCACAACGTCGTTGGACGCCTGTACTTGGTTAAAGCAACCATTTTAGACTAAGACAAAAGTTTAGTCTTAAACTTGGAACCAGACTCGTTCCCGACTCACTTCCTTCCTAACTTGTTTCCTAACATATGCTCTTGTCAAGCCGTGGTATAAGATTCTAAGTGACCCTAGAGACCTAAAGCCTAAGCTCTGATACCACTTCTGTCGCGACCCAAAACCCACCCTAGGAGTTAGAGTGAACTTTAGACGACTAATCATGGCTTACATGACTTGCTTGACAAACCAACCTGCAAAAACCCACAGAGCATATACAATAGAGGATATAAACAGCGGAAACATACTCTAACATAGCACAGCGGAAGTCTAAACAAACCTCTATGTATATACGAATCCAAGTTTACACAAAAGGAATCCAAAAGAAAGTGCGGACAGACCCACCAAAATACATGAATGTATATCTCTCATCTCACCCACAGCTATTCACTCAGAATCTACAACCACCTAATGGTAACCCTCTACTGGAGGTTCCTCCAAAGGTTCCTCGACGTACTCCTCTTCCACCCATGGACCAGGAGCACAAACATCAAATGGAGCAGCAGCTCCCTCAGAACCTGCCGACATAAGAAGTACGGCTGAGCATGGAATACTCAGCGGGTACCAAATACTAACCAATAGTCATAGCATAAAAATGGCAATACATAAATCAGGAGCAATTCATATATGTTAGACGGAAACAATTCATATCATACAAGGAAGTAAAGCAATTTATAATCATGCTTGTATTTCGTTGAAAGCCGATAAAACCTCTTGAAAACATCGTGCACTTGACTTGGCTTGAAATATCTTTTCGTACTTGAAAGCTTGTCGTGTTTGTCTTACTTGATCTTGTCGAGCGTGTCGTACGTGTCATGCCATGCATGTCATGCGTGCTTGCTTGTGATCATGTAACTTGTGAGATACACTTGTGAGATATCCTTGTGAGATGCGCTTGAGAGATGCCTTGAGAGGGAAGGGAGACCCTTCTTTATGCAATGCACTTGCGAGGGAAGGGAGACCCTTCTTCATGATATGTATGTACTTGCGAGGGAAGGGAGGCCCTTCTTCATGATATGCACTTGTGAGTGAGGGGAGACCCCTCGTGGAATGTTGATTCTTGTTTTCTTCTGAAAAGCGAGGTAAAACATATCGTAGGATATGTCCCACCTCTAACCATGTTCTTGAAAACCTCGATAAATCATGTCATGCATGCCGTGCTCGTGGGAACCGTGTACATACTTGCATTTAAATTTAAATATGACATTTGGGTAATTTCACAACACATATAACATCAATGATTGAGCAATGTAATATTCATATCATTTAGGGAAAGCAAGAAAACACACTATCATTGGCCCTAGCAATATTCATAATTTATTAGGCATGCATTTCCTAATTTACAACTCATTTTATTCACCTTGGCATTTCATCAAACATGGTGTGTTCATTATTCATTATTCATTTAAACCTAAATCATGCTTTTCTAGGTGAGTTTACTCACATCATAAAGGTGTGTTTATTATGGATACAATGCCCTCCCCATTTTAATCATCACAACACAACCCTTGGCATCCAACCGCCCATTCCATCTCCATTCACCATTCACAACCATCCATCTCATAGCACATGTGTAAATGAAAGAAAATTAAAAGAAATAAAGGGAAAAGAGGAACTATAACTAGGAGGGTAGTAAGAAGTACCGACCTTGAAGAAATGAGGAAGAAACCCCTTCCAAAAACGACCGTGAGGTGCTGCCCTAGCTTGGGGAACGTTCTCCACGAGTGCTTGAGCCGTGATCTTGGAGAAAAACCAGACTTGAAGTGATCTAGGGTCTCAAAACCCCTTTGATTCTTCTCCAAAAGCAAAACCCTAGCTTAGGAAACCCTTTCTCCTCTCTTCTAATCCCCCAAATCCTCTAAGTGTTGAGAATGAGCCCTAAAGGCTCGGGTTAAACTCTTAAGGTAAGAGTGAACCGACCAAAAGACCATAATACCCTTACTGAAATTTCTGCAAAAACACGAGTGCCAAACACGTTGAGCTGTGAATAGTGCCAAACACGTTGTGCTGTGAATAGTGCCGAACACGTTGTGCTATGAATAGTGCCAAACACGTTGTGCTGTGAATAGTGCCGAACACGTTGTGCTGTGAATAGTGCCGAACACGTTGTGCTGTGAATAGTGCCAAACACGTTGTGCTGTGAATAGTGTCAAACACGTTGTGCTGTGAATAGTGCTGAACACGTTGTGCTGTGAATAGTGCCGAGTACGTTGTGCTGTGAAGGGTGCCGAACCCGTTGTCACGTTGTCTTATGTACAACGTGCCCGTCGTGAGCTGTACAATGTACCCGTTGTCTGTTGCACAAGGGATGCACAACGTATACGTTATCAGAGCTAGAGCTACGTTATCAGAGTACGTTGTCTATGCGTTGTCTGTGCCTTATCAGAGCACGTTGTCAGAGCTACGTCCTTAGTGTCTTCCGAGCTACGTCCTTAGTGCCTTCCGAGCTACGTCCTTAGTGCCTTCCGAGCTATGATTGCCTACAGGTCCAGACTGTTTTGGCCATATCTTTTGACTTGTTCGTCCGATTTTGACGATTCAACTTGCGTTGGGTTCGTACTTCGAAAAGGATCATTTCTGACATTTTGAAATTTCCAATTTCTTCCTTATTTATTAATTATACCTCTTTAAAGGCAAAATGGCAACGAAAGTGTCATGCATTAAATGTGAAAAGGTCCAGGGCTCTACATCCTCCCCCCCTTACAAAAATTTCGTCCTCGAAATTTAGACGCTACTTGCATTACAAACCAAAAAGAAAATTACAAGTCATATACAAACTTATACAAAAACTCATTCAATTAATTCTGGGTACTTTGCTTTGACTTCGGCTTCGTGCTCCCATGTAGCTTCTTCCTATGCATGGTGTTGCCATTGCACAAGAACCAAAGGGATTGTCTTGTTGCGGAGCACCTGATCTCTTCGATCCAAAATATGAACCGGCTTTTCAATCAAGGTGAGGTCCTCTCGAATCTCCAACGGTTCCAAGTCTATGACATGCGAAGGATCCGCAATGTACTTCCGAAGCATAGACATATGGAAGACGTTGTGAACTGCGGCCATGTGAGGTGGGAGAGCTACCCTGTAAGCAACCTCACCAACTCGTGTGATAATCTCAAAAGGCCCAACATACCGAGGACTGAGCTTGCCTCGCTTTCCAAATCTCGTGATCCCTTTGCTAGGAGATACTTTCACAAAAACTTGATCCCCTACTTGAAATTTCAAGTCCCTACGGCGCGTGTCCGCATAACTTTTCTGGCGATCGTGAGCGGCTTTCAATCGATCCCGAATGATCTTAACTATGCCTGCAGTTTGCTCAATCAACTCCGGACCAAGTACTTTCCTTTCTCCTACCTCATCCCAATAGAGAGGAGACCTACAACTTCGCCCATACAAGGCCTCAAATGGTTCCATTTGGATACTCGCCTGATAGCTGTTATTATAGGCGAATTCAACCAAAGGCAAGTGCTCTTCCCAACTGCCTCTGAAATCCAACATACAAGCCCGAAGCATGTCTTCAATGACTTGGTTCACTCTCTCGGTTTGTCCATCCGTCTGTGGATGAAAAGCGGTGCTGAAATCAAGTCGGGAACCCATAGCCTCCTGGAAGCTTTTCCAGAATCGTGATGTGAATCTTGGATCCCGATCTGACACAATACTAACGGGCACACCGTGCAACCTCACCACTTTCTTGATGTACAAAGCGGCTAATTGACTAGAGTTGAAAGTAGTTCGGTAAGGTAAGAAGTGAGCGGACTTCGTCAAACGATCCACTACTACCCATATCGCATCTGAGCCCCTTGCCGTCTTTGGCAAGCCAACTATGAAATCCATGGATATGTTCTCCCATTTCCACTTGGGAATCGGAAGGGACTGTAATAGACCTGCGGGCCGCATGTGTTCTGCTTTTACCTATTGACACACCAAGCACCGTGCTACATATTCTGCAACCTCCCTCTTAATATTCCGCCACCAAAAGTGACTCTTGAGGTTCCGGTACATCTTTGTACCCCTTGGATGCATTGTGTACTTCGAACGGTGTGCTTCATCCAAAATCTCTCTTCGAAGATCTGCATTGGCTGGGACGCATAGCCTTCCCTTGAATGTGATAGCACCCCGACTAGTGAGAGAGAAGTCCTCACTACCCTTAGCAACTTCCTTGTCCCGATAAGCCAACAATTCAGCATCTGTGGCTTGGTATTCTTGGATCAAATCCATAATGTATGGCCGAACCGTGACATTTGCCAAGATAGGACTACGAACAGAGTCATTCACACTAATGTCCAGATTTGCCAAGTCTTCAAGTAGCTTCCATTCCTGCACTAACATGCATGCTAATAACCCCGGAGGTCTTCTACTCAAAGCATCAGCCACTACATTTGCTTTACCCGGGTGGTATTAAATGGTACAATCATACTCTTTCAAAAATTCCATCCAATGCCGTTGCCTTAGATTCAATTCCTTTTGGGAAAAGAGGTACTTGAGGCTCTTGGGGTCCGTATACACATAGAATTCCACCCCGTATAAGTAATGTTGCCAGATCTTGAATGCAAACACGACTGCGGCAAGCTCTAAGTCGTGCGTGGGGTAATTCTTCTCATGCTCCTTCAATTGCCTCGATGCATAGGCAATGAGTTTCTTGTGCTGCATGAGTACACACCCAAGTCCAACGTGTGAGGCATCACTATACACCTCATACCCATAAGGTCCAGATGGCACAGTAAGGACAGGGGCTGTAGTAAGCCTCTTCTTCAGGTCCGTGAAACTGATCTCGCACTTATCACTCCATACAAACTTAGCGTTCTTCCTTGTCAGGTAAGTGAGCGGTGCTGCAAGGCTAGAGAAACCCTCTACGAATCTCCTGTAGTAGCCTGCCAACCCAAGAAAGCTGCGTATCTCGGTAACACTCTTGGGCCTCGCCCAACTCATAATTGCTTCGATCTTCTTTGGATCTACCGAGATACCTTCTGCAGAAACAACGTGGCCTAGGAATGCCACCTCTTCCAACCAAAACTCACACTTGCTAAGTTTGGCGTATAGCTTGTGCTCTCCTAGCATTTCCAAAGCAAGGCATAGGTCGCGTGTGTGATCTTCCCGGGATCCGGTGCATTAGTGCTGGTATGATCGCAACCGAGATGTTTCAGTCGTTTTATTCTCTTAACCCCATCTCCCCCAAGACCCTCGGCCCTCACCCCGGCGGGCCCCGCATGCATAGAGAGGGGTTAAATAGGAAATTACCCGCATACGGCATGACCCCGGATAAAAAGGAGGGGTGCAACACGAGGACTTCCCAGGAGGTCACCCATCCTAGTACTACTCTCGCCCAAGCACGCTCAACTGCGGAGTTCTGATGGGATCCGGTGCATTAGTGCTGGTATGATCGCACCCGAGATGTTTCAGTCGTTTTATTCTCTTAACCCCATCTCCCCCAAGACCCTCGGCCCTCACCCCGGCGGGCCCCGCACGCATAGAGAGGGGTTAAATAGGAAATTACCTGCATACGGCATGACCCCGGACAAAAAGGAGGGGTGCAAAATGAGGACTTCCTAGGAGGTCACCCATCCTAGTACTACTCTCGCCCATGCACGCTTAACTGTGGAGTTCTGATGGGATCCGGTGCTTTAGTGGTGGTATGATCGCAACCGAGATGTTTCAGTCGTTTTATTCTCTTAACCCCATCTCCCCCAAGACCCTCGGCCCTCACCCCGGCGGGCCCCGCACGCATAGAGAGGGGTTAAATAGGAAATTACCCGCATACGGCATGACCCCGGACAAAAAGGAGGGGTGCAACACGAGGACTTCCCAGGAGGTCACCCATCCTAGTACTACTCTCGCCCAAGCACGCTTAACTGCGGAGTTCTGATGGGATCCGGTGCATTAGTGCTGGTATGATCGCACCCGAGATGTTTCAGCCGTTTTATTCTCTTAACCCCATCTCCCCCAAGACCCTCGGCCCTCACCCCGGCGGGCCCCGCACGCATAGAGAGGGGTTAAATAGGAAATTACACGCATACGGCATGACCCCGGACAAAAAGGAGGGGTGCAACACGAGGACTTCCCAGGAGGTCACCCATCCTAGTACTACTCTCGCCCAAGCACGCTTAACTGCGGAGTTCTGATGGGATCCGGTGCATTAGTGCTGGTATGATCGCACCCGAGATGTTTCAGCCGTTTTATTCTCTTAACCCCATCTCCCCCAAGACCCTCGGCCCTCACCCCGGCGGGCCCCGCACGCATAGAGAGGGGTTAAATAGGAAATTACCCGCATACGGCATGACCCCGGACAAAAAGGAGGGGTGCAACACGAGGACTTCCCAGGAGGTCACCCATCCTAGTACTACTCTCGCCCAAGCACGCTTAACTGCGGAGTTCTGATGGGATCCGGTGCATTAGTGCTGGTATGATCGCACCCGAGATGTTTCAGCCGTTTTATTCTCTTAACCCCATCTCCCCCAAGACCCTCGGCCCTCACCCCGGCGGGCCCCGCACGCATAGAGAGGGGTTAAATAGGAAATTACCCGCATACGGCATGACCCCGGACAAAAAGGAGGGGTGCAACACGAGGACTTCCCAGGAGGTCACCCATCCTAGTACTACTCTCGCCCAAGCACGCTTAACTGCGGAGTTCTGATGGGATCCGGTGCATTAGTGCTGGTATGATCGCACCCGAGATGTTTCAGCCGTTTTATTCTCTTAACCCCATCTCCCCCAAGACCCTCGGCCCTCACCCCGGCGGGCCCCGCACGCATAGAGAGGGGTTAAATAGGAAATTACCCGCATACGGCATGACCCCGGACAAAAAGGAGGGGTGCAACACGAGGACTTCCCAGGAGGTCACCCATCCTAGTACTACTCTCGCCCAAGCACGCTTAACTGCGGAGTTCTGATGGGATCCGGTGCATTAGTGCTGGTATGATCGCACCCGAGATGTTTCAGCCGTTTTATTCTCTTAACCCCATCTCCCCCAAGACCCTCGGCCCTCACCCCGGCGGGCCCCGCACGCATAGAGAGGGGTTAAATAGGAAATTACCCGCATACGGCATGACCCCGGACAAAAAGGAGGGGTGCAACACGAGGACTTCCCAGGAGGTCACCCATCCTAGTACTACTCTCGCCCAAGCACGCTTAACTGCGGAGTTCTGATGGGATCCGGTGCATTAGTGCTGGTATGATCGCACCCGAGATGTTTCAGCCGTTTTATTCTCTTAACCCCATCTCCCCCAAGACCCTCGGCCCTCACCCCGGCGGGCCCCGCACGCATAGAGAGGGGTTAAATAGGAAATTACCCGCATACGGCATGACCCCGGACAAAAAGGAGGGGTGCAACACGAGGACTTCCCAGGAGGTCACCCATCCTAGTACTACTCTCGCCCAAGCACGCTTAACTGCGGAGTTCTGATGGGATCCGGTGCATTAGTGCTGGTATGATCGCACCCGAGATGTTTCAGCCGTTTTATTCTCTTAACCCCATCTCCCCCAAGACCCTCGGCCCTCACCCCGGCGGGCCCCGCACGCATAGAGAGGGGTTAAATAGGAAATTACCCGCATACGGCATGACCCCGGACAAAAAGGAGGGGTGCAACACGAGGACTTCCCAGGAGGTCACCCATCCTAGTACTACTCTCGCCCAAGCACGCTTAACTGCGGAGTTCTGATGGGATCCGGTGCATTAGTGCTGGTATGATCGCACCCGAGATGTTTCAGCCGTTTTATTCTCTTAACCCCATCTCCCCCAAGACCCTCGGCCCTCACCCCGGCGGGCCCCGCACGCATAGAGAGGGGTTAAATAGGAAATTACCCGCATACGGCATGACCCCGGACAAAAAGGAGGGGTGCAACACGAGGACTTCCCAGGAGGTCACCCATCCTAGTACTACTCTCGCCCAAGCACGCTTAACTGCGGAGTTCTGATGGGATCCGGTGCATTAGTGCTGGTATGATCGCACCCGAGATGTTTCAGCCGTTTTATTCTCTTAACCCCATCTCCCCCAAGACCCTCGGCCCTCACCCCGGCGGGCCCCGCACGCATAGAGAGGGGTTAAATAGGAAATTACCCGCATACGGCATGACCCCGGACAAAAAGGAGGGGTGCAACACGAGGACTTCCCAGGAGGTCACCCATCCTAGTACTACTCTCGCCCAAGCACGCTTAACTGCGGAGTTCTGATGGGATCCGGTGCATTAGTGCTGGTATGATCGCACCCGAGATGTTTCAGCCGTTTTATTCTCTTAACCCCATCTCCCCCAAGACCCTCGGCCCTCACCCCGGCGGGCCCCGCACGCATAGAGAGGGGTTAAATAGGAAATTACCCGCATACGGCATGACCCCGGACAAAAAGGAGGGGTGCAACACGAGGACTTCCCAGGAGGTCACCCATCCTAGTACTACTCTCGCCCAAGCACGCTTAACTGCGGAGTTCTGATGGGATCCGGTGCATTAGTGCTGGTATGATCGCACCCGAGATGTTTCAGCCGTTTTATTCTCTTAACCCCATCTCCCCCAAGACCCTCGGCCCTCACCCCGGCGGGCCCCGCACGCATAGAGAGGGGTTAAATAGGAAATTACCCGCATACGGCATGACCCCGGACAAAAAGGAGGGGTGCAACACGAGGACTTCCCAGGAGGTCACCCATCCTAGTACTACTCTCGCCCAAGCACGCTTAACTGCGGAGTTCTGATGGGATCCGGTGCATTAGTGCTGGTATGATCGCACCCGAGATGTTTCAGCCGTTTTATTCTCTTAACCCCATCTCCCCCAAGACCCTCGGCCCTCACCCCGGCGGGCCCCGCACGCATAGAGAGGGGTTAAATAGGAAATTACCCGCATACGGCATGACCCCGGACAAAAAGGAGGGGTGCAACACGAGGACTTCCCAGGAGGTCACCCATCCTAGTACTACTCTCGCCCAAGCACGCTTAACTGCGGAGTTCTGATGGGATCCGGTGCATTAGTGCTGGTATGATCGCACCCGAGATGTTTCAGCCGTTTTATTCTCTTAACCCCATCTCCCCCAAGACCCTCGGCCCTCACCCCGGCGGGCCCCGCACGCATAGAGAGGGGTTAAATAGGAAATTACCCGCATACGGCATGACCCCGGACAAAAAGGAGGGGTGCAACACGAGGACTTCCCAGGAGGTCACCCATCCTAGTACTACTCTCGCCCAAGCACGCTTAACTGCGGAGTTCTGATGGGATCCGGTGCATTAGTGCTGGTATGATCGCACCCGAGATGTTTCAGCCGTTTTATTCTCTTAACCCCATCTCCCCCAAGACCCTCGGCCCTCACCCCGGCGGGCCCCGCACGCATAGAGAGGGGTTAAATAGGAAATTACCCGCATACGGCATGACCCCGGACAAAAAGGAGGGGTGCAACACGAGGACTTCCCAGGAGGTCACCCATCCTAGTACTACTCTCGCCCAAGCACGCTTAACTGCGGAGTTCTGATGGGATCCGGTGCATTAGTGCTGGTATGATCGCACCCGAGATGTTTCAGCCGTTTTATTCTCTTAACCCCATCTCCCCCAAGACCCTCGGCCCTCACCCCGGCGGGCCCCGCACGCATAGAGAGGGGTTAAATAGGAAATTACCCGCATACGGCATGACCCCGGACAAAAAGGAGGGGTGCAACACGAGGACTTCCCAGGAGGTCACCCATCCTAGTACTACTCTCGCCCAAGCACGCTTAACTGCGGAGTTCTGATGGGATCCGGTGCATTAGTGCTGGTATGATCGCACCCGAGATGTTTCAGCCGTTTTATTCTCTTAACCCCATCTCCCCCAAGACCCTCGGCCCTCACCCCGGCGGGCCCCGCACGCATAGAGAGGGGTTAAATAGGAAATTACCCGCATACGGCATGACCCCGGACAAAAAGGAGGGGTGCAACACGAGGACTTCCCAGGAGGTCACCCATCCTAGTACTACTCTCGCCCAAGCACGCTTAACTGCGGAGTTCTGATGGGATCCGGTGCATTAGTGCTGGTATGATCGCACCCGAGATGTTTCAGCCGTTTTATTCTCTTAACCCCATCTCCCCCAAGACCCTCGGCCCTCACCCCGGCGGGCCCCGCACGCATAGAGAGGGGTTAAATAGGAAATTACCCGCATACGGCATGACCCCGGACAAAAAGGAGGGGTGCAACACGAGGACTTCCCAGGAGGTCACCCATCCTAGTACTACTCTCGCCCAAGCACGCTTAACTGCGGAGTTCTGATGGGATCCGGTGCATTAGTGCTGGTATGATCGCACCCGAGATGTTTCAGCCGTTTTATTCTCTTAACCCCATCTCCCCCAAGACCCTCGGCCCTCACCCCGGCGGGCCCCGCACGCATAGAGAGGGGTTAAATAGGAAATTACCCGCATACGGCATGACCCCGGACAAAAAGGAGGGGTGCAACACGAGGACTTCCCAGGAGGTCACCCATCCTAGTACTACTCTCGCCCAAGCACGCTTAACTGCGGAGTTCTGATGGGATCCGGTGCATTAGTGCTGGTATGATCGCACCCGAGATGTTTCAGCCGTTTTATTCTCTTAACCCCATCTCCCCCAAGACCCTCGGCCCTCACCCCGGCGGGCCCCGCACGCATAGAGAGGGGTTAAATAGGAAATTACCCGCATACGGCATGACCCCGGACAAAAAGGAGGGGTGCAACACGAGGACTTCCCAGGAGGTCACCCATCCTAGTACTACTCTCGCCCAAGCACGCTTAACTGCGGAGTTCTGATGGGATCCGGTGCATTAGTGCTGGTATGATCGCACCCGAGATGTTTCAGCCGTTTTATTCTCTTAACCCCATCTCCCCCAAGACCCTCGGCCCTCACCCCGGCGGGCCCCGCACGCATAGAGAGGGGTTAAATAGGAAATTACCCGCATACGGCATGACCCCGGACAAAAAGGAGGGGTGCAACACGAGGACTTCCCAGGAGGTCACCCATCCTAGTACTACTCTCGCCCAAGCACGCTTAACTGCGGAGTTCTGATGGGATCCGGTGCATTAGTGCTGGTATGATCGCACCCGAGATGTTTCAGCCGTTTTATTCTCTTAACCCCATCTCCCCCAAGACCCTCGGCCCTCACCCCGGCGGGCCCCGCACGCATAGAGAGGGGTTAAATAGGAAATTACCCGCATACGGCATGACCCCGGACAAAAAGGAGGGGTGCAACACGAGGACTTCCCAGGAGGTCACCCATCCTAGTACTACTCTCGCCCAAGCACGCTTAACTGCGGAGTTCTGATGGGATCCGGTGCATTAGTGCTGGTATGATCGCACCCGAGATGTTTCAGCCGTTTTATTCTCTTAACCCCATCTCCCCCAAGACCCTCGGCCCTCACCCCGGCGGGCCCCGCACGCATAGAGAGGGGTTAAATAGGAAATTACCCGCATACGGCATGACCCCGGACAAAAAGGAGGGGTGCAACACGAGGACTTCCCAGGAGGTCACCCATCCTAGTACTACTCTCGCCCAAGCACGCTTAACTGCGGAGTTCTGATGGGATCCGGTGCATTAGTGCTGGTATGATCGCACCCGAGATGTTTCAGCCGTTTTATTCTCTTAACCCCATCTCCCCCAAGACCCTCGGCCCTCACCCCGGCGGGCCCCGCACGCATAGAGAGGGGTTAAATAGGAAATTACCCGCATACGGCATGACCCCGGACAAAAAGGAGGGGTGCAACACGAGGACTTCCCAGGAGGTCACCCATCCTAGTACTACTCTCGCCCAAGCACGCTTAACTGCGGAGTTCTGATGGGATCCGGTGCATTAGTGCTGGTATGATCGCACCCGAGATGTTTCAGCCGTTTTATTCTCTTAACCCCATCTCCCCCAAGACCCTCGGCCCTCACCCCGGCGGGCCCCGCACGCATAGAGAGGGGTTAAATAGGAAATTACCCGCATACGGCATGACCCCGGACAAAAAGGAGGGGTGCAACACGAGGACTTCCCAGGAGGTCACCCATCCTAGTACTACTCTCGCCCAAGCACGCTTAACTGCGGAGTTCTGATGGGATCCGGTGCATTAGTGCTGGTATGATCGCACCCGAGATGTTTCAGCCGTTTTATTCTCTTAACCCCATCTCCCCCAAGACCCTCGGCCCTCACCCCGGCGGGCCCCGCACGCATAGAGAGGGGTTAAATAGGAAATTACCCGCATACGGCATGACCCCGGACAAAAAGGAGGGGTGCAACACGAGGACTTCCCAGGAGGTCACCCATCCTAGTACTACTCTCGCCCAAGCACGCTTAACTGCGGAGTTCTGATGGGATCCGGTGCATTAGTGCTGGTATGATCGCACCCGAGATGTTTCAGCCGTTTTATTCTCTTAACCCCATCTCCCCCAAGACCCTCGGCCCTCACCCCGGCGGGCCCCGCACGCATAGAGAGGGGTTAAATAGGAAATTACCCGCATACGGCATGACCCCGGACAAAAAGGAGGGGTGCAACACGAGGACTTCCCAGGAGGTCACCCATCCTAGTACTACTCTCGCCCAAGCACGCTTAACTGCGGAGTTCTGATGGGATCCGGTGCATTAGTGCTGGTATGATCGCACCCGAGATGTTTCAGCCGTTTTATTCTCTTAACCCCATCTCCCCCAAGACCCTCGGCCCTCACCCCGGCGGGCCCCGCACGCATAGAGAGGGGTTAAATAGGAAATTACCCGCATACGGCATGACCCCGGACAAAAAGGAGGGGTGCAACACGAGGACTTCCCAGGAGGTCACCCATCCTAGTACTACTCTCGCCCAAGCACGCTTAACTGCGGAGTTCTGATGGGATCCGGTGCATTAGTGCTGGTATGATCGCACCCGAGATGTTTCAGCCGTTTTATTCTCTTAACCCCATCTCCCCCAAGACCCTCGGCCCTCACCCCGGCGGGCCCCGCACGCATAGAGAGGGGTTAAATAGGAAATTACCCGCATACGGCATGACCCCGGACAAAAAGGAGGGGTGCAACACGAGGACTTCCCAGGAGGTCACCCATCCTAGTACTACTCTCGCCCAAGCACGCTTAACTGCGGAGTTCTGATGGGATCCGGTGCATTAGTGCTGGTATGATCGCACCCGAGATGTTTCAGCCGTTTTATTCTCTTAACCCCATCTCCCCCAAGACCCTCGGCCCTCACCCCGGCGGGCCCCGCACGCATAGAGAGGGGTTAAATAGGAAATTACCCGCATACGGCATGACCCCGGACAAAAAGGAGGGGTGCAACACGAGGACTTCCCAGGAGGTCACCCATCCTAGTACTACTCTCGCCCAAGCACGCTTAACTGCGGAGTTCTGATGGGATCCGGTGCATTAGTGCTGGTATGATCGCACCCGAGATGTTTCAGCCGTTTTATTCTCTTAACCCCATCTCCCCCAAGACCCTCGGCCCTCACCCCGGCGGGCCCCGCACGCATAGAGAGGGGTTAAATAGGAAATTACCCGCATACGGCATGACCCCGGACAAAAAGGAGGGGTGCAACACGAGGACTTCCCAGGAGGTCACCCATCCTAGTACTACTCTCGCCCAAGCACGCTTAACTGCGGAGTTCTGATGGGATCCGGTGCATTAGTGCTGGTATGATCGCACCCGAGATGTTTCAGCCGTTTTATTCTCTTAACCCCATCTCCCCCAAGACCCTCGGCCCTCACCCCGGCGGGCCCCGCACGCATAGAGAGGGGTTAAATAGGAAATTACCCGCATACGGCATGACCCCGGACAAAAAGGAGGGGTGCAACACGAGGACTTCCCAGGAGGTCACCCATCCTAGTACTACTCTCGCCCAAGCACGCTTAACTGCGGAGTTCTGATGGGATCCGGTGCATTAGTGCTGGTATGATCGCACCCGAGATGTTTCAGCCGTTTTATTCTCTTAACCCCATCTCCCCCAAGACCCTCGGCCCTCACCCCGGCGGGCCCCGCACGCATAGAGAGGGGTTAAATAGGAAATTACCCGCATACGGCATGACCCCGGACAAAAAGGAGGGGTGCAACACGAGGACTTCCCAGGAGGTCACCCATCCTAGTACTACTCTCGCCCAAGCACGCTTAACTGCGGAGTTCTGATGGGATCCGGTGCATTAGTGCTGGTATGATCGCACCCGAGATGTTTCAGCCGTTTTATTCTCTTAACCCCATCTCCCCCAAGACCCTCGGCCCTCACCCCGGCGGGCCCCGCACGCATAGAGAGGGGTTAAATAGGAAATTACCCGCATACGGCATGACCCCGGACAAAAAGGAGGGGTGCAACACGAGGACTTCCCAGGAGGTCACCCATCCTAGTACTACTCTCGCCCAAGCACGCTTAACTGCGGAGTTCTGATGGGATCCGGTGCATTAGTGCTGGTATGATCGCACCCGAGATGTTTCAGCCGTTTTATTCTCTTAACCCCATCTCCCCCAAGACCCTCGGCCCTCACCCCGGCGGGCCCCGCACGCATAGAGAGGGGTTAAATAGGAAATTACCCGCATACGGCATGACCCCGGACAAAAAGGAGGGGTGCAACACGAGGACTTCCCAGGAGGTCACCCATCCTAGTACTACTCTCGCCCAAGCACGCTTAACTGCGGAGTTCTGATGGGATCCGGTGCATTAGTGCTGGTATGATCGCACCCGAGATGTTTCAGCCGTTTTATTCTCTTAACCCCATCTCCCCCAAGACCCTCGGCCCTCACCCCGGCGGGCCCCGCACGCATAGAGAGGGGTTAAATAGGAAATTACCCGCATACGGCATGACCCCGGACAAAAAGGAGGGGTGCAACACGAGGACTTCCCAGGAGGTCACCCATCCTAGTACTACTCTCGCCCAAGCACGCTTAACTGCGGAGTTCTGATGGGATCCGGTGCATTAGTGCTGGTATGATCGCACCCGAGATGTTTCAGCCGTTTTATTCTCTTAACCCCATCTCCCCCAAGACCCTCGGCCCTCACCCCGGCGGGCCCCGCACGCATAGAGAGGGGTTAAATAGGAAATTACCCGCATACGGCATGACCCCGGACAAAAAGGAGGGGTGCAACACGAGGACTTCCCAGGAGGTCACCCATCCTAGTACTACTCTCGCCCAAGCACGCTTAACTGCGGAGTTCTGATGGGATCCGGTGCATTAGTGCTGGTATGATCGCACCCGAGATGTTTCAGCCGTTTTATTCTCTTAACCCCATCTCCCCCAAGACCCTCGGCCCTCACCCCGGCGGGCCCCGCACGCATAGAGAGGGGTTAAATAGGAAATTACCCGCATACGGCATGACCCCGGACAAAAAGGAGGGGTGCAACACGAGGACTTCCCAGGAGGTCACCCATCCTAGTACTACTCTCGCCCAAGCACGCTTAACTGCGGAGTTCTGATGGGATCCGGTGCATTAGTGCTGGTATGATCGCACCCGAGATGTTTCAGCCGTTTTATTCTCTTAACCCCATCTCCCCCAAGACCCTCGGCCCTCACCCCGGCGGGCCCCGCACGCATAGAGAGGGGTTAAATAGGAAATTACCCGCATACGGCATGACCCCGGACAAAAAGGAGGGGTGCAACACGAGGACTTCCCAGGAGGTCACCCATCCTAGTACTACTCTCGCCCAAGCACGCTTAACTGCGGAGTTCTGATGGGATCCGGTGCATTAGTGCTGGTATGATCGCACCCGAGATGTTTCAGCCGTTTTATTCTCTTAACCCCATCTCCCCCAAGACCCTCGGCCCTCACCCCGGCGGGCCCCGCACGCATAGAGAGGGGTTAAATAGGAAATTACCCGCATACGGCATGACCCCGGACAAAAAGGAGGGGTGCAACACGAGGACTTCCCAGGAGGTCACCCATCCTAGTACTACTCTCGCCCAAGCACGCTTAACTGCGGAGTTCTGATGGGATCCGGTGCATTAGTGCTGGTATGATCGCACCCGAGATGTTTCAGCCGTTTTATTCTCTTAACCCCATCTCCCCCAAGACCCTCGGCCCTCACCCCGGCGGGCCCCGCACGCATAGAGAGGGGTTAAATAGGAAATTACCCGCATACGGCATGACCCCGGACAAAAAGGAGGGGTGCAACACGAGGACTTCCCAGGAGGTCACCCATCCTAGTACTACTCTCGCCCAAGCACGCTTAACTGCGGAGTTCTGATGGGATCCGGTGCATTAGTGCTGGTATGATCGCACCCGAGATGTTTCAGCCGTTTTATTCTCTTAACCCCATCTCCCCCAAGACCCTCGGCCCTCACCCCGGCGGGCCCCGCACGCATAGAGAGGGGTTAAATAGGAAATTACCCGCATACGGCATGACCCCGGACAAAAAGGAGGGGTGCAACACGAGGACTTCCCAGGAGGTCACCCATCCTAGTACTACTCTCGCCCAAGCACGCTTAACTGCGGAGTTCTGATGGGATCCGGTGCATTAGTGCTGGTATGATCGCACCCGAGATGTTTCAGCCGTTTTATTCTCTTAACCCCATCTCCCCCAAGACCCTCGGCCCTCACCCCGGCGGGCCCCGCACGCATAGAGAGGGGTTAAATAGGAAATTACCCGCATACGGCATGACCCCGGACAAAAAGGAGGGGTGCAACACGAGGACTTCCCAGGAGGTCACCCATCCTAGTACTACTCTCGCCCAAGCACGCTTAACTGCGGAGTTCTGATGGGATCCGGTGCATTAGTGCTGGTATGATCGCACCCGAGATGTTTCAGCCGTTTTATTCTCTTAACCCCATCTCCCCCAAGACCCTCGGCCCTCACCCCGGCGGGCCCCGCACGCATAGAGAGGGGTTAAATAGGAAATTACCCGCATACGGCATGACCCCGGACAAAAAGGAGGGGTGCAACACGAGGACTTCCCAGGAGGTCACCCATCCTAGTACTACTCTCGCCCAAGCACGCTTAACTGCGGAGTTCTGATGGGATCCGGTGCATTAGTGCTGGTATGATCGCACCCGAGATGTTTCAGCCGTTTTATTCTCTTAACCCCATCTCCCCCAAGACCCTCGGCCCTCACCCCGGCGGGCCCCGCACGCATAGAGAGGGGTTAAATAGGAAATTACCCGCATACGGCATGACCCCGGACAAAAAGGAGGGGTGCAACACGAGGACTTCCCAGGAGGTCACCCATCCTAGTACTACTCTCGCCCAAGCACGCTTAACTGCGGAGTTCTGATGGGATCCGGTGCATTAGTGCTGGTATGATCGCACCCGAGATGTTTCAGCCGTTTTATTCTCTTAACCCCATCTCCCCCAAGACCCTCGGCCCTCACCCCGGCGGGCCCCGCACGCATAGAGAGGGGTTAAATAGGAAATTACCCGCATACGGCATGACCCCGGACAAAAAGGAGGGGTGCAACACGAGGACTTCCCAGGAGGTCACCCATCCTAGTACTACTCTCGCCCAAGCACGCTTAACTGCGGAGTTCTGATGGGATCCGGTGCATTAGTGCTGGTATGATCGCACCCGAGATGTTTCAGCCGTTTTATTCTCTTAACCCCATCTCCCCCAAGACCCTCGGCCCTCACCCCGGCGGGCCCCGCACGCATAGAGAGGGGTTAAATAGGAAATTACCCGCATACGGCATGACCCCGGACAAAAAGGAGGGGTGCAACACGAGGACTTCCCAGGAGGTCACCCATCCTAGTACTACTCTCGCCCAAGCACGCTTAACTGCGGAGTTCTGATGGGATCCGGTGCATTAGTGCTGGTATGATCGCACCCGAGATGTTTCAGCCGTTTTATTCTCTTAACCCCATCTCCCCCAAGACCCTCGGCCCTCACCCCGGCGGGCCCCGCACGCATAGAGAGGGGTTAAATAGGAAATTACCCGCATACGGCATGACCCCGGACAAAAAGGAGGGGTGCAACACGAGGACTTCCCAGGAGGTCACCCATCCTAGTACTACTCTCGCCCAAGCACGCTTAACTGCGGAGTTCTGATGGGATCCGGTGCATTAGTGCTGGTATGATCGCACCCGAGATGTTTCAGCCGTTTTATTCTCTTAACCCCATCTCCCCCAAGACCCTCGGCCCTCACCCCGGCGGGCCCCGCACGCATAGAGAGGGGTTAAATAGGAAATTACCCGCATACGGCATGACCCCGGACAAAAAGGAGGGGTGCAACACGAGGACTTCCCAGGAGGTCACCCATCCTAGTACTACTCTCGCCCAAGCACGCTTAACTGCGGAGTTCTGATGGGATCCGGTGCATTAGTGCTGGTATGATCGCACCCGAGATGTTTCAGCCGTTTTATTCTCTTAACCCCATCTCCCCCAAGACCCTCGGCCCTCACCCCGGCGGGCCCCGCACGCATAGAGAGGGGTTAAATAGGAAATTACCCGCATACGGCATGACCCCGGACAAAAAGGAGGGGTGCAACACGAGGACTTCCCAGGAGGTCACCCATCCTAGTACTACTCTCGCCCAAGCACGCTTAACTGCGGAGTTCTGATGGGATCCGGTGCATTAGTGCTGGTATGATCGCACCCGAGATGTTTCAGCCGTTTTATTCTCTTAACCCCATCTCCCCCAAGACCCTCGGCCCTCACCCCGGCGGGCCCCGCACGCATAGAGAGGGGTTAAATAGGAAATTACCCGCATACGGCATGACCCCGGACAAAAAGGAGGGGTGCAACACGAGGACTTCCCAGGAGGTCACCCATCCTAGTACTACTCTCGCCCAAGCACGCTTAACTGCGGAGTTCTGATGGGATCCGGTGCATTAGTGCTGGTATGATCGCACCCGAGATGTTTCAGCCGTTTTATTCTCTTAACCCCATCTCCCCCAAGACCCTCGGCCCTCACCCCGGCGGGCCCCGCACGCATAGAGAGGGGTTAAATAGGAAATTACCCGCATACGGCATGACCCCGGACAAAAAGGAGGGGTGCAACACGAGGACTTCCCAGGAGGTCACCCATCCTAGTACTACTCTCGCCCAAGCACGCTTAACTGCGGAGTTCTGATGGGATCCGGTGCATTAGTGCTGGTATGATCGCACCCGAGATGTTTCAGCCGTTTTATTCTCTTAACCCCATCTCCCCCAAGACCCTCGGCCCTCACCCCGGCGGGCCCCGCACGCATAGAGAGGGGTTAAATAGGAAATTACCCGCATACGGCATGACCCCGGACAAAAAGGAGGGGTGCAACACGAGGACTTCCCAGGAGGTCACCCATCCTAGTACTACTCTCGCCCAAGCACGCTTAACTGCGGAGTTCTGATGGGATCCGGTGCATTAGTGCTGGTATGATCGCACCCGAGATGTTTCAGCCGTTTTATTCTCTTAACCCCATCTCCCCCAAGACCCTCGGCCCTCACCCCGGCGGGCCCCGCACGCATAGAGAGGGGTTAAATAGGAAATTACCCGCATACGGCATGACCCCGGACAAAAAGGAGGGGTGCAACACGAGGACTTCCCAGGAGGTCACCCATCCTAGTACTACTCTCGCCCAAGCACGCTTAACTGCGGAGTTCTGATGGGATCCGGTGCATTAGTGCTGGTATGATCGCACCCGAGATGTTTCAGCCGTTTTATTCTCTTAACCCCATCTCCCCCAAGACCCTCGGCCCTCACCCCGGCGGGCCCCGCACGCATAGAGAGGGGTTAAATAGGAAATTACCCGCATACGGCATGACCCCGGACAAAAAGGAGGGGTGCAACACGAGGACTTCCCAGGAGGTCACCCATCCTAGTACTACTCTCGCCCAAGCACGCTTAACTGCGGAGTTCTGATGGGATCCGGTGCATTAGTGCTGGTATGATCGCACCCGAGATGTTTCAGCCGTTTTATTCTCTTAACCCCATCTCCCCCAAGACCCTCGGCCCTCACCCCGGCGGGCCCCGCACGCATAGAGAGGGGTTAAATAGGAAATTACCCGCATACGGCATGACCCCGGACAAAAAGGAGGGGTGCAACACGAGGACTTCCCAGGAGGTCACCCATCCTAGTACTACTCTCGCCCAAGCACGCTTAACTGCGGAGTTCTGATGGGATCCGGTGCATTAGTGCTGGTATGATCGCACCCGAGATGTTTCAGCCGTTTTATTCTCTTAACCCCATCTCCCCCAAGACCCTCGGCCCTCACCCCGGCGGGCCCCGCACGCATAGAGAGGGGTTAAATAGGAAATTACCCGCATACGGCATGACCCCGGACAAAAAGGAGGGGTGCAACACGAGGACTTCCCAGGAGGTCACCCATCCTAGTACTACTCTCGCCCAAGCACGCTTAACTGCGGAGTTCTGATGGGATCCGGTGCATTAGTGCTGGTATGATCGCACCCGAGATGTTTCAGCCGTTTTATTCTCTTAACCCCATCTCCCCCAAGACCCTCGGCCCTCACCCCGGCGGGCCCCGCACGCATAGAGAGGGGTTAAATAGGAAATTACCCGCATACGGCATGACCCCGGACAAAAAGGAGGGGTGCAACACGAGGACTTCCCAGGAGGTCACCCATCCTAGTACTACTCTCGCCCAAGCACGCTTAACTGCGGAGTTCTGATGGGATCCGGTGCATTAGTGCTGGTATGATCGCACCCGAGATGTTTCAGCCGTTTTATTCTCTTAACCCCATCTCCCCCAAGACCCTCGGCCCTCACCCCGGCGGGCCCCGCACGCATAGAGAGGGGTTAAATAGGAAATTACCCGCATACGGCATGACCCCGGACAAAAAGGAGGGGTGCAACACGAGGACTTCCCAGGAGGTCACCCATCCTAGTACTACTCTCGCCCAAGCACGCTTAACTGCGGAGTTCTGATGGGATCCGGTGCATTAGTGCTGGTATGATCGCACCCGAGATGTTTCAGCCGTTTTATTCTCTTAACCCCATCTCCCCCAAGACCCTCGGCCCTCACCCCGGCGGGCCCCGCACGCATAGAGAGGGGTTAAATAGGAAATTACCCGCATACGGCATGACCCCGGACAAAAAGGAGGGGTGCAACACGAGGACTTCCCAGGAGGTCACCCATCCTAGTACTACTCTCGCCCAAGCACGCTTAACTGCGGAGTTCTGATGGGATCCGGTGCATTAGTGCTGGTATGATCGCACCCGAGATGTTTCAGCCGTTTTATTCTCTTAACCCCATCTCCCCCAAGACCCTCGGCCCTCACCCCGGCGGGCCCCGCACGCATAGAGAGGGGTTAAATAGGAAATTACCCGCATACGGCATGACCCCGGACAAAAAGGAGGGGTGCAACACGAGGACTTCCCAGGAGGTCACCCATCCTAGTACTACTCTCGCCCAAGCACGCTTAACTGCGGAGTTCTGATGGGATCCGGTGCATTAGTGCTGGTATGATCGCACCCGAGATGTTTCAGCCGTTTTATTCTCTTAACCCCATCTCCCCCAAGACCCTCGGCCCTCACCCCGGCGGGCCCCGCACGCATAGAGAGGGGTTAAATAGGAAATTACCCGCATACGGCATGACCCCGGACAAAAAGGAGGGGTGCAACACGAGGACTTCCCAGGAGGTCACCCATCCTAGTACTACTCTCGCCCAAGCACGCTTAACTGCGGAGTTCTGATGGGATCCGGTGCATTAGTGCTGGTATGATCGCACCCGAGATGTTTCAGCCGTTTTATTCTCTTAACCCCATCTCCCCCAAGACCCTCGGCCCTCACCCCGGCGGGCCCCGCACGCATAGAGAGGGGTTAAATAGGAAATTACCCGCATACGGCATGACCCCGGACAAAAAGGAGGGGTGCAACACGAGGACTTCCCAGGAGGTCACCCATCCTAGTACTACTCTCGCCCAAGCACGCTTAACTGCGGAGTTCTGATGGGATCCGGTGCATTAGTGCTGGTATGATCGCACCCGAGATGTTTCAGCCGTTTTATTCTCTTAACCCCATCTCCCCCAAGACCCTCGGCCCTCACCCCGGCGGGCCCCGCACGCATAGAGAGGGGTTAAATAGGAAATTACCCGCATACGGCATGACCCCGGACAAAAAGGAGGGGTGCAACACGAGGACTTCCCAGGAGGTCACCCATCCTAGTACTACTCTCGCCCAAGCACGCTTAACTGCGGAGTTCTGATGGGATCCGGTGCATTAGTGCTGGTATGATCGCACCCGAGATGTTTCAGCCGTTTTATTCTCTTAACCCCATCTCCCCCAAGACCCTCGGCCCTCACCCCGGCGGGCCCCGCACGCATAGAGAGGGGTTAAATAGGAAATTACCCGCATACGGCATGACCCCGGACAAAAAGGAGGGGTGCAACACGAGGACTTCCCAGGAGGTCACCCATCCTAGTACTACTCTCGCCCAAGCACGCTTAACTGCGGAGTTCTGATGGGATCCGGTGCATTAGTGCTGGTATGATCGCACCCGAGATGTTTCAGCCGTTTTATTCTCTTAACCCCATCTCCCCCAAGACCCTCGGCCCTCACCCCGGCGGGCCCCGCACGCATAGAGAGGGGTTAAATAGGAAATTACCCGCATACGGCATGACCCCGGACAAAAAGGAGGGGTGCAACACGAGGACTTCCCAGGAGGTCACCCATCCTAGTACTACTCTCGCCCAAGCACGCTTAACTGCGGAGTTCTGATGGGATCCGGTGCATTAGTGCTGGTATGATCGCACCCGAGATGTTTCAGCCGTTTTATTCTCTTAACCCCATCTCCCCCAAGACCCTCGGCCCTCACCCCGGCGGGCCCCGCACGCATAGAGAGGGGTTAAATAGGAAATTACCCGCATACGGCATGACCCCGGACAAAAAGGAGGGGTGCAACACGAGGACTTCCCAGGAGGTCACCCATCCTAGTACTACTCTCGCCCAAGCACGCTTAACTGCGGAGTTCTGATGGGATCCGGTGCATTAGTGCTGGTATGATCGCACCCGAGATGTTTCAGCCGTTTTATTCTCTTAACCCCATCTCCCCCAAGACCCTCGGCCCTCACCCCGGCGGGCCCCGCACGCATAGAGAGGGGTTAAATAGGAAATTACCCGCATACGGCATGACCCCGGACAAAAAGGAGGGGTGCAACACGAGGACTTCCCAGGAGGTCACCCATCCTAGTACTACTCTCGCCCAAGCACGCTTAACTGCGGAGTTCTGATGGGATCCGGTGCATTAGTGCTGGTATGATCGCACCCGAGATGTTTCAGCCGTTTTATTCTCTTAACCCCATCTCCCCCAAGACCCTCGGCCCTCACCCCGGCGGGCCCCGCACGCATAGAGAGGGGTTAAATAGGAAATTACCCGCATACGGCATGACCCCGGACAAAAAGGAGGGGTGCAACACGAGGACTTCCCAGGAGGTCACCCATCCTAGTACTACTCTCGCCCAAGCACGCTTAACTGCGGAGTTCTGATGGGATCCGGTGCATTAGTGCTGGTATGATCGCACCCGAGATGTTTCAGCCGTTTTATTCTCTTAACCCCATCTCCCCCAAGACCCTCGGCCCTCACCCCGGCGGGCCCCGCACGCATAGAGAGGGGTTAAATAGGAAATTACCCGCATACGGCATGACCCCGGACAAAAAGGAGGGGTGCAACACGAGGACTTCCCAGGAGGTCACCCATCCTAGTACTACTCTCGCCCAAGCACGCTTAACTGCGGAGTTCTGATGGGATCCGGTGCATTAGTGCTGGTATGATCGCACCCGAGATGTTTCAGCCGTTTTATTCTCTTAACCCCATCTCCCCCAAGACCCTCGGCCCTCACCCCGGCGGGCCCCGCACGCATAGAGAGGGGTTAAATAGGAAATTACCCGCATACGGCATGACCCCGGACAAAAAGGAGGGGTGCAACACGAGGACTTCCCAGGAGGTCACCCATCCTAGTACTACTCTCGCCCAAGCACGCTTAACTGCGGAGTTCTGATGGGATCCGGTGCATTAGTGCTGGTATGATCGCACCCGAGATGTTTCAGCCGTTTTATTCTCTTAACCCCATCTCCCCCAAGACCCTCGGCCCTCACCCCGGCGGGCCCCGCACGCATAGAGAGGGGTTAAATAGGAAATTACCCGCATACGGCATGACCCCGGACAAAAAGGAGGGGTGCAACACGAGGACTTCCCAGGAGGTCACCCATCCTAGTACTACTCTCGCCCAAGCACGCTTAACTGCGGAGTTCTGATGGGATCCGGTGCATTAGTGCTGGTATGATCGCACCCGAGATGTTTCAGCCGTTTTATTCTCTTAACCCCATCTCCCCCAAGACCCTCGGCCCTCACCCCGGCGGGCCCCGCACGCATAGAGAGGGGTTAAATAGGAAATTACCCGCATACGGCATGACCCCGGACAAAAAGGAGGGGTGCAACACGAGGACTTCCCAGGAGGTCACCCATCCTAGTACTACTCTCGCCCAAGCACGCTTAACTGCGGAGTTCTGATGGGATCCGGTGCATTAGTGCTGGTATGATCGCACCCGAGATGTTTCAGCCGTTTTATTCTCTTAACCCCATCTCCCCCAAGACCCTCGGCCCTCACCCCGGCGGGCCCCGCACGCATAGAGAGGGGTTAAATAGGAAATTACCCGCATACGGCATGACCCCGGACAAAAAGGAGGGGTGCAACACGAGGACTTCCCAGGAGGTCACCCATCCTAGTACTACTCTCGCCCAAGCACGCTTAACTGCGGAGTTCTGATGGGATCCGGTGCATTAGTGCTGGTATGATCGCACCCGAGATGTTTCAGCCGTTTTATTCTCTTAACCCCATCTCCCCCAAGACCCTCGGCCCTCACCCCGGCGGGCCCCGCACGCATAGAGAGGGGTTAAATAGGAAATTACCCGCATACGGCATGACCCCGGACAAAAAGGAGGGGTGCAACACGAGGACTTCCCAGGAGGTCACCCATCCTAGTACTACTCTCGCCCAAGCACGCTTAACTGCGGAGTTCTGATGGGATCCGGTGCATTAGTGCTGGTATGATCGCACCCGAGATGTTTCAGCCGTTTTATTCTCTTAACCCCATCTCCCCCAAGACCCTCGGCCCTCACCCCGGCGGGCCCCGCACGCATAGAGAGGGGTTAAATAGGAAATTACCCGCATACGGCATGACCCCGGACAAAAAGGAGGGGTGCAACACGAGGACTTCCCAGGAGGTCACCCATCCTAGTACTACTCTCGCCCAAGCACGCTTAACTGCGGAGTTCTGATGGGATCCGGTGCATTAGTGCTGGTATGATCGCACCCGAGATGTTTCAGCCGTTTTATTCTCTTAACCCCATCTCCCCCAAGACCCTCGGCCCTCACCCCGGCGGGCCCCGCACGCATAGAGAGGGGTTAAATAGGAAATTACCCGCATACGGCATGACCCCGGACAAAAAGGAGGGGTGCAACACGAGGACTTCCCAGGAGGTCACCCATCCTAGTACTACTCTCGCCCAAGCACGCTTAACTGCGGAGTTCTGATGGGATCCGGTGCATTAGTGCTGGTATGATCGCACCCGAGATGTTTCAGCCGTTTTATTCTCTTAACCCCATCTCCCCCAAGACCCTCGGCCCTCACCCCGGCGGGCCCCGCACGCATAGAGAGGGGTTAAATAGGAAATTACCCGCATACGGCATGACCCCGGACAAAAAGGAGGGGTGCAACACGAGGACTTCCCAGGAGGTCACCCATCCTAGTACTACTCTCGCCCAAGCACGCTTAACTGCGGAGTTCTGATGGGATCCGGTGCATTAGTGCTGGTATGATCGCACCCGAGATGTTTCAGCCGTTTTATTCTCTTAACCCCATCTCCCCCAAGACCCTCGGCCCTCACCCCGGCGGGCCCCGCACGCATAGAGAGGGGTTAAATAGGAAATTACCCGCATACGGCATGACCCCGGACAAAAAGGAGGGGTGCAACACGAGGACTTCCCAGGAGGTCACCCATCCTAGTACTACTCTCGCCCAAGCACGCTTAACTGCGGAGTTCTGATGGGATCCGGTGCATTAGTGCTGGTATGATCGCACCCGAGATGTTTCAGCCGTTTTATTCTCTTAACCCCATCTCCCCCAAGACCCTCGGCCCTCACCCCGGCGGGCCCCGCACGCATAGAGAGGGGTTAAATAGGAAATTACCCGCATACGGCATGACCCCGGACAAAAAGGAGGGGTGCAACACGAGGACTTCCCAGGAGGTCACCCATCCTAGTACTACTCTCGCCCAAGCACGCTTAACTGCGGAGTTCTGATGGGATCCGGTGCATTAGTGCTGGTATGATCGCACCCGAGATGTTTCAGCCGTTTTATTCTCTTAACCCCATCTCCCCCAAGACCCTCGGCCCTCACCCCGGCGGGCCCCGCACGCATAGAGAGGGGTTAAATAGGAAATTACCCGCATACGGCATGACCCCGGACAAAAAGGAGGGGTGCAACACGAGGACTTCCCAGGAGGTCACCCATCCTAGTACTACTCTCGCCCAAGCACGCTTAACTGCGGAGTTCTGATGGGATCCGGTGCATTAGTGCTGGTATGATCGCACCCGAGATGTTTCAGCCGTTTTATTCTCTTAACCCCATCTCCCCCAAGACCCTCGGCCCTCACCCCGGCGGGCCCCGCACGCATAGAGAGGGGTTAAATAGGAAATTACCCGCATACGGCATGACCCCGGACAAAAAGGAGGGGTGCAACACGAGGACTTCCCAGGAGGTCACCCATCCTAGTACTACTCTCGCCCAAGCACGCTTAACTGCGGAGTTCTGATGGGATCCGGTGCATTAGTGCTGGTATGATCGCACCCGAGATGTTTCAGCCGTTTTATTCTCTTAACCCCATCTCCCCCAAGACCCTCGGCCCTCACCCCGGCGGGCCCCGCACGCATAGAGAGGGGTTAAATAGGAAATTACCCGCATACGGCATGACCCCGGACAAAAAGGAGGGGTGCAACACGAGGACTTCCCAGGAGGTCACCCATCCTAGTACTACTCTCGCCCAAGCACGCTTAACTGCGGAGTTCTGATGGGATCCGGTGCATTAGTGCTGGTATGATCGCACCCGAGATGTTTCAGCCGTTTTATTCTCTTAACCCCATCTCCCCCAAGACCCTCGGCCCTCACCCCGGCGGGCCCCGCACGCATAGAGAGGGGTTAAATAGGAAATTACCCGCATACGGCATGACCCCGGACAAAAAGGAGGGGTGCAACACGAGGACTTCCCAGGAGGTCACCCATCCTAGTACTACTCTCGCCCAAGCACGCTTAACTGCGGAGTTCTGATGGGATCCGGTGCATTAGTGCTGGTATGATCGCACCCGAGATGTTTCAGCCGTTTTATTCTCTTAACCCCATCTCCCCCAAGACCCTCGGCCCTCACCCCGGCGGGCCCCGCACGCATAGAGAGGGGTTAAATAGGAAATTACCCGCATACGGCATGACCCCGGACAAAAAGGAGGGGTGCAACACGAGGACTTCCCAGGAGGTCACCCATCCTAGTACTACTCTCGCCCAAGCACGCTTAACTGCGGAGTTCTGATGGGATCCGGTGCATTAGTGCTGGTATGATCGCACCCGAGATGTTTCAGCCGTTTTATTCTCTTAACCCCATCTCCCCCAAGACCCTCGGCCCTCACCCCGGCGGGCCCCGCACGCATAGAGAGGGGTTAAATAGGAAATTACCCGCATACGGCATGACCCCGGACAAAAAGGAGGGGTGCAACACGAGGACTTCCCAGGAGGTCACCCATCCTAGTACTACTCTCGCCCAAGCACGCTTAACTGCGGAGTTCTGATGGGATCCGGTGCATTAGTGCTGGTATGATCGCACCCGAGATGTTTCAGCCGTTTTATTCTCTTAACCCCATCTCCCCCAAGACCCTCGGCCCTCACCCCGGCGGGCCCCGCACGCATAGAGAGGGGTTAAATAGGAAATTACCCGCATACGGCATGACCCCGGACAAAAAGGAGGGGTGCAACACGAGGACTTCCCAGGAGGTCACCCATCCTAGTACTACTCTCGCCCAAGCACGCTTAACTGCGGAGTTCTGATGGGATCCGGTGCATTAGTGCTGGTATGATCGCACCCGAGATGTTTCAGCCGTTTTATTCTCTTAACCCCATCTCCCCCAAGACCCTCGGCCCTCACCCCGGCGGGCCCCGCACGCATAGAGAGGGGTTAAATAGGAAATTACCCGCATACGGCATGACCCCGGACAAAAAGGAGGGGTGCAACACGAGGACTTCCCAGGAGGTCACCCATCCTAGTACTACTCTCGCCCAAGCACGCTTAACTGCGGAGTTCTGATGGGATCCGGTGCATTAGTGCTGGTATGATCGCACCCGAGATGTTTCAGCCGTTTTATTCTCTTAACCCCATCTCCCCCAAGACCCTCGGCCCTCACCCCGGCGGGCCCCGCACGCATAGAGAGGGGTTAAATAGGAAATTACCCGCATACGGCATGACCCCGGACAAAAAGGAGGGGTGCAACACGAGGACTTCCCAGGAGGTCACCCATCCTAGTACTACTCTCGCCCAAGCACGCTTAACTGCGGAGTTCTGATGGGATCCGGTGCATTAGTGCTGGTATGATCGCACCCGAGATGTTTCAGCCGTTTTATTCTCTTAACCCCATCTCCCCCAAGACCCTCGGCCCTCACCCCGGCGGGCCCCGCACGCATAGAGAGGGGTTAAATAGGAAATTACCCGCATACGGCATGACCCCGGACAAAAAGGAGGGGTGCAACACGAGGACTTCCCAGGAGGTCACCCATCCTAGTACTACTCTCGCCCAAGCACGCTTAACTGCGGAGTTCTGATGGGATCCGGTGCATTAGTGCTGGTATGATCGCACCCGAGATGTTTCAGCCGTTTTATTCTCTTAACCCCATCTCCCCCAAGACCCTCGGCCCTCACCCCGGCGGGCCCCGCACGCATAGAGAGGGGTTAAATAGGAAATTACCCGCATACGGCATGACCCCGGACAAAAAGGAGGGGTGCAACACGAGGACTTCCCAGGAGGTCACCCATCCTAGTACTACTCTCGCCCAAGCACGCTTAACTGCGGAGTTCTGATGGGATCCGGTGCATTAGTGCTGGTATGATCGCACCCGAGATGTTTCAGCCGTTTTATTCTCTTAACCCCATCTCCCCCAAGACCCTCGGCCCTCACCCCGGCGGGCCCCGCACGCATAGAGAGGGGTTAAATAGGAAATTACCCGCATACGGCATGACCCCGGACAAAAAGGAGGGGTGCAACACGAGGACTTCCCAGGAGGTCACCCATCCTAGTACTACTCTCGCCCAAGCACGCTTAACTGCGGAGTTCTGATGGGATCCGGTGCATTAGTGCTGGTATGATCGCACCCGAGATGTTTCAGCCGTTTTATTCTCTTAACCCCATCTCCCCCAAGACCCTCGGCCCTCACCCCGGCGGGCCCCGCACGCATAGAGAGGGGTTAAATAGGAAATTACCCGCATACGGCATGACCCCGGACAAAAAGGAGGGGTGCAACACGAGGACTTCCCAGGAGGTCACCCATCCTAGTACTACTCTCGCCCAAGCACGCTTCACTGCGGAGTTCTGATGGGATCCGGTGCATTAGTGCTGGTATGATCGCACCCGAGATGTTTCAGCCGTTTTATTCTCTTAACCCCATCTCCCCCAAGACCCTCGGCCCTCACCCCGGCGGGCCCCGCACGCATAGAGAGGGGTTAAATAGGAAATTACCCGCATACGGCATGACCCCGGACAAAAAGGAGGGGTGCAACACGAGGACTTCCCAGGAGGTCACCCATCCTAGTACTACTCTCGCCCAAGCACGCTTCACTGCGGAGTTCTGATGGGATCCGGTGCATTAGTGCTGGTATGATCGCACCCGAGATGTTTCAGCCGTTTTATTCTCTTAACCCCATCTCCCCCAAGACCCTCGGCCCTCACCCCGGCGGGCCCCGCACGCATAGAGAGGGGTTAAATAGGAAATTACCCGCATACGGCATGACCCCGGACAAAAAGGAGGGGTGCAACACGAGGACTTCCCAGGAGGTCACCCATCCTAGTACTACTCTCGCCCAAGCACGCTTCACTGCGGAGTTCTGATGGGATCCGGTGCATTAGTGCTGGTATGATCGCACCCGAGATGTTTCAGTCGTTTTATTCTCTTAACCCCATCTCCCCCAAGACCCTCGGCCCTCACCCCGGCGGGCCCCGCACGCATAGAGAGGGGTTAAATAGGAAATTACCCGCATACGGCATGACCCCGGACAAAAAGGAGGGGTGCAACACGAGGACTTCCCAGGAGGTCACCCATCCTAGTACTACTCTCGCCCAAGCACGCTTCACTGCGGAGTTCTGATGGGATCCGGTGCATTAGTGCTGGTATGATCGCACCCGAGATGTTTCAGTCCGTTTTATTCTCTTAACCCCATCTCCCCCAAGACCCTCGGCCCTCACCCCGGCGGGCCCCGCACGCATAGAGAGGGGTTAAATAGGAAATTACCCGCACTACGGCATGACCCCGGACAAAAAGGAGGGGTGCAACACGAGGACTTCCCAGGAGGTCACCCATCCTAGTACTACTCTCGCCCAAGCACGCTTCACTGCGGAGTTCTGATGGGATCCGGTGCATTAGTGCTGGTATGATCGCACCCGAGATGTTTCAGTCGTTTTATTCTCTTAACCCCATCTCCCCCAAGACCCTCGGCCCTCACCCCGGCGGGCCCCGCACGCATAGAGAGGGGTTAAATAGGAAATTACCCGCACACGGCATGACCCCGGACAAAAAGGAGGGGTGCAACACGAGGACTTCCCAGGAGGTCACCCATCCTAGTACTACTCTCGCCCAAGCACGCTTCACTGCGGAGTTCTGATGGGATCCGGTGCATTAGTGCTGGTATGATCGCACCCGAGATGTTTCAGTCGTTTTATTCTCTTAACCCCATCTCCCCCAAGACCCTCGGCCCTCACCCCGGCGGGCCCCGCACGCATAGGGAGGGGTTAAATAGGAAATTACCCGCACACGGCATGGCCCCGGACAAAAAGGAGGGGTGCAACACGAGGACTTCCCAGGAGGTCACCCATCCTAGTACTACTCTCGCCCAAGCACGCTTCACTGCGGAGTTCTGATGGGATCCGGTGCATTAGTGCTGGTATGATCGCACCCGAGATGTTTCAGTCGTTTTATTCTCTTAACCCCATCTCCCCCAAGACCCTCGGCCCTCACCCCGGCGGGCCCCGCACGCATAGGGAGGGGTTAAATAGGAAATTACCCGCACACGGCATGACCCCGGACAAAAAGGAGGGGTGCAACACGAGGACTTCCCAGGAGGTCACCCATCCTAGTACTACTCTCGCCCAAGCACGCTTCACTGCGGAGTTCTGATGGGATCCGGTGCATTAGTGCTGGTATGATCGCACCCGAGATGTTTCAGTCGTTTTATTCTCTTAACCCCATCTCCCCCAAGACCCTCGGCCCTCACCCCGGCGGGCCCCGCACGCATAGGGAGGGGTTAAATAGGAAATTACCCGCACACGGCATGACCCCGGACAAAAAGGAGGGGTGCAACACGAGGACTTCCCAGGAGGTCACCCATCCTAGTACTACTCTCGCCCAAGCACGCTTCACTGCGGAGTTCTGATGGGATCCGGTGCATTAGTGCTGGTATGATCGCACCCGAGATGTTTCAGCCGTTTTATTCTCTTAACCCCATCTCCCCCAAGACCCTCGGCCCTCACCCCGGCGGGCCCCGCACGCATAGAGAGGGGTTAAATAGGAAATTACCCGCATACGGCATGACCCCGGACAAAAAGGAGGGGTGCAACACGAGGACTTCCCAGGAGGTCACCCATCCTAGTACTACTCTCGCCCAAGCACGCTTCACTGCGGAGTTCTGATGGGATCCGGTGCATTAGTGCTGGTATGATCGCACCCGAGATGTTTCAGTCGTTTTATTCTCTTAACCCCATCTCCCCCAAGACCCTCGGCCCTCACCCCGGCGGGCCCCGCACGCATAGGGAGGGGTTAAATAGGAAATTACCCGCACACGGCATGACCCCGGACAAAAAGGAGGGGTGCAACACGAGGACTTCCCAGGAGGTCACCCATCCTAGTACTACTTTGAAAGTGAGTTTTTTTCTTTGGTTGAATAAAAATTATTTGTGAAAAGAAATTATAATTAATAATCATGAATAAATGGGTGGATACAAGCGTCGTGGCAGTGAATGTTATTGATGAGTATTTCTGAGTTGACTCGTGAACCTCATGAACCCGTTCTTTTCATGGATTAAGGGCGAGTTTTTCGAGTTGTGGGTCAGTATTGAAACCGCCGATTCCGTATATCTGTTTTATTTAGTAATAAGCACTTATATACTACATACATAATATTATGTATTTAATTTGTGGGTTATACAGTGGGTTAGGATTGCCTCTTTTAGTCTGTTTATAAATCGGTTTGGGTGTAGGTTGCTGTTAAATTTACTCAATGTGAACCAACCCAACCGTCAACCCATCAATCTTTTCATTGGTTAAGATTGTAGGTCTATGTTTTGTTAAGATTGAACTCATTCGTTTTCATATCGTCCAGAATGTGGCACCATTGTTATATGAATGGTCTGGTCGTGATGTCATTACCTTTTGTTGTTGAAGATCTAACTGATTCTCCAATACAAAATGAGGATCTAATTAATGAAGATTTTGTATGCACCACTTGATATATGTTACTTAGATACTATTACCATAATTGCCATAAAATTGCAAAAACTAGAAGACTTGAACCCTGGAGTCAACAATGAACATTAACTTCAAACCGTCATCGCAATTTCTTTTATGAATGCAATTTAGAACTATTCAATTTATTTGTAGGTTAACATGAATTAAATTCTTGGAAATAACAAATTCTGACTCTAATGTGCTTTCATTAACTATATGAGCTTATTGTCAATTTGATGTGAGGGAAAAAAAATATTGTGCAATTTATCAAATAATATGAACAAATAATTTGAAACATCTTCCTAACAATGTAAACATTAACTTTTGAGGATCTAAAACTCATTTTTTGGGCAAATTCATGGACCAAACCGCCTTCGGCAGTTTGCCAACGCGTAGATCTCGAAAAGTTACCCAAAATGAAAAAAAAATTCGTCCCAATCGGACATCCGAGCCCAAAGTTATGCCTTCTAGAAGTTTTCAACCACCAAGAACTTATTATGAGTAACTGTCTAGTTACTAGACTTGGTATGGACACTTCCTATGCTTATTATGAGGAAGGCAACAAGATAGACCAAAAGGTAGGGCTCCTCAAAGGAGAAGGAATAATGGGAAGAAGAAGGTCACAATCACATCTTCTTATGAAACGGATAAAGACCAAAGGGTCAACAAAATGAGAAATGATGACCTTAGATGCCTTACCTCTAGTACCTCTTTAAAATTCCCAAATCCCATCATGAGTGAGGGAGAGTGAAAGTGTGATGCTTGATAGACTATGTTGTTCTTGTTGGACATTATGCCCTAAAAAGTCATTTAGATTGTAAGAATTTTATTGATTAGATTAATAAAGACATTTTTTTTTATCTATTGTGAAATCAGTATGGGTAATTGTCATGAGATGATCTATACGATATGAGATATCGAACAATGTCCCTAGGATATATTATAGGAAAGCTATCTGATTGGTTATGGACTGACACAGGTAGATATAGCTTTCCAGTTCCTTATACCTTATAGAGTCACAACTATGGGTGAAGCTGGGCACATATTAGAGAAGAATATGTAGTAGGTTTTGGCAATTTGTAAAGTGCAAATTTATTCGGTTTCCCTGATAAAGGGCGGATGGAAATCTAGTTTTCCTAATGCCATTTATTTTCTGTATCATGCATTGGCCGAGGGTGAGCTATTTTTTGGACAAGACAAGCAGTCTCTCAGTTCCCCTTACTGCGAGAAGGATTCGGTAGAGCCCCGAAACTTTTGTCCATGTATTGGAACTTGTACCAAGGCTTTAAGCCTTTGTAATCTTCTTTTTCTTTATGAAATGAGAAATCGGAAATCTTTTATAGTTTTAATAAGTTATTAAGAGGATGTATTATGCTATTAAAAAGGCCTTAGGAATATTCATGGGTGTTAAAACAAAGGATGGAAAGGGTTTTAAGTGTTAAAAGGAAAATTTCTTAACAGTACCCTCAACGTGGAAAAGCTCTAGTTCACTCATATCTGATCGGAATAGAGTAATTCTTGAATTTTTAGAAAGGTATTGAAATCTTCTTCAAGGTTCATGTTGATCACTTTTCCAGATTTTGAGTCGAGGTAGAATCAAACGTCCGATTTATGGAATCGGATCTGCTGCAAAAACGGGTTATGAAACCCATTTTCACATGTCAGTCAGATTTAGGGGCAAAATGGTCCAAGAATAAAGAATAATTAGAAAAAGTTCAAAACATGAAAGTTGTTTCCCTTCGAAATAAGAATCCAACGCAAGTTGAATTGTCAAAATCCAATAAGGGAGTCAAAGGTTATCTCAAAAATACCGAAGCACTTTTCTGCAGAAAAACTCGCTCGAGCGAGATTAACCAAAAATGAGTTTTTGAGTCCCGGGAGTAACTCGCTCGAGCGAGACCCAAGCCCGCTCGAGTGAGATTTCCCATAAATGTTATTTTTTGGGTTTTTCACAACCCACACAATATATATACCCAATTTTCAGGGTTTTAAGGTTTCTAACACTTAAAAATGGACTTTTTGAGGGAAAATAAGGAAACCTAGGTTTCCAAAGAGGGATTTTGTGGGAGACCAAGGAGGAGCTCGAAATCCTCCCTTCTCTAAGCTTCCACAAGCTTGAATCTTCTTCTTAGAGTGTGGATCTCCATCTCCAAGCCCAAGCTCGTGTTAGATCATCCTCAAACCCTTGGATTTTTCAAATCCAAGGCAAGGCAAGCAAAGAGCACCTCCTCCAAGCACGAATAACAACTTCTACGACCATTTTTGTGGGATTCTCTCCTATTTGAAGGTTGGTACCTTTTTCTACCCTTCTAGTTCATATTTTTCTCATTTTTCTTCATTTCTATGATTTTTCCTCATTATCTAAATATGTTAATGCTATGGGGTGAATGAATGGAGGATGTTGGGCGAAGGATGCCATGTGTGTGATGTGATGAAACAAATGGGAAGGGCATTTTACCAAATAATGAACACACAATGTATGATGGATGGATTGGATGATTTATTAATAAAGAAAAGCATGAAAATTCTAGGGTTTATGTTAGTGTGTTACTTTCTAGAACGGCATGTGGTAAATGAATGTTTCTTTTAAATGAATTGTATGCTATGAAATCCCATATGTCATGTTTAATTCCAAGTTATAGTATGTACCCAAATTCATAAGCACGACATGCATGACATGGTTTATCGATGTTTCCAAGCATAAGGGTTTTAAATGCTCGATTCACGAATGCCAAGACAAGACATAAGAGGGGGTTTTACACCACCCTCCCTCGCAAGTGCATAAGAGGGGGTTTTATACCACCCTCCCTCACAAGTTGCATTCATATAAAAAGAGGGGTCTCCCCTCCCTCGCAAGTGCATAAGAGGGGGTTTTATACCACCCTCCCTCACAAATTGCATTCATATAAAAAGAGGGGTCTCCCCTCCCTTGCAAGTGCATTGTATAAGAAGGAGTTTTACACCACCTTCCCTCACAAGTTGCATAAGAGGGGTCTCCCCTCCCTCACAAGTGCATTTCATTCCAAGCAAGCATGACATGACATGACATGACACGACATGACACGCATGATACAATAAGACAGGCATGACAAAACACGATAAGACAAGTTTTCAAGCACGAAAAGAGTGTTTTAAGTCGAGTCAAGTGCACGATGATTTTCAAGAGTTTTTCCTGGCTTTTTATGTGATGCAAGCATGAAATATATATTGTTTTCTTTCTTGTTATTTATACTAACTGCTTCCTGCTTTATATTGTGATTGATTGCTATGCTATGACTGTTAGTTAGTATTTGGTACACGCTGAGTATTCCATGCTCAGCCGTACGTTTATGTCGGTAGGTACTGAGGGAGCTGCTGCTCCATTCGACATATGTGCTCCTGGCCCATGGGTGCAAGAGGAGTACGTTGAGGAACCTCCCATAGAGGGCTACCACTAGGTAGTAGATTCTGAGTGATTTGCTGTGAGTGTGAGCTTGAGAGATTAGATTGATGTCTTTTGGCAGGCCTGTCCGCACTTTCTTTTGTGTATCTTTTGTATCACTTGGATCATGTATATATACACATAGAGGTTTTAGTTAGACTTCCGCTATGCTTTGTAGTTATGTTTCCGCTTTTATGTCCTCTATTGTATATGCTCCAGGTACATTTTGTAGGTTGGTTTGTCAAGCAAGTCATGCAAGTCATGATAAGTTGTCCAAAATTCACTCTAACTCCTAGGGTGGGTTTTGGGGTGCGACAGATGCTGCGAGATGGATCTCGAATAGATGATAAAGGAAGGGATCACGAAGATGTTTCGCGAGTCATCCAAGATTCTCTTGAATTCATGCATTTTATTTTATTTGGCCCATAGCAATTAAGCTCATATAATCATTATTGTTGTTTATTATCATGAGATGATACTTTTTTAGTTTATCATAAGATGATATTAATTGCTGATTATTCATGTTTTATTTTGTTAAAATAAATGCCCTCTATATATCATGTGTATATAAGACTAGGGATAAGTCTCTAAGTATTATGATCTTCTACCATACACTATGTGCTCTTATAGTGGGGAGTGTGAGTAAGCTGACAGGCCAAAGCCGGGCCCAATCCCTCACACCTATGTGAACACATGGTTAAAACTTTATAAGTAAATAGTGGGAGCAACAATGCCAAAGCGCGAGCTTTCACTATGTGTTTATTAGGTTCATGGTGGGTGGGCACATGAATAAGATGTGTCATACAATAATGCTAAAGCGTGAGTATAACATCCATTATAGATCAAACAAAAGATCGAATGCTCTAAGATTCACGAGATAAGATCTGTGAAAGTGGAGAAGATAGATTCTATCTGTCTATTTAAGGCGATGTAATATTGTGCCCAAAGGCGGGATTACATTAAGCCAATGACTAGGTATTCGATGCCAATTAATTCTTCCCATATTGGCAATATTATTATAAACAAACCCATAATCTAATAGTATTAAATGAATTCAATAAATCCCTGATACTATTTTTATTTTGTCATTTGATTAGATCATGACAGGCCTACACCCTCTGATTGAAATTTTACGTGATGAGAAGTTAGTTGGAACTAACTACGTTGACTGGAAAAGAAAAATAAGAATTGTATTTGCTGCAGACAACCTTGACCTGTGTCTTAAGACAACTAAACCTGAGATTCTTGATGATGCATCACCAGCCCAAAAGATTGAGTTGGAGCAATGGGAGAGGTCCAATCAGATAACCAAGTGTTACATTCTGACTTCAATGTCTAACATTTTGCAAAGACAACATGAACACATGGTTAATGCTTATGACATTTTGCAAAACCTGCATGAGATGTTTGGTGAGCAAAATCGGTCTGCTCGAGAAATAAAATTGAAATCTCTTGTCAACATGGCTGAGGGAACTCCAATTAGAGAGCACCTCATAAAGATGATGGGCTTATTGAATGAACTTGAAATTCTTGGTGGAGAGATGAATGCCATCACTCAAGTTGATACAGTTCTGCAGTCACTCCCTTTATCTTTTAGTGCGTTTATGTTAAATTATAACATGAACAAGAGTGAAATGTTACTAAGTGTGCTTATGAAGTCATTGGTGGTTGCAGAAGATTTGATCAAAAGGTCAACAAAGGGTGAAACATTAATTGTCGATAAACCTGATACCGCCAAGCGAAACAAAAAGAATAGAAAGAGAAAAAAGGGTAAAGAGACGTTTAAAGATTACAGGGGCAAGGCAAAAGTTGCCAAAGGTTCTTCAGGAGATGCTGGCAAGGATATCAAAGGCAAAGGAAAATGTTTCCACTGTGGTAAGATAGGCCATTGGAAGAGGAACTGTAAGACTTACCTCACAACTCTTAAGAAGGGTGGTGCTGGTACTCAAGATATGAGATGATTTGAAGTACTAATTATTGTTGAGTCAAATTTTTTGGATGGTCCCCCTAATTCATGGTGCTTGGATTCTGGATCCACTGTACATGTTTGCAATTGTTTGCAGGGATTCAAGGAAACCAAAAAACCGACAAGACATGAGTAGAAGCTTAGAGTTGGCTCGGGTGCAATAGGCATTTTTATTCTTTATTTACCTCAAGAAAAACTTTAATTTTAGAAGATTGTTTTTATGTGCCTATTGCACACAGGAATTTGATATCAGTTTCAAGACTTTTACATTGTGGTTACTGTATCCTTTTTAATTCAATTGTTGAGATTAAGAAAGATGGAATGGTCTTAATTACTGGTAATCTTATCAACGGTAGTCTTTATTTAATATTTCCTTTGGTAAACAATGAAAGTCTGTTAAGTGACAATGCCTCATCATCTAGAATGTCTGGAATGAAGAGAGATTGCATAAAGTCAACTTATCTTTGGCATAAGAGACTTGGTCATATTATTCTTGATAGGATCAAGAGGTTAGTAAAAAATGGTCCCCTTGATTTTCTCAAGGTAGAACCACTCCCTACTTTCGAGTCATGTCTCAAAGGGAAGATGACCAAGAAACTTTACCCTAAAAAGGTAGGAAGAACTGAAGAGAAGTTGAGACTCATGCATAGTGATGTATGTGGTCCATTTAATATTATTGCAAGAAGTCAATACCGGTATTTTGTTACATTTACCACTGACTATTCTAGATATGGATATGTCTATTTGATGCAACACAAATCTGACACTTTTGAAAAGTTCAAAGAATTCAGGTTAGAAGTTGAGAATCAAACAGACAAATCCATAAAGACACTTTGATTAGATCGAGATGGAGAATACCTCACTTACGATTTTATGGATTACTTAAAGGATAATAGGATTATCTCACAATGGTCAAGCCTTGTCTCACCTGAACAGAATGGTGTTTTTCTGAAAGAAGAAAACGGACCTTATTAGATATGGTTCGATCTATGATGAGCCATGCCGATGTACCTTTGTATCTTTGGGGGTATGCTTTACAAACGGCCATATATATTCTAAACCGGGTTCCTTCTAAATCAATACCGGTTACACCCAATGAATTGTGGACTGGGCAAAAACCTAGTTTACAACATCTAAGGGTATGGGGTTGTCCTGCGCATGTTCGCAAACTCGAACCTACCAAGTTGGAATCTAGAACAAAAAAATATAATTTTATAGGATATCCAAAGGAAACTAAGGGTTTCTATTTCTACTCCAAGGTAGACCAAACAATTGTTGTTAGGAATTATGCCACCTTCTTGAAGGAAGATATGGATCTTCTTAAAAAGGTTGAATTTCATGAGATGAAAGGCAACACAGCTAGTATCCCACCTGAATCTAATTCTTCCACTGTAGACTCTTCTAATTCAATTCCACTGAGAAGGTCTGAAAGAGTTTCTAGACCACCAGATAGACTTCAATATTACAATAGTGAGGTTTATCTAGTTACCCCTGATGATAAGGATACAGATCCTAACACTTATCAGGAAGCTACATTAGATGTAGATGCATCTCAATAGAATAAAGCCATGAATGCTGAAATAGATTCCATGTATGACAATGACGTCTAGACTTTAGTAGATCCACCAGATGGTATAAGGCCCATTGAATGCAAATGGTTTACAAAAGGAAGAAGGGTGCCGATGGCAAAGTGGAGACCTATAACGCAAGATTTGTTGCAAAAGGTTACACTCAAATTCAAGGAGTTGATTATGAGGATACTTTTTCACCAGTAGATATGCTCAAATACATTAGGATATTGCTAGCTATAGTTGTACACCATGATTATGAGATATGATAAATGGATGTCAAAACTGTTTTCCTAAATTAAATGTTAGAAGAAGACATCTATATGAAGCAACTTGAGGGCTTCATTACTCCTAACCAGAAGAACATGGTATGCAAGCTAAACAAGTCAATATATGGTTTAAAACAAGCTTCTAGAAGCTGGAACCAAAGATTTGATCTTTCAATCAAAGAATTTGGATTTTAAAAGAATTTAGAGGAATCTTGTATTTACAAGAAGGATAGTGGGAGAGCGGTAGTATACCTTATTCTCTATGTAGATGACATCCTACTCATTGGGAATGATATAGGGATGTTGTCATCAGTCAAGATTTAGCTTTCTCAACATTTCTCGATGAAAGACTTGGGAGAGACATCCTATATTCTTGGAATTAAGATCCTGAGAGATAGAAAATGCCGGATGTTGGGATTGAGCCAAACTTCCTACATTGATAAGATCTTGTCAAAGTACAGTATGAGTGATTGTAAGACAACTCTCATTCCTTTTAGACATGGTATTACTTTGTCTAACAAGATGACTCCTATGTCAGGTGATGAGATTGAGCAGATGAATAGGTGCCCATATGCTTCGGCAGTTGGGATCCTCATATTGCCATGTTATGTACCAGACCAAATATCTGTCATGCAGTGAAAGTTGTAAGTTGGCTCCAAAGCAATCCAGGAGTCAATCATTGGACTGTTGTGAAACACATCATGAAGTACATGAAAAATACTATGGATTATATACTTACTTTTCAATCTCATTGAAGTGGGTTATACTGATTCCAATTTCCAATCTGATCCGGACAATAGAGCTTCCACATATGGATGTGTTCACACTAGGTGGTGCTGTTGTGAGTTGGCACAGCATAAAAAAGAAGAGTATTGCAGACTCCACCATAGAAGCAGAATATATTGTGGCTTCTGAAACTGTAAAAGAAGCAGTTTGGTTTAGAAGGTTTTGCAAGAGCTAGGAAATGTTCATTTAACACTTAAACCTATCACTCTCTTTTGTGATAGTAATGGTGCAGTAGCGTATAACAAAGAACCTAGGAGCCACAAAAGATGAAATATGTGGAGAGGAAGTATCATCTCATTCGTGAGATTATTGAAATGCAAGACATCATTGTTACAAAGATTAGGTCTCAACTTAATGTTGCTGACCTGATGACTAAAGCTTTATCAGATAAAGTATTTGTAACACACTTAGATAGCATGTGATTGAAATCTATGTCATAGGGACTTGAAGGGTAAGTGGAAGATTGTTGGACATTATGCCCTAAAAAGTCATTTAGACTCTATGAATTTTATTGATTAGATTAATAAAGACATCTTCTTAATCTATTGTGAATTCATTATGGGTAATAGACCAAGATCAAGAGATGATCTATACGATATGAGATATCGAACAAGGTACCTAGGATATATTGTAGAAAAGCTATGTGATTGGGACTGACACAGGTAGATAGCTTTCCAGTTCCTTATACCTTATAGAGTCACAACTATGGGTGAAGTTGGGCACTTCACTTATATGGCTGCCATAATGCTTAGATGTTCTCAATGGTTGAGATGTAGTTTTATCTCAAACTATTGTAGTGAAGACTACACATTGACATATGGGTGCTTAAATGTACATTGACTGCTTGCTTGCAATGAGAGACTGAAAGTATGCCTCTTTTTAATTTTAGAGAAATAGTTCTTAGGAGGGCATACAACGAATCCCAAGATCTGACTATAGTTCTAATTGATTTTATTCAATGAAGGATAAAAACAACAATCACCTTTGCGACTTTAATATTGATCAGTCTAATCCATGTTATAGAACGATGGCTGCAAAAGTTTGTAAGTGAAAAGTCTCATTCACGATTCACATGAACCTTCTTTAATCCTTTAAATCTTTTCTCTAATGGAAGTTAATGGCTCTTCCAATTCAAGCTCTATGATCTTTTATTCTTCTCTTGAACGCAAGATCCTTTCTTGATTAACAAGATTGGTTCTGATTTTGTTCAAGATCCAAATCAAAACCAAGAGGGAAGAATATGAGAGTATGACCTTACAACTACCACAAGAGGGAGATGGGGGCGTGAGTTATTGAGGAGGGAGAGAGAAAAACGTTGGGGAAGATTTTTTCCAAGGGGTGGACATTCCACCCTTTATATAGAACCTCTTGGATTGCTTACTTGCAATCCAAGACTCCCCTCTCTTATCCTAATCCAATTAGAATTCCCTCAAAAGATTCTTTAATGATAATTCCCAATTAATCAGGATTTATCTTAGCAAGAAACTAACCTTACCCATTAGTAACAAACTAATCTTATACTTATCTATTAGGATAATTAATTAGTAACAAACTAATCTTATCCTTATCTTAATAGGGAATCATTAGTAACAAACTAATGTAATCCCTATTTAATAGAGATTCTTTAATTAGCAACAAAGCAATCTAATCCCTAACTATTAGGAGATAAGATCACCTAACTAACTAAGAGATAAGGTTCCACATGAAGTGGGCATCCCACCCTAGGTGGACTCACTTCCACACGCCCATCAAAGAATTCCAAACTCTTTTGGTCATTATTTGATCTTTATTAAAATCCCCTATGGGTCCTACTCATATGTTTAATCACATCCTATGTGATTTCACCTATTAGAGCTTCACTATACCATATAGTGATATTTTTAGAGAAATTAATTAATTTAATTAATAATTAAATTAAAAGCCTTAAGAAGGTCCTAGTGTGTGGGATCTAAAGGGATCTCCTATTTTTGGTTGTGGGACCAAGTGCTTAACCCTTTTGGTTAAAGCCTTGTTACTAGGAAACACTTTCCTATAAAACCATTAGGATCACAGACTATCATCTATGTCTCTGGACTTCCACCAATCACAATAATATCCATTAACACAATGTGACTAACCCCCAGAAAATAGACAATTACTTGCAAGTATTTCTACAAGATTTGTTTACAGATACGTCCTTCCACTTCTAATATTGTTATAAGCTTACGGGATAATATCTTATACCTATAAATAGGTACTTCTCAGTCCTACTTTTAAACTTGTCAAAGTTCTGCTTTCACACATAAACTCGACAATTGTTGCCAAAGTATTGACCCTAGAGGGGGGGGGGTGATTAGGGTCTATGGCAAATTTAAAATTTATTCTACTTCCCTAAGCGGAATTTCAACTTAAGCAATTTAAAGAGAAATAGAGACTATGCATTTCTACTCAAGCATTCAAAGCAATAAAGTAAGAGAGATGCAAACACATAGACACTAAGGATTTGTTCACGAGGTTCGACAACTTGTCTACGTCCTCGCCTTTCAACTTCCCGCTTCAAGGATTCCCACGACTTAATTCTCAAATTGCATAGACTTCTTGTAGGCGAGTCCTAACCTTGCTAAGGAACCATCCTCCTTAGACTTAGCCTCCTTTCGGGGTAGAGGCCAGACCTTTACAATCTTCTTCATCGGAGAGATCAAGCCTTTACAAAGCTCTCCGACTTCACGGATAAGAGTCACTTGGACCTCTTGATTTGAACACACTTAGACAAGTGGTTTTACAGACTTCAGAGGCTCCTTACATGAGCTGATTAGTCCCTCTTAGCTCACTTGAAGATCTCCCAATGATTGGAGTTGAATAGCTTAAGAACTGGGATTTGGAGATTCTTGGTTCAACTTTGATATATTTAGAAATCTTAGCTCCCCCTAAACATATGCATAGAGATAAACGTTTTAGTTCATTGGATATTTTAGATTAACCATTCATTATACAAAATTCTAACAATTGAAACCAATTTTAAATTTTCTTTTAAGCTCTTTATACCAATTGAACCAAATTACTAATAATCATACATGATATTGTTTATCATTAGGGTTTGGGATTTAACATTCCATTATCACATTTCTCCCTTTGCCATCATCAAAAAGCAAGACAAAGCATTACATGATACCAAACATATATAATAGTGTCAAACAAATCATACCACTGTAAATCATAAAAAATCATTTCATAGTGATAAAAAAAATATTCTAATTCCTGAGCTTTTGAGGTAGTTGCTCTGTAATAGCCAGTGCGGATACCAAAGACTTACGGTACCACTTAGTTGAACATTGTGCAGTGATTCATAGCAATCATTCATCATTCAAAATATTTTCAATGCATCAAGCATTCATCATATCACATTCAAATTCAAATAATTATATCATATATATTTCAAACAAGTCATAGCATCAAGCATAACATGAAATCATGTCATTGCATCATACATGTTTCAAGCATTTAATCAAAACATTCATGTTTCCACAACATGTAAGCATATCATCATTCAATACATAGTATAAGCTCATACCAATTATTCAAGCATTTCCTTTATCATATCATCAAAACATGTTTCAAGACTCATAATACCAATATCATAACATCATAGCATACCAAAACATTAAAACGTATTTCAAACATATTAAGCATCATTAATCAAGTTTGTTTTCAAGATTTTCAATTTAAAGAAACTTGACTTCGGTATCCTACTCCACAAGTTTAGGTAGCACTCTTTGGCACCCAAACCATTTTGGGTCCAACAACATTAGTTTTGGGAGAGGAAGTACCTTTAGGAACTCAAACTTGCCTAATTCTTTTATTACCAATAAGAGTATAGATATTTCTTTAAGTACAAGAGGTAAAAAAGTTTTTATAATCTTTTTGCTTAATTTTCAAGTTGTAGCCTAATCCGGCTTTATCAAATATGCATTTTTGATTACCAAGCATTGTGTCTAGCGTCTTTTTACCATTTGTAAATTTAGTTATAATGTTGGTTAAGTCATCAACTTTTGCAATTAATTTATCATATTCATTGCATGCAAGAGTTGATACTATAGGCAAAGAAATAACTTCTTTTTCTTTCATTTTTTCATTTTCTTCTTTCAAAATTCTATTTTCATTTTTCAAATATTCATTTTGATTTGAGAGAGAATAAACTTCTTTCTTGAGCTTTTTATTCTTTGAAGCTAATGTTTTGAATTCACAAAATAGTTCATCATAAGCTTCTTGTAATCCTTCGAAAGATAAAGATTCATTATCGGAAGAAATTAACTCATTTTCATCTCCATAAGCCTTTAAGAAAAGGTTGGCTCGCTCCTCATCACTTGAGCTAGAATTTGATTCACTTGAATCGGAATCATCCCATGTTGTAGCCTTCATTGCCTTTTTGTAGTTATGACTCTTCTTGAGTTTGGGATAATCCAGCTTGATATGTCCAGGCTTTTTACACTTGTAGTATATGATGTCTTCTTCCTCGCTTGATTTGATATTGATGTATTCCTTGGTGAATTCCTTTTTGAAACCTCTCTTCTTAAGATATTTCTTGTGCTTCAAAAACTTTTGGAATTTCCATGCCATCTTCTCAATCTCCTCTTCTTCACTTTCCTCTTCACTTGAGCTTATTTGTGAAGACTACAAAGCATGACCCCATTTTGGTGTAGGCTCTTCTTCTTAGATATCTTGATTCCTCATGATTACCTCATGGGTCATTAAAGATCCGAGTAGCTCATCCATGGGTAATTTGTCAAATCATTTGCTTCTTGGATGGCTGTCACCTTTGGTGCCCATTCCTTTGAAGGAGGATCTTCCTTACAATTTCTGTATTAGGGAAAATCTTTCCAAGAGATTTTAGCTCATTTAAAATGTTAGTGAATCTAGAAAACATAATTGAAATGGGTTCATTTTATACCATTTTAAAATTTTCATATTTGTGAACCAAGATATTAATTTTCTCTTCTTTTACTTCATTGGTTCTGTCATAAGTAATTTGGATTTTATCCCAAATTTCTTTAGCCAAATCACAAGCCGAGATTCTATTGAATTCTTGTGAGCTTAATGCACAATATAAATACCTTATTGCTTTGGCATTAAGTTGAACAAACTTGATGTCGGCTTGTGCCCATTCATCCTCATCTTTTGGTATATCAATACCATTTACATTTTTAGTAGGGATGTGGGGACCATTAACAATTACTTGCCAACACTTATAATCTAAAGCTTGAATGAAATACATCATTCTTACTTTCCAATAATTATAATTTTGACCTTTAAACAAAAGAGGTCTGAGAGTGAATTGGCCTTCTCTTATGGTAGAAGCATAAGTATTTTCCATTTTTGCCAATTAAAAATCTTTTCTCTAAGATGGTTAAATCTTCTATAAAAACAGAGACCTAGGCTCTGATACCAATTGTTGCCCAAGTATTGACCCTAGAGGGGGAGGGGGGTTGATTAGGGTCAATGGCAAATTTAAAATTTATTCTACTTCCCTAAGAGGAATTTCAACTTAAGTAAGTTAAAGAGAAAAAGAGACTATGCAATTCTACTCAAGCATTCAACGCAATAAAGTAAGAGATAGAGTTAGAGAGATTCAAACACATAGACACTAAGGATTTGTTCAGGAGGTTTGACAACTTGTCTACATCCCCGTCTTTCCGCTTCCTGCTTCAAGGATTCCCACGATTTTATTCCCAAATTGCATAGACTTCTTGCAGGCGAGTCCTAACCTTGCTAAGGAACAATCCTTCTTAGACTTAGCCCCCTTTCCGGGTAGAGGCCAGAACTTTACAATCTTCTTCACCGGCGAGATCAAGCCTTTACAAAGCTCTTCGGCTTCACGGACAAGAGTCCCTAGGACCTCTTGATTTGAACACACTTAAACAAGTGGTTTTACAGACTTTAGAGGCTCCTTACTCGAGCTGATTAGTCTCTCTTAGCTCACTTGAAGATCTTCCAAAGATAGGAGTTGAATAGCTCAAGAACTGAGATTTGGGGATTCTTGGTTCAACTTTGATATATTTAGAAATCTAAGCTTGAAGTGAATGATTGAATGATCTAGATTGATTGGAGTTCTTATTTTGTTCATAAATTATTTCATTTTATAGCCTAAGAAGTTTCATGGCTGTTGGAGTAGCATTTAGTACAAAAGGAGCCGTTGAAAACTAGCCGTTATAGAGTCAAAAATGCTTTGTCCTGAGCCATTCGGTCGTCCAAATGGTTCATTCGGACGTCCCAATGGTGATTCCATTTCTTGGGTCATCCGGATGCTCCATTTTTTCCTCTCGGTGTTTCGATCATAACTTTTGATTGGCTTATCGAAATTAGGTGATTCAATTTCCAGTAGACTCAAAATTCAAAGAGGAACAATTTTATGTCTAATATAAAAATCTTAATTCTACTTTATTTTTAGTCTAAGTGGGTCCCAATGTCGACTGGTCCATTTAGTCGACTGAATGGTGCACCGTTTTGACTCCTTCTGTATTTTGACCATAACCTTTCATTGGCTTAATGAAATTAGGTGATTCAAATTCCAATTCTACTTAAAATGCAAATGGGAACAGTTTTGTCTCTAATGATCAAATCCTAATTTGGCTTTATTCTTGGTCAAAATGGGTCCCGAAGTTGACTGGTTTTTTGGAACACATGGCCAGATAGATTTTGGGATTCTTGATTCGGTTGACCGAGTGAACCTTTTAGTCGTCCAAATGACCAAATTTCACCAGAAAATTATCATGTTTAGGTCCTTAGATTGATATCATAATGGGTCTTAAGGAGTCTTTAGTCAATCTAAGTATTTTGAGCATTCAACTTGACCAACTATGAGGACTTCTTACAAAAGTCACTATAGACTCAATAAACATAAACTATTAAACCTTCTTGAGTCTTCATTCTTGACCTTGAACTTGATTTGACTTTAAGCTTCATGATCTTCTTTCTTCTTTAATCCAACTTGGACTATGGCTTGAGATCTAGAAGATCTTTAATTTGACTTCAAAGTGATCCAATGGCTTGGTTTTGACTTGCTTGATGAATCTTCTTCATAGATGGTCTTTTCATGCTTTTTCTTTTGAATGAATTGCTAATGCTCTAGGTTAACTGAAGTTCACTTAAACTCATAGACACATTAGTAACACAAATATCCTTTCATTATTGTGTTATCATCAAAATCAAGATGGAGGCTTTAGGTAGAAACCTAAAAACTAATAAACCCCATATCCTGACATGCTTTCAACTAGACTTTCGCCCATTTTATAGCTCAAATGGAGTTTTGGAAATAGATTTAGAAGGTACCCTATTTAATAGCTATATAGCTATAACTAATCCTTGGACTATGCCAAGAACAAGCAAGCTGATCTCCGCAACTTCTATCTTTGCTTGATCCACTGAAATACCTTCGGCTGATACCACGTGACCAAGGAGCGTCACTTTCTCCTACCAAAATTTGCACTTATTCAACTTGGTATACCGTCTATGCTCTCGAAGTGTCTCAAGAGTAAGGTGAAGGTCTCGATCATGATCCTCCCGTGTCTGGGAGTACACCAAGATGTCATCAATGAACACAATGACACATCGATCTAGACAAGTTCTGAACACCCGGTTCATTAAATCCATGAATGCCGCAGGTGTATTCGTCAACCTGAAAGGCATGACAAGGAACTCATAGTGCCCGTACCGAGTCTTGAAAGTAGTCTTAGGAACATCTTTGGCCTTGATCTTTAACTGATGATAACCCGATTAAAGATCAATCTTGGAGAAAAATCTTGCTCCTTTCAATTGGTTAAACAAGTCGTGTATCTAAGGTAAAGGATAATGATTCTTGATCGTGACCTTGTTCAATGGGCTATAGTCGATGCGCATCCTCATCGACCCATCTTTCTTCTTCACAAAGAGTACCAGAGCTCCCTAAAGTGACACACTTGGTCGGATGAAACCAAGTTGTTGCAACTCTTCAATCTGCTCCTTTAACTCCTTAAGCTATATTGGGGCCATCCTGTATGGAGCCCTAGAAATTGGAGCAGTGCCAGAGCAAGCTCTATTGCGAACTCGATCTCCCGATCTGGAGGCAATCCAAGCAATTCCTCGGGAAACACGTCCAAGTACTTGCTCACAACCGGAATGGTTGAGGAGTCTCGTGCCTCTGAGTTTGAAAGGCTTAGTGCTGCGAAACGAGTGATGTCTCTCCTTTGTAACCCTCAAAAATGAAATGACTTTATACCCTTCGGCCTAAAGTTCACCATCTTCTTGAAACAAGCCACGTGCCCATGGTGTGCCGCAAGCCAATCCCCTCCTAGGATGACGTCGAAATCCTGGAAATCTAGGATAATCAAGTTGGCCAATAACTCATTCTGCCCCACTTGGATAATACAATCCTTGTATATTCGGTCTGCAACCACCGACTTGCCAAACGGAGTTGAAATGGATAACTCATGCTCCAACAGAAGTCGACCTGGATGAAAATCTCTTCACAAAACTAGGTAAGACAAAGGAATGAGTGGATCCTGTGTCGATCAACACTCTAGCTAGACATTCATTTACTAATAACACACCTGTGTAATTAAGTAATTCACATCAATAGATTTCAAGCAAAAATATCCATAGTGTATAAGTAACATGTTGTATAGGTAAGCAACTATATCATATAATAGCAAGCATTCACCAACTTGAAAATTTTAGCACCCTAGTGTACCTTGCACAACATCGTCAGATGCCTGTGCATCCTATTTGTCTATGGCAAAGACTCGGCCCTGTTTTACCTGGCGAGGCAGTCGTGTAGACTGTGAGGGCTTTGATGTCTGTGAAGAGCCTTACTGAGAAGGCTGTCGAATCGGGGGCCTGCTCCCCTGAGACTGGGATGGCAACTGTCAGTGAGGACAATCTCTAATCATGTGCCCTAGTCACCACAGTGAAAACATCCACCAGAAATCTTCTAACACTCTTCGGTCAAATGCCTTTTACCACAAAGAGCGCAAACCTCATAAGAGAATGTAGAGGTTGAGGGAGACACATATCCCATGGCTTGAGATGGCGCGGGGCGAGGAGCCTACATAATCGACGGGCGTGAAACCTGTGGAGCATGATAGCGATAAGCCTGTGGTGTAGAGTATGACCTTTGCGACTGTGCTGGCCCTGACGGCTGGTAAGGAGCAGTCCTAGCCCTCTTTTCAGGAGGAGCTGAGCTACTAGACTAGCCTCTAACACTCTCCCTTCTCCTGAAGAATTCCTCTGAATTCGACTCAGTCAACTGGGCTTTGTCCACCACCTTTGCATAGGTCTCATGCCTAAACATTGAGACTTTATCCTTGATATAGGCCTTCAACCCCTTCTCAAACTTTTGGGCCTTCATAGTCTCTATAGCTATCATATATGGAGTGAATCTGGACAACTCTGAAAACTTGGCCTCGTACGCGGCCATAGTCAAATTACCTTGCTCCAAGGTAATAAATTCCACTTCTTTCGGCTTTTTCATTCCTACCGGGAAACACTTCTTGTAGAAGACGTCAAGAAATTCTCCCCAAATCTAATCTTGACCTAGTCGGCTCAAATCCTGAGTCCTAACAGCGAACCTCCACCAATGGTCGGCCTCACTTTCTAGCATAAGGCAGCCCAGGTGACCCTCTATGCCTCAATGGGAAACAACACGGAGAACAGCTTCTCCAGTTGCCTGATCCATGCCTCTGTCACTAACGGATCAATGCTACCATAAAATACCGAAGGTCTCATCCTCCGAAATGCCTCTATATCCCTGCTAGCACTCTATTTTGTGGAGCTGCTATGAGTGCCGCAGGAGGAGGAGGAGTAGCAGGCTATCTGGCTGCTAGCATAGCCAGTGTCTCTATCGTGACCCAAAACCCACCCTAGGAGTTAGACTGAATCTTGGACGACTTATCATGACCTACATGACGTGCTTGACAAACCATGCTTCAAAAGACATGGAGCATATAAAATAGAGGACAAAATAACAGAAGCATACACTAACATGGCACAGTAGAAGTCTAACAAAACCCTCTATGTATATATATAATTCGAGTTCTGTACAAAAGTGAAATCAATAAAAAGAAGGTGCGGACATGCCCGCCAAAATGCATAGGTATAAAATTTCTCGTGCTCACCCACACTTAGAATCAACTACCTAATAATGGCCCTCTACATGAGGCTCCTCCGCAGGGACCTCCTCAAAGTACTCCTCTTCCTCCCATGGACCGGGAGCACATATGTTAAAAGGAGCAGCTGCTTCACTAACACCTGTCGACATCCAATGTATGGCTGAGTATTGAAACACTCAGTGGGTACCAAATGCTAATCAACAGTCATAGCAACACAATAATGAAAATAAAGCGGAAGCAATTTTGTCACGACCCAAAATACCCCCTAGGAGTTAGGGATACATTAGCTCATGACCGTCGTGTCATACCATCCTGTATAACACATAAGGCTTACTTACCATCCTGTGAGAGAGAGCATACAAGGCATAGAAAATAGTGAACCCAAAAATTCTTCTATATAATAAGGTTCCATGTACAAGAGTCAACTAGGACTAAATGAAAAACTAAACCTTTTATACAAAATCCATCCCTTGAGTTACCAACTCAAGTCCGATCCAAAACCCCCAAAATGAAGCTCCAAATACATTTCGCTCTCCCTCAACCATAAGGCCACGTGTCTAGGCACCTATCATCAACATGATGATTCCAAGCGAACTCCTGCTCGACCCTCGGTTGCGGAGCACGATCGTCCAACCTGGAACCTACCGACATAACAGTTCGGCTGAGCATTGAATACTCAGCGTATACAAACTACTAACTGACAATTTTATAAAATATTAACATGTCATATAGAGTACAGTTCATCAGACCATAGGCATAATCAAAGTGCGGAAGTTTAAAATAATATAACAATTGCATATTCTTAAAAAGCATACTTTAAATCATACTTTGAGTTCGTACTTTCACAAAACGTATTTCAAATATCTTATGAGTCTTGTATGTCTTGTGAGTTCCATATGAATCACCTTATGAGTTCTTAAGAGCTTATGCGTGGCTTATGAGATTCTTAGCTTATTAGTACCTTATGAATTCTTGAAAGTTCCTTATTAGTCTTATTCGTCTGGTGAGACTTATGAGTTCCTTATGAGAATCAAGCTTCACTTATTTCATTTGGCTAGCACCCGAACTATGAAATGGACGGACATGCATAGCTTTCTTCATTGTATATACTTAACTAGTACCCGAACTATGAATGGACAGACATACTAGCTTCGTACATACCCTACTAATACCCAAACTATGAATGGACGGACATATTAGCATTACATATTTTAACTAGTACCCGAACTATGAATGGACGGACATACCAGCGTTCTTATGAGTTTTACTAGTAGCCGAACTATGAATGGACGGACATACTAGCGTTCTTATGAGCTTATGAGACTTATGAGCACTTATGAGCATTTACTTATTAGCTTTATCTTATGAGAATTCCTTATGAGCTTTTACTTTCTTATTCTTATGAGAAATCTCGGTCATACATGTGCATAGAGTGCTTGTGAGCGTCATCGAATACATGTGAGCATCTTAGAGATCAAGGAAAGCTTTTAAACATTTAGTCATATGCATAGAGTACTTGTGAGCATCATAGTAGAGAGTATTTAAAACATTGGAATAGATCATGTAATTTCACTCATGGAATTATCATAGCATATACATGGCTACTTAGCCTATTTTGCAAAAATCATAATTTAAAGCTTACTTTACGGTAAAACCCTCCTTTTAATACTCATGCTTAATACCAAGTTTATCATAAAAGCATGGTGATGATATACACCATTTGTGATCAATAGGTTAAGCAAGGAAATCATCAAGTATAGTAAAATTCCCAATTTTGTTTTATTCCTTCAATAGCATATGCATATAAGGCAATATGCCTTAGTTTTCTCAAAAACATACATCAATACTAACTATTTCATTTCATTCATGTTAATAGTATATAGTAGTATATACATACAAGGCTACAAACCTTACTTTCCTCAAGAATATGCAACAAAGCTTACTAATAAAGCTATACACCTCCATTTCTACAAAAAACCATGCTTTACTAATTACTAAGCATGAATGAATTATAACAAGGTTGTTAGTAGATTGTTCTACCTTTTGAAGGATTGATTTCCTTCAATCAAGAGCTTTTATAAAGCTTGAGGGATTAATATCCGAGCTTTGAGAAGCTTATAGAAATCTGGAAACTAGAACAGAGTTTCACTTTTGCTTCTAAACACCAACCACGAACTCACTTCCGAGAATTCCCAACTTGATGATTCACTTTGGAATCAAAATCCAGGTGTTAGAACACCAAGAAGGCAAGAAGAACTCTTCCTTTGATGGCAAAACATGAACTCAGAACATCCAAACAGTTCTCAACTTTCTTCTTCTTCTTCTCTTCTTCAATCTCTCACAAATCCAAGCTTAGGGTTTGAGTAGATCAAACCCATGAAATCCCCTTCTATTTATAGTCTAAAAGTTACCAAAAACCCAAAAATATCTTAGAAAAATATCTCCCAAGGTCGGTGATGAGTTATAGCTTGTTTCTGGGCATTTTTGCCCTTTTTCAGGTTGAATTCGTCGACGAAATCAACCCCCCAGCACACTTTGTTGCCGAAATGGCACTCTGCTTGGGCCTCGTTTTCCCACTTTAGTATTTTGACCATAACTTTTGACTCAGTTATCCAATTTTGATGATTCAACTTGCTTTGGATTCTTATTTCAAAGGAAAACAACTTTCATGTTTTACACAACTCATAATTCTGCTTTATTCATACACTAAAGTGACCATAAAGCTGATTGGTCTGAAATGGATTTCAGATTTAAGGCAGACCAGTTTACGGAAATCTGACATTTGACCCAACGTTTACTCAAAATATGAAAAAGTGGAAAACATGAACCTCGAAGAGGGTTTCAATACCTTTCCAAAAATTTAAGAATTACTCGATTCTAATCATCGGTGAAAATTCTAGACCTCTTCAAAGTTGAGAGTATGTTTAGGCATCCCTCTTCTTTTAACACTAAGAACATTTCCCCTTTGTATTTTCACACCCATAAACATCAAAGATGGTTCTTTAGTACCCTCACACACCATAAAACCTATGATAAACTCCTCATATCATTCATAAGAACCTAGGGAACCTTGGACCTCACAAACACTGTTTACTGCACTATTCACAGCACTATTCACTTACAACCCTTTAAGCACTTAGGGTATTTCATATACCCTTGTTTTTACCCACTTTGTAACGCCCCAAAACACCCCCTAGGAGTTAGGCGATATTTGAGCTCGTTACCTACCACGACAACCAACCTGCAAGAGCATACAAGGCAAGCTAAACAGTGAACTAAAATTTTCTTTAACAAAAAGGTAATTCCAAGTGTTTACATAAACGAACGACTGAATAAAATACAATAATACAGATGTACAAATGCTTGAATTACCAATTCAAGCCTACATGAAAATCCCCCCAAGAGTAAATCCCAAAATACATGTCTCTCTCACTCAACCCCACCATAGTACCACATATCCAAGCCCCCAATGTCTGGTGACAATTCCAAACAAGCTCCTACTCTCTCTGATAACCTCGATCCACGGACCCAGAATGCATACAACATATATTGTACCTGCCGACATAAAAGTACGGCTGAGCATGGAATACTCAGCGGGTACAAGCTCCTAGCTAACCATAGTAATAACGAGTAAATAACATATACAAGTGATGGAATAGTACACATCATAGTTATTTAAAGCAACATAATACATAAACATTTACCAAATCATAATTTTCATGAAGTCCAAACCATTGTCCATGAATCATGTGAGTCCTTATGAGTTTTCCTTTCCATATTTCTTATGAGCCAGAGGTTCCTCGACCTCCTTGACAATTCGTTACTTTTCTTATGAGCCAGAGGTTAGCACCCGCACATCCCTGGGCTACCAACCTCCTTGATAGTTTCATATCTTTCTTATGAGCCAGGGGTTAGCACCCGCACAATCCTGGGCTACCAACCCCCTTGACAATTCCATTACTTTTCTTATGAGCCAGAGGTTAATCAACCTCCTTGACAATTCAATTCTTTTCTTATGAGCCAGAGGTTAGCACCCGCATATCCCTGGGCTACCAACCTCCTTGACAGTTCAACATATTTCTTATGAGCTAGAGGCTAGCACCCGCACATCCCTGGGCTACCAGCCTCCTTGAAAATACAATACCTTTCTTATGAGCCAGAGGTTAGCACCCGCATAATCCTGGGCTACCAACCTCCTTGACAATACAATACCTTTCTTATGAGCCAGAGGTTAGCACCCGCATAATCCTGGGCTACCAACCTCCTTGACAATACAATACCTTTCTTTTGAGCCAGAGGTTAGCACCCGCATAATCCTGGGCTACCAACCTCCTTGACAGTACAATATATTTCTTATGAGCCAGAGGTTAGCACCCTTAACCGGGGCTACCAACCTCCTTGACATTTCATTTATCAAACTTATGCATGTGAGGTCTTACTTACTTTCCTTACATTTACCTGTACTCGTTTCACTTCTTAATGCTCATTTAAAAACCTTAGTTCATTCACATATCCGTGCTTGTGTGTAGCAAGTTGTGGAAATCATGGTGACATATTCATGCATGCATAACAATTGGTGATATCATGGTGATATAATGATAAACATCATATAGTATTACTATAATCCCAATAAGCATGTGAGTTTTCGAGGAACATGTATAACATTTCATTCAAGTTTCCCAATTGGGGAGAAATCCCTAAATCATATTTTCATTGTCTTAATTTAGTCCTCATTCATGCATTTCATCAAATATGTGATATGCAATAATTGTTTTAACCTTTAACTTGTATGTTTAAATCAAGCATTTCATCAAACATGTAGTGTATGTGCATTATGGATACATTGCCCTTCCACCCTTTTCATCACACAATAATCATCACTTCTACATGGCATCCAAGCACCTCTACCATCCACATCCCATACATCCATCTTGTTCATTTAGGGCATTTTATACATTATTAAGAAGAGGGAATATATACAAGATCACACACAAGCATGCTTAAAGGAAAACCTAGGTTATCACTAAGCTTAACTAGGAAGGGTGTACTAACCTTGATAAGGGGAAGAAAACCCTTGAAAAATACCATGGAAGATGCTGCCGAGCTTGGAGAACGTGCTCCTCATGTGCTTGAGCCGTAAATTGAGAGATCCAAGCTTTTGGGATGCTCTAGGGTTTCAAAACCCTTGATCTTTCTCCACTTGATGTCCTAGGAGAAAACCCCTTCTCTCCTCTCTCACTCCCTCTCAAAATATGGCTAAGGGTGTTTATGAACACCCTTGGCTCGAGCCAACCCTTAAAAATAAGGGTGGAGTGGCCAAAAGACCAAAAAACCCCTTAAAAAATTCTGGAAATCGCGTAGGACCGATAGACGACCGATAGATGACCGATCGATTGGTAGTGGACCGATCGATCGGTGCTTTTGACCGATCTCTCGGTAGTGGACCGAGCTCTCGGTAGTGACTGGTGCTGCAAAACGCACTTCAGTATTTTGCTCATAACTTTTGACTCGGTTCTCCGATTTTGACGATTCAACTTGCGTTGGATTCGTCTTTCGAAGAGGAACAATTTTCATTTTTTGAAGAAATTTTGATTCTTCTTTATTCATAGACCAAAATTCCCCTAAAGCTGACTGGTTTGCAATGGGTTGCGACAGCCCAGATTTGCCGCCGACCTGATTTTGGAAATCCCACTTTTGACTCAACCCCGACTTAAAATCATGGAAAGTGATCAACATGAACCTTGAAGAGGGTTCTAATACCTTTCCAAAAATTCAGTAATCACTCGATTCTGAACAATGGTGACTAAACTAGAGCCCTTTAAAGTTGAAGCCAATGCCAAGACATACCTTTTCAACACCTAGAACACCTCGAGTGTTTTCACACTCTTTCCCCTTGTGTCCAACATCCTACTCACAACTCATAAATCATTTTTCATAAGTCTTTAACCCACCTCAATGATCATCAAATTCACACCGACACGCATGAGAGGCTCCGGCCTCTCTATTCCTCATGCACTAGCACTATTCACCAGCAACCCATTGAAACACTTAGGGTATTTGTACCCTTGATTTTACCCACTTAGAGTATCTTTACACTCTCTTTTTAAGACTCAAACCATGTACCTAAAACCCTCAATTGACTAATCATAATATCAAGAACAAAATGAGAGGCCTTAGGCCTTTACACACACCATATAAGGACACTATTCACTAACACTATTCATAGCATAGTGAACTCGGTTCCGGGGTTCTACACACTTAGAGTATATTTATACTCTCTTTTTGAGACTCAACACACACATCTAAAACCCTCACTCGACTCACCCTACTACCAAGAACAAAATGGAAGGCTTTAGGCCTTTACACACACCATACAAGAGCACTATTCACTAACACTGTTCATAGCACAGTGAACTCGGATTCCAGGGTTCTACAAGTTCATATCATAACAGGAAGATAAACAGTTTATATTTCATGCTTGCATCACATCAAAGTTGAGAAAACTCTTGAAATCATTGTCTGCTTGACTTGACTTGAAATACTCTTTTCGTGTTTGAAAACTTGTCTTGTCGTGTTCTGTCTTGCTTGTCTTGTCGTGTTATGCTTGCCATGTCATGTTATGCGTGTCATGTCATGTCATGTCATGCATGTCATGCCATGAAATTAAAATGCTCATGCTTGCTTGCTTGGAATTTACATGCTCATGCACTTGGGATGTTAGTGCCCTTGAACAACTTGAAGGGAGGGTGGTGTAAACCCCCTCTTTTGTGAAACATGGAATAAAGCAACTTGAAGGGAGGGAAGTGTAAAACCCCCTCTTTTGCAAAAATACAATGAAGAAACTTGAAGGGTGTAGAACCCGGAACCGAGTTCCCTAGGCTGTGAATAGTGCTATGAATAGTGCTGTGAATAGTATTTTTCCAGGCCAAAAACCTTAATGGGATGATGGCTTCATGTTTTAAAATGAAATGGGGTTTCAAATGAGACAAAATATGTGTGAAAAATGTTTTAGGGTGTTGGTTGGGATGAAAATGAAACAAGAGGATGCAATATCCTTAAGTGTCGCAAAGAGGGATTTTTAAAAATTCCCTCAACTTGAGAGAACTCTAGTTTTCTCATCCAAAATTGGAATTGAGTGATTCTTGATCCATTAGAAAGATATCAAGATCCTCTTCGAGGTTCATTTTTATCACATTTCCCGATTTTGAGTCAAAGCTCGGTGAAAAGTGGGTTTTAGGCAATTTGTGTGCTGAAATTCCTGACTAGTAGCCTTTAAGACCATTTTGGAATATGAAGATAGAATAATTAGGCTTTGTACAAAACATGAAAGTTGTTCCCTTTTGAATTTAGAATCCAATGCAAGTTGAATCGTCAAATTTTGATCATCGAGTCAAAAGTTATGGTCAAAATACCACAGTGGGAAAAATGAAGGAATGAATAGTGCCTTCATCTATCTAGTTTGGGGAGGATAGATCCTTCAATCCCATACACTGATGGATCTATCCATCCTCATGACCGATCGATCGACCAAGCCCAATTTTGTATGGGTTTTTTTGGCAGTAAGGGTTTTTTTGAAGGATCTATCCGTGCTCATGACGGATAGATCCTTGGTGCATGATTTTGGCTTGGAACCGACCCTTTGGGATATTTTAAGGGTCTAAGGGTCATTGGCCTCAATTCCTTGGCCTATTTAAGCACAAACTCGTGGGTGTTAGGGTTTCTACAACCCTCAGCAAGTTTTTGGGAGAAATTTTGATAGAGAAAGAGAGGAAATTGTGAGTTTTTGCTAGGGTTTGTGCTAGGAGTAAATAGGTGAACTAGGATTTGCTTCTCAAGCTTGGAGCTTGCCTCCACAAGCATTCTAAAGCGTGAATCTTGTTCTCCTCAAGCTTTCTCAAGCTTAGGATTGATTCAAAAGCTTCCTCAAACTTTCTCTTGCCTCCAAGTAGTATTCCAAAGCGAGAAACCGTAGGGATCCGGTTGTTGAAAGGTAGAACAATCTACTAACTAGCTATATTATGATTCATTCACGCTTTGTATTAGTAAATCATGTTTTTTTACTGCAAATTGGTAGAAAGCTAAGCTTTAACTTTGTATGTATATACTATTAGCATGATTGAAATGAAATAGTAGGCATTGATGCATGTTTTTAAGGAGACTAAGGCATGTAGTCTTACATGCGTATACTATTGAAGGAAAGAAATGAAATTAGAAATTTTACTATACATAATGAGTCAACCTTGCTTACCCTATTAACCACAATGAGGTATATTATCATCAAACTTTTATGATGAGTTTTGGATTAAGCATAAATATTGAAAGAAAGGTTTTACCGTGAAGTAAGCTTAGAATTATGATTTTACAAAATAGGCTAAGTAGCCCATGTATATGCTATGATCACTCCATGAATGAAATCCCATGACCTATTTCGATGTTTTCAAATACTCACCATGATTACTATGATGCTCACACTTACTCTCATGAATATGATTTCCAAGTTCACCATGAGGTATACAAGTATTCTATGAATTCCATGTTTACAAGTCTCGCATGATGATCACAAGTCTCACACGATGTTCACAAGTCTCGCATGATGGTTACAAGTCTCACACGATGTTCACAAGTCCCGCACGATGTTCACAAGTCTCGCATGATTCGATGATTCTCCCAAGGACAGGATTTTATAACGTTCATAAGAAAGGTTTTGGTTAAAAGGAGGTTCACAAGCTCACAAGTGTACAAGCTCACACGCTCACAAGTTTACAAGTTTACAAGCTCACAAGCTCACAAGTTCACAAGTATTGGAAGGAGAATAGTGGGCTCTCACCACAAGCAGGGTGAGCATTATTCTCTGATTCCAAGTAAAGGTAACTGTATTGGAAGGAGGATAGTGGGCTCTCATCATAAGCAGGGTGAGCATTATCTTCTGATTCCAAGTAAAAGTAATTGTATTGGAAGGATGATAGTGGGCTCTCACCACAAGCAGGGTGGGCATTATCATCTGATTCAAAGTAAAAAGTATATGTATTGAAAGGATGACAGTGAGTTCTTACCACAAGCAGGATAAGCATTGTCATCTGTTTCCAAATGAAAAGCCATGTGTAAATCAAGTGTAAGAACTCATAAGTACTCTAAGAACTCACAAGAACTCTAAGAATGCATAAGTACTCTAAGAACTCACAAGAACTCTAAGAATGCATAAGTACTCTAAGAACTCACAAGAACTCTAAGAATGCGTAAGTACTCTAAGAACTATAAGGAACTCATAAGATATCGAGATACGTCAAGATTCAATGTATACAATTATTAATTCATTTAGGTTTCCACACTCTGATTTAGCATGTTACATGATGAACTGTACACTATATGATACGTAAATGTTTTATAGCATTGTTAGTTAGTAGTTTGTATACGTTGAGTATTCCATGCTCAGCTGTACATTTATGTCGGCAGGTCTATTTGGCATTCGCAACCCAGAGCTACAGGTTGAAAAGGAATTAGTGGAAGAGGATCCTTCTTGGGGTCATCATGTGAAGATGAGGGTCTTGACAGGCGACCCTAGTATTACTGCTTTGAGTGATGAGAGGGAGAGATATGTATATTGAACTAAGTGGGTATGTCCACTTTGATTTGTCTCCCTTGTATGCAATACAGTTAAGATATTAAGAAATTTTTAGGTTCCCCTCTTAGCGTGCCTTGTATGCTCTTGCAGGATGATATGTACGCCTTATGTGTCATAACCGGATGGTATGACATGGCGGTCATAAACTAAAGTATCCCAAACTCCTAGGGGGTATTTTGGGTCGTGACAAAGGAAGGGATGTGTAAACCCCCTCTTTTGTGAAAATACAATAAAGTAACATGCATACTTGGAGGCGCACTAACATCCTGCTTGACTTGTTCTTGTTCTTGTCAAAAGTGAGGCAAAACATATCTTAGGGTATGCCATACCTCTATTTACCAACCCTTACGTTTGGCCTTATCATGGTGTTCGTGAATCGAGAATAAAACCCTTGTTCTTGACAAACCCGATAAACCATGTCATGCATGCCGTGCTCGTGAAGCCGTGTACATACTTTATCTTGGAATTAAATGTGACATTGAAGATAATAATACATGAAATAACATTATTTAAACACATAAGAATATTCATGCCATTATAAAAAAATGAGTAACACTATCATAAAACCCTATAAATTTCATATGCCTTAAATCATGCTTTTCTTGATCAATGTTTCATCCAATCCATCCATCATCCATGTGTGTTCATTATTGGTGAAATACCCTTCCCATTTCATTCATTACAACATCCATATGGCATCCATCACCCATCACATTCTCCATCCATCCATTCCATCACATTCTCATGCTTGAAATTTGGGGAAAAACCACAAAAATAAAGAAAAGGAGAAGAAGATGAACTAGAAGGGTAGCATAGGGTACTGACCTTGAAAAAGGGAAGAAAACCCTTGAGAAATGTCGTGGAAGACGCTACCGAGCTTGGAGAAGGAACTCCACGCGTGCTTGAGCCTTGGATTTGAGGAATCCAAGCTCCAATGGGTCCTCCAACCACAAACCCTAGTTCTTCCCTTCTTCTACCTCCAAAAATCCCCAAGTATGAGCTTTGAGAGTTTATGAAACCCTCACCCAAGAATTTGGGCTTATATAGAAAAAAGTGGGGTCAAAAGACCCATTTACCCTTAATGATTTGGCTTAAAAGATCGAACTGGGCAAATTTCGGCATGACCAGTCGACCGGTGGTGACCTTCGATCGACCGGTCAAAAATGACCTCTTTGGAATAAAAGCCCATACGAAAAGTATGATGTTCGATCAACCGGTAATGGGTATCGGTCGACCGGTGGCTGTTCGGTCGACCGGTAGCAAATTCGATCGACCGATTCCTTGTGTTTTGCCCATTTTGCTGTTTTCTCTCATTTTTCCCACTTTGGTATTTCGGCTATAACTTTTGACTCGTTTGTCAAATTTTGACGATTCAACTTGCGTTGGACTCGTCATTCGAAGAGGAGCATTTCTGGTGTTTTAGAATCTTCCAATTCTTCCTCATTTATTAATTGAACTACGTGAAAATCCAATTGGCTATGAGAATGCTATTCATTGGTACGAAAAGTTCCAGGATGCTACAGTCTCAACGATCAAAGCAAAAGCCTGAGCCATGTCAGGCGGTGCATCCTCGGTTAGAGGAGGTGATCCATTGCTCCTCGTATGGTGTCTGCGACCCCGTATGCCACGTCTTATGACTTAGTCCTGAGAACAATAGCAACCATGAGTCTAACTTGGAAACCAACTTTATTTCGATCATAACTTCAAGATCATTCAATATTTATAAGGCATCGAATAGTAATATATCGAGGTATACATTGCAATTGTGTAAGCATACAATTTATGTTTCTAGCGTAGGATACTAAATTCGGTTGGGTTCCAACCGGTCATGGACTAAGACTAATTAATTAGTCTATACTTGGAATACGACTCTTTTCTTAAACCTAATGCCTTGTTTTAATCATGATCAATTTCTAAGTGACCCTAAGGAAATCTAATGCCTAGGCTTTGATACAAACTCTGTAACGCCCCAAAATCCCCCCTATGAGTTAGGAGAAACTTTAGACGCGACTATACTAACCTGGCAAACCATCCTGTAAAATATACAAGGTAAAATCATAGTGGAAGTGTGAACAAAAATTTTCTTTTCTATACATTAAAAGTATTCCAAGTTCATATACAAAACATAACCAAAGTAAAGGTGGACATGCCCACCTATCAAAATACCAAAATACAAAAATCTCTCTCTCTCAGTAGTCATCCTGATAAGGCCAACTATCTAAGTCTCTAGCCTCCATTTGAGGTACTCTTGCTGGCTCTACATATGGCTCCTCCTCACCATAGTCGTCATCGACCCAAGGACTAAGAGCATAATTAAAAAAGTGTGTACCTGCCAAGATCAAAATGTACGACTGAGTATTGAAACACTCAACGAGTACAAGCTACTAGCTAACAGTGATATAATATAAATAACAACATACAGGAAATTTAAACAATGCATTCATGAGCATGCATGAAAACCCAAGTGCAAAATCTCCTGTAAATCATGTGCACAAAATTCATAGCTTGTACTTAAAATTATCTTTTCGTATTTTCAAAACTTGCTTATCATGCTTAAAATCTTTTTCTTGTCTTGTGAGAATCATGCTTGTCTTGTCTTGTTCTTGTTTGAATCACATTTCTCTTGTCATGTTTGTCTTGTGAGCCAGATATTAGCGCCCTTGTAGCGACTTGTGAGTTGAGTATGTAAATACCCTTCATCGAAATATTCTTGAAAACAACTTGTGAGTTGAGTATGTAAATACTCTTCAACGAAATAGAAAAAGCACACCAACATCCTTAACCTACCCAAGGTTCGGCATCATCATTCTTGCTTGTCTTGTTTTCTTGAAGCCAGATTTGACATATCCTTGGATATGCCCTATCCAAGACCGACCCAAAGTTTGGATTTATCATTCTTGATTGTCTTGTTTTCTTGAAGCCAGATATGACATATCCTTGAATATGCCATATCCTTGGATATGCCATATCCTTGACTGACCTAAAGTTCAACTTTATCATTTGTTTCATGAATTACTTGTCTTGTTCCTTGGTTGTTTTTCATATACTTATACTTAGAGAACTTGGTCATGCATACATATTTGTGCATAGTGCTTAGTGAACATCATAGTAGCATGGAATACTTTAAGGAAATCACATATGACATTTGAAACATTTATATAGTCATGGGAAAGCTTAAAAGCATCTTTGTATTCATGGCAAAACTTAAGACTTAGAGATCATGACAATAGGTATCATAAAATTGACATACATTGCATAGATCATGGTTACTTAGCCTATTACATCCATATCATACTTCATAGTTCATAAAATTTTGGGAAATCTTGGTAGATTAGGAATTTAGAAACACATATGAGAAATTTCAACATCAAATACTTGAAAACCTAGGTTTGAGATCTAGGTTATCTCTAGGTTAACTAGAAGGGTGTACTTACCTTGCAAAGACTAAATCTTAGCTTGGAAGGATGATTTGACACGAGCTTGAGCTTAAAAATGGAGATCCACGCTCGAGGATGAAGATCCAAGCTTGTGGAAGCTTGGGAAGTGAGAATTTGAGCCCCTCCTTGATTTCACAAGAAAACCCTCTTTGAAACCCTAGGTTCTCTCCCTTTTTCTCTCAAAATATGTTTATCAAAGTGTTAGAACCTTTAATCCCACGAAATTGGGTATTTATAGAGTTAGGGTTGAAAAATCAAGCTTAAACCCCTAAAAAAATCCATTTTTAGCATCCAGTCAAGTCCATGTCAATGATTGGGCTAGGCGTTGACATCTGGGTCTCAAACGTCGACGTTTGAGATGTTTTTTGCTTCTGTTTGTGCACAAACATTGACGTCTGGTTGCAGACGTCGACGTCTGAGAACTCTGACTGTCGTGAGTTTTTCCCACTTTGATATTTCAACCATAAATTTTGACTCGATTATTGGATTTTGACGATTCAAATTGAGTTGGAATCTTCGTTCAAAGGGGAACAATTTTGTGTCTAATAGAAAAATCCTAATTCTAAGTTCTAAATTAACTAAATGGGATCTAAAGCTGATTGGTTTGGAATGGATTTCAGCAGTCCACATTTTCAGCAGACCCGATTTCGGAAATCTAACATTTAACCTATCTTTGACTAAAAATCTGAAAAAATGATCAACATGAACCTCGAAGAGGGTTTCAATACCTTTCTAATGGTTTAAGAATCATTCGATTCCGATCAACGGTGACAAAACTAGAGCTTCTTAAAGTTGAGGGTAATGAGTATTTTATACTCTTACTCCTTCATCCCAAACACCCATAAACTTAAGAAAATATTCTTAAGGCTTTAATACATGCCATAACACATCATACACTTGAAATATATCAAAACCATGTTTTCATTATCATTGATAATCATTCAAGGCATTACAATAGGCTTTAAGCTTTAGACACTATTCACAACACTATTCACCATGCCATGCCATGAAAATCCGGGGTTCTACACGTCACTAGTGAACATCATTCACCGAGGTAATATTTTCTTTAATATAGTTAATGTTAAATACTTTCTATAGTTTAAGGTTTTTCGGGATCCAGTTTTCCGCATAAATTTTTATCTGGATTCCCTTCAGTAGTTTTATCTCAAACTATTGTAGTGAAGACTACACATCGGCATATGGGTGGTTAAATGTACATTGACTGATTGCATACAATGAGAGACCTCTTACATAAACATACTATCAGATAGTTGGTCTCTCATTCACATTGAACAGTTTTGATGATCATAAGATCTGATGAGTTCATTTATAACTGAGCAATGATCTGGTTGTTTTGATTGCACCTAAGTACTCTCTACCTAATGGACTATGATAAGGTGACAGTTGGATAATTAGAAAGCTATTCGAGTCATGATAAATATCAAACAAGAAATCCATGCTCATTAAATTAAGAGATTATCCAAGTTCTAGGGTAAGACAGTCCATTAAGCTAATAGCCTACGCAAGTGATTTTGAAATAAAAAATGTTTGAAATATATTTTTTAATAAAATATATTATATTAAATAAAATATTTTTTCAAAATTTTTTAACATGAGAAATAGTTTCTCATGGCTCAATCAAATGTTTTGAAACCCTGGATGATATACAATAGGCTATGGGTTAGATAGTATCTTAATCTCGAAGGCCTATTAGGGATAATGTTAATGGAAGGATCATTCGAATACATTAGTTCATGTGGTGGGATCCTTAATGGTTTATGTTCTTTCACTGGGATTTAATTGCAACATGGATATCTCACATCACTTGTAATTCCGGTGTCCTTCCTATTAAAGGGTCAATGGGATAACACCAGGTAAGCCAAGGTTAGAATGTCTCAGAGCAATCTGTGGAGGTGCTTATAAAGAAATACAAGCTCGTACAAATAGATTAAATGTTAATCTATGTTTTAGATTAAATGTTAATCTAATTTAAATAGATAAAATAATAATTATTTAAACAACCAATATAAGGGAATATGGGTTTGACCCATATTCATAAAACCCAAATAAAATGGACCTTATAGGTGGGCCCACACCCATGGGATAAACACCCTTAGGTGGTGCCTACTTTTATCTTCCCTATTTTTTTTAGGGATTTTGGTTAGTAGATAATTATTAATTAATTAATTATCTCTGATCTAATGAGATTAGATAATTACTTGGTAGTGAAGAAACAAAAGAGATAATCACTAATCCCTACTTTATAGCTCACGCCTCTCCTTGTGGAGAATCTAGATTGTCTAAATTCTATGATCCCTATATTTTAGGGAGTTGGTTATATCCATTTAATTAAGGAGTCCTTTTAAGAAAATGAAACTTAATTTAGAAGTTTTGTGATAACAAACTTATTGTGGATAAACTAGGAGTCTATTAATGACAATTGTCATCATTATTAGAAACTCTAAAAGATAATTATCAACTCTATAAGATAATGATCAAGATATGGATTAGATCCATATCTATATATATCCCAAGCCAAACCGTGTGGGGATGATTCAACATTCTAGGATTTTCATGGGATATAGGAGAACACCCAAGGGATTTTCGTGCACTTCTTGTGGGTTTCTAAATTGTTAGAACTCCTTATTCTCTTCTTCATCCAATGATCTTCTTCTAAGGATTGATCCGATGATAACTTTGTTCTTCATAAAGCTAATGAAAGATTTGAAAGCTTCGCAGAGATAGCGAAGAGCGAGGATCGAGTTGGGATTATTTCTTCTAGAAATCTCTACAAAGAGTTTTGAAGTTCTATCATTTTTGTCAGTCACCGGTGAACATCATTCACCGAGGTATTCTTCTTCTTTAATATAGATAATATTAAATATTTTTCTATGGTGTAAAGATCTTCGGGATCCAGTTTTCCGCATATTTTTTATGTGGAGTCCCTTCAATTCTTCATGCCTATTAGTTCCTAGTGCTATCCATGTGATGTATATTAGTTGTTTTTGCACTTTCTTATGTGTTTCACTTTTTGATTTTGTTTTTGATTGATTAAAAGAAAAACTCCAAAAATTTTGCATTTCTTTTTAATAGGCTATTTTTCCTTCATATATTGAAAAATCCAAAAACATTGAAAAATCAAAAATTCAAAAAGATGTTGCTTGAGCTTACTCTCCTATCATATTGTGCATGTTTTAATTTCCTTGCATTTATAAATCTTATTTCATGCCAAGGTAAAAATATTGAATAGGATTGAGTTCATGAGGATATTATACGTTTCAAAGTCTTTTAGAAAATTAAAAAATAAACAAAGCTTCTAAATCATAGTTAGTGTCGCGCCCCAAAATACCCCCTATGAGTTAAGGGATACTTTAGTCGTGACTATTTGTACCTGTCAAACCATCCTGTAATGAACAAGGTGAAACATAATACAATAATGACAATAATCAGAGTGAGGAAGCTCATGATAGTGCAGAAGTGTAAACCAACTTTTTCTTTTTATAACCGTGGTCGGTATTCCAAGTTTATATACAAGATGTAAATAGTAAAGGTAGACATGCCCACCTATCAAAATACAAAAGAAACATCAAGTCCACTATGCTCAACAATAATCTAAATACGGCCACATGTCCAAATCTCTATCCGACTGCGACTGCATCGGGATAAGTGGCTCTCTCTCCTTGACATACTTCCTCAACCCAAGGCTCAGGGTCGAGGGCATACATCGTACCTACCGACATAAATGTACGGCTGAGTATGGAATACTCAGCGAGTACAAGCTACTAGCTAACAATAGTAATAACAAAATACAACGATAATAACACAACAATAATAAATGAAATGTAATTCATTACATCAATTTAAAGCAATACTAGCAACATATGAAACTCCTAGCATTGAAAGTAAAGCAAGGTAATAGTCTTGGCACGCTTGAATGAATGTGAAAAACTCCGATAAAACTCATACTGTGAAAGTCATGTCTTATTTTTGAAAACAGTCTTTCGTGTCGTTCAAAACTTACTTGTCATATTTAAAAACTTGTTCTTGTCTTGGTCTCGTTCGTAAGAATCCCACATGCTTGTCTTGTTCTTGTTGGAATCACTTGTCTTGCTTGTTCTTGTCATGACTTGACATGTTCTTGACTTGACTTGCTTGTTTTCTTGTGAGCCAAAGGTTAGTGCCCTTGTAGCGACTTGCGAGCCAGGAATGTAAATTCCTTTTAGCGATATATATATATATATAGAAAAGAGTACACCAATTTCCTTGACCGGCCCGATGTCTGGCATGATCAACTTGTTTTCTTGTGAGCTAGGTATGACATCTTGTGATATGCCCTACCCTTGACCAGCCCGATGTCCGGCTTTATCAACTTGTTTACTTGCGAGTCAGGTGTGACATATCCGGGGGATATGCCCTACCCTTGACCAGCTCGATGTTTGGCTTTATCATTCGTTTCATGAATCACATTTGTTGTCCTTGTTGTTTCTTTCAAATACTTATACTATTAAAAACATCGGTTCATGGATGCATGCACGTGTGTGTGTGTAGCACTTGTGGTGATCATGGTGACATGTACAATTTAAAGAAATGGCATATGGTGTTTCAATTAAATCTAACATGAGGAAATAGGCAAGCATATAAGGCATTGAATCAATTTATCATTTTAGGGAAAACCACATAAGTCCTACTTTCATATTCTTCATTAAACTCATATAATTCTCATTTAGGAACATTATCGAACACTTGGTAAGCATCACACTTATAGTCCTTTGATTCAAGTTTCTTAGTTCATATATTTCAACAAACACAAAGGGTGTATTTATTATGAGTACAATGCCCTTCCAAAATTTTTTCTATCACACAACATCCATCACATACGGCATCCAATCGCCTCAACCCCTCCTCCGTTTATACATCCCATACTATTCACAATTATCTTGTTTATATTTAGGGAAAAATAGTATATATTTCAAGAAAGGGAGGAACACAAGAATCAATCATCATTTTCTAAAGAAAACCCTAGTTATTACTAAGCTAGTTAGTAAGGGTGTACTAACCTTGATGATCACTCCTTGGTTTGGAAGAAAATCCCTTTAATTTGGAGTTCAAGCTTGAGGAGGAAGCACACTTGAAAAATGCTTGATCTTGAGAACTCTTGGGTAAAAAACCCCCCAATCTTTGGTAGAGGGAGGTCCCACTTGAGAAAAATGCTCCAAGCTTGAAATAGGGGAAGATCCACCTTGATTTGGAAGAGGATCCAACCTTGAAATGGTGAGAGGGATCTTCCCTTGATCTTCTCCTTCTTTACTCCACAACCCTCAATCTTCTTTCTCTTCCTCTCTCAATCTCCTCTTTCACTCTCTCTAGGTTTAGGGTAAGCCAAAAACCCCCAAATGCATTTCTATTTATAAGCCAAGGGTTTTAACCCTTGATTTCGGGTCTTAAAAAAAAAAACAAAGTTCTGCGATAATGATCAATCGTCGATCTTGGGACGATCGATTGTCCACACTCTAGTAAGCTTGCCCAGATTTTTGTCTCCAGACGATCGATTATTAGTTTGTGAGGATCAATTGTTCATGATCCAGTGAGTTGCCCAGATTTTTGGGCTCATGACGATCGATCGTCGCCATGTGACGATCGATCGTCAATCCCAGTTTTTCATCCTTTTCACCTGCAGACCCCATGGGGTATTTGCAACCTTGCTCCCATGCTTTTTAGGGTCTTAAACTCCCTTCTTCACGCTGCCCATGGGTTATCGACATCCAATTCTTCATAAATTATTAATTGGACTAAGTGAAAGGTCAATTGGCTATGAAAACACTGTTCATTAGGTACGGAAAGTTCCGGGGCGCTACATTCTCCCCCCCTTACAAAAATTTCGTCCTCATTCCCACGTAGCCTCTTCTACTAAATGGTGTTGCCATCTCACTAGGACCAATGGAATGATCTTGTTGTGCAGGATTTGATCTCGCCTGTCCAAAATTTGAACTGGTTGCTCAACTAAGGTGAGGTCCTCCCGAAGCATAGAAACATGGAATACATTGTGGACCGTTGCCATATGAGCGGGTAAGGCAGCATGGTAAGCCACGTGATCAACTCTAGTGATGATCTCGAATGGCCCCACATATCTCAGACTGAGCTTGCCTCTCTTCCCAAATCTCATAATGCCCTTGGTCGGTGAAATTTTAACAAAGACCAAGTTGCCAACTCGAAATTCAAGATCTCTCATTCGGTTGTCGGCATAACTCTTCTGTCGATCTTATGCGGTCTTCAACCTCTCCCGGATAAGCTTGACCTATCAGTAGTCTGCTCAATCAATTCGGGGCCCAAAACTTTTCTTTCTCCGACTTTATCCCAATACAAAGGGAATCTACAACTTCTCCTGTACAAAGCCTCAAAAGGCCCCATTTGGATGCTCGCTTGATAACTGTTATTGTAAGCGAATTCAACCAATGGTAAGTGGTCTTCCCAACTACCTTTGAAATCTAGCATGCAGGCTCGAAGCATGTCTTCGATAATTTGATTCACCCTCTTAGTTTGCCCATTGGTTAGAGGATGAAAGGCCATGCTAAAGTCCAAACGGGAACCCATTGTGATATGGAAGCTCTTCCAGAACCTGGAGGTGAATCTTGGATCCCTGTCTGACACGATACTCACTAGGACTCCATACAACCGAACTATTTCTTTGACATACAATGCCGCAAACTGATTCGAGTTGAATGTAGTCTGGTATGGAAAGATATGAGCAGACTTAGTTAGTTGGTCAACCACAACCCATATTGCATCCGAGTTCCTTGCCGTCCGTGGCAAGCCAAGTATGAAGTCCATGGAGATGTACTCCCACTTCTACTCAGGAATAGGGAGTGACTGTAATCGACTCGCCGGTCTTATGTGCTCAGCCTTGACTTGCTGACACACCAAGCATCGGGACACGTACTCGGCCACTTATCTCTTTATGTTCCGCCACCAAAAGTACCCCTTCAAGTTTTTATACATTTTGGCAGCCCCGGGATGAATGGTATACTTGGACCGGTGAGCTTCATCCAAGATCTCTCTTTTAAGCTCTTCGTCGTCAGGAACACATGTTCTTCCCTTGAATGTGAGAGTTCCATCTCCACTTGTGGCGAAATCCTCGCTATCCCTGCTAATCATCTTGTCTCGGTAAGCAAGTAACTGGGTATTTGATTCTTGCAATTCTTGGATCCGGTCCCAAGATGCAAGGCTTAAAGGCGATGTTAGCCATTATCGGTCCAAAAGTAGGTAGACTAAGACTGATGCCGAGGTTGGATGCATCCTCTAACAATCTCCACTCATGCACCATCATATGAGTTAAAAGGGCAGTTAGATCACTGCTCAGTTATAAATGAACTCGAATCGGAGTTGTCCAAATCAGATCTCCTCAGAGCACTATTCACCAGCCTTCGTTCGCCTGGGAATGGTGACAGTTGTTGCCTGCCTTGCGAAGCTTTGAGTCCTCATCAGATCTAAGGATCATCAAAATTGTTCAATGTGAATGAGAGGCCAACTATCTGATAGTATGTTTATGCAAGAGGTCTCTTATTGAATGCAATCAGTCAATGTACATTTAAGCACCCATATGCCGATGTGTAGTCTTCACTACAATAGTTCGAGAAAAAACTACATCTTAACCATTGAGAACATCTAAGCATTGAAGCAGCCATATAAGTGAAGTGCCCAGCTTCACTTATAGCTGTGACATATAAGGTATAAGGAATTGGAAAGCTATATCTACCTGTGTCAGTCCATAACGAATCACATAGCTTTCTTATAATATATCCTTGGGACCTTTTTTGATATCTCATATCGTATAGATCATCTCATGATCTTGGTCAATTACCCATAATGTATTCACAATAGATAAAGAAGATGTCTTTATTAGTCCAATCAATATGAATCTTACAATCTAAATGACTTTTCAAGGCATAATGTCCAATACTTAATCCCATGAAAATGGCTTCTATTTATAGCCCAAAGGGATAAAATCCTAAAAATCTCGCATTTGGGGTTGTTTTGCGACTTTACTGTGCATGAACATTCGAATGGTCTTTTGATCATACAAACGGTGGTATGATCGTTCAAACGGTGATGCCTACTGTTTTTCGTTTATGAAATTCTGATTCAACTTTTACTGGGATCATTCGAACGGTCATGAACCGTTCGAACGGTTTAGCTTATTGTCTTCAAATGCTGATGTTTTATTCATCATCCACTGGGATCGTTCGAACGGTTATGGGAACCGTTCGAATGGTCACCCTTGTTTTTTTTTTTTTCTAATTTTCTCATTTTCTTTCTCATTGGCTTAGGCTTTTTCTTTCTTTAAGTACTTTAATGGTCCTTAGGACCTTAGAACATACGCGATACACATTAACACAATTGAAGCCTCAGCCTTCATTCTCAATAACCAAGGTAATGACCATACAAAAGGCTTCAAGCCTTCGAACACTATTCACTAACACTATTCACAGGCTATGACCCAAAGTTTTGGGGTCTTACACTCCACCTGACACTGACAACCTCTCTCACACAAAATCTCATAAAAAATGCTAAATTTCAGATAAAGCACATGAATGCAGGAATCAATTTCCAAGATATGAATAGTGGTTTACCCAAGAGATAGTATAAAGAAATTTTGAATAAATGAGGATATATCCATCTATGCTAGTCACATGAGAGATCAAATACAGGCGCGCAAGCTAAGATACATTTAGCAAAAAGCTGCACATGGATGCATTGTGTGTGTAGTGAGAGTTCTGACTAAACTCTTTCGGAGGTTATCACCCTTAGAAAGATTCTGACATTATTGCATTTCAGGGACACTAGATTTCACCAATTCTAGAAGACCCACTGAGTGAAATCCAAAATTTGAAAAGTATTTATTGCTATTTTCACCCTTGCTTTCCTTGACAAACAAAGCCAATTTTGGAACTTCTTTTCTTGACTGAATCTCATGCAAATATTTAGTCCAATGGCGGCTTTCACACTGATTGGGTAGGTAGCCCTAGCTATTAGTAGTAGGGGCTTTCACACTAGCGACCCAAATAGATACCTACTATCCGCATAGGTAGCCATTTCATACTGTTTGCATCCAATAGTGACTTTCACACTTTCCCATAGGTAGCCCTTGCCATTGAATATTTCTTTTGGAAGTGACACATTTCAATGGGATATTAACATCACGGTCAAACCAAATTTGGTCAACCTAGTGGGCCATCATGAATAATAGCATCAACTATACATAGGAATCTGGACCATCTTCAAGGGCCAGTCAGAGTGCATGTGCATGACACTGTGCACCATTGTGAGCCAACTTCTAACTGTAATTAGCAAGATAGTCTTTTTTCAATCACACAAAAGACTTGATAGGTATGATATCCTCATGAAATTAATCCTATGCAATATATATATATATTTTGGATAAGCATTATGAGCACAAGGAAATTGAAGCATGCATAATAAGATAGGAGAATCATCTCAATCACAACTCTTTTTGGTATTTTTGATTTTTCAATGTTTTTGGATTTTGCAATATGCCTAACTAAAAAGAAACAAAAAATCTTTTTGGTATTTTTGATTTTTCAATGTTTTTGGAATTTTTTTTAATAAGTCTAACTAAAAGGAAACAAAAAATATTTTTGGGTTTTTCTTTTATCAACTCAGACAAGAAACAAACCAAAATCAAAGAACATGCAAAAACTAGTAATATACACCGGAGGAAGAGCACTAGGAGGAGATGTGGTAAAGAAGACACCTAGGCTATCAAGAAGCACTCAATCACTCAACACCGCACAAACCAATGGACTTCCTAAGGAACTCAAACCTAAGAGAGTTTAGAGTTTTGGTAAGAATGTCCACAAGTTGATTTTCAGTTTTGACATATTCCAAGGACACAACATTTTGCTTGACGAGCTCCTGAATGATATGGTGCCTAATGTCTATGTGTTTAGTGTGAGAGTGTTGAACGAGATTTTTCGAAATGTTAATGGAACTTGTGTTATCACAATACACAATCATGGTGCCCTGATCTATCCCGTAATCCTGCAACATCTATTTCATCCACAGAAGTTGGGTGCAACAGCTGCTAACTGCAATGTACTCAGCCATGGTAGTAGACTAGGAAATGGAATTCTGCTGTTTGCTAAGCCAAGCAATTAAGTAGTTTCCAACATAGAAACACTCACCAGAGGTGCTTTTCCTATCATCAGCATTTCCGGTCCAATTGGTATCGGAATATCCAACAACCAAGGTATTAGTATCAAACAGATACCAGAAGCCAAAAGATAGAGTTCCACTTACATATCGAATGATATGTTTGACAACTAGTAAGTGTGACTCTTTGTGGCTTGCTTGATAGCGGGCACACGCTCCGACACTGTACGATTGGTAATCAAGTAGAGTAAACTTCCAATCATACTTCGGTATGTGGTTTGGTTGACACTTTTGCTGGAAGCATCTATGCTAAGCTTTGTCGTGGTGCTCATGGGAGTGTGAGCATGCTTAGCTGAGCTCATACCAAATTTCTTTACAAGGTCTTTGACATATTTGGTTTGAGATATAGAAATCTCATTCCTCATTTGTTTGACCTGAAGACCAAGAAAGAAATTCAGTTCACCAACCATACTCCTTTCAACTTCATCTTCATTTGTTCAGCAAATGAGTGAGCATAAGAGTCTGATGTGAAACCAAATACAATATCATCAATATAAATCTGGGCAATAACCATATCATCTTTAACATTTTTAAAGAATAGGGTTCTATCTACTCCCCCTCTCGAAATCCCTTTTCTAAGAGGTAGGTAGTCTGTCTCTCATACCAAGCTCTGGGAGCTTGTTTTAAACCATAGAGAGCCCTTTTTAACCTATAAACCTGATCAAGATGATTTGGGTCTTCAAACCCTTTCGGTTGTTCTACATAGACTTCCTCCTGAAGAATGTCATTTAGAAAGGCACTCTTGACATCCATCAAAAAGCTTGAATTTTAGATGACATGCAACAGCTAGCAAAATTCTAATTGACTCTAGCCTAGCAACAGGAGTGAAGGTTTCATCAAAGTCAATGCCTTCAATCTAAGTATATCCCTGTGCAACTAACCTGACCTTTTTTTTGACAATGGTACCATTTTCATCAGATTTGTTCTTGAAGATCCATTTGGTATTGATTACATTGGTGTCGTTTGGCTTAGGTACTAAAAATCATACATCATTTCTCATAAACTGATTCAACTCTTCTTGCATGGAAATTATCAATTTTCATCAGTAAGAGCTTCAGTTACATTTTTGGGTTCAAATGTAGAGGTGTAACAAAGGTAATTAACTTCATTTTCGATTTAATTTTGTGTTCTCACTCCACTTTCAAGATTTCCAATAATTTCAGATGAGGAGTGAGGTCTCATAACCCTAAGATGTGTAGATTTTTTAGGAGGTGACATTGAAGGTGATTCATGATCAAATTTAGATTTTGGAATAATCACATCTTCTTCAGTATTGCCATCCTCTAGTTGCACAGTCTCAATTCCGGAGTCATCAACAACCACATTTACTGACTCCATGACTGTAGAGGTTCTCAAGTTGTACACTCGATAAGCCCTACTATTGGTAGAATACCCAAGAAAGATCCCTTCATCACTACGGGGATTCAAACTTACCCCATTGCTCTATATCCCTAAGGATATAACATTTACTTCCGAATACTCAAAAGTATTTCACATTGGGTTTCTTGTCATTCCACAACTCATATGGGGTCTTCCTTGTTCCGGGCCTAGTATAAACTATGTTTACAATATAGCATGCAGTGCTAACTACTTCAGCCCAGAAATGAGTAGCTAGGTTGTTGTTGTGAAGCATAACTCTAGCCATCTCTTGGAGCACTCTATTCTTTCTTTCCACAACACCATTTTGTTGAGGTGTTATCGGAGCTAAGAATTCATGTTTGATGCCAGACTCTTCACAAAAATCATTGTACTTGGAGTTTTTGAACTCCTTTCCATGATCACTTCGAATTCGAGTGATTGAGCATCCTTTTTCATTCTGCACTTCCTTGTAAATACTCTTGAAGTTCTCGAAGGCATCCAACTTCTCTTTTATGAATGCAACCTATGACATCCTTGAGAAATCATCAACCATCACTAGGATATATCGCTTACCACCTAGACTTTCAGTTCTGGTAGGACCTATGGGATCCATGTGAATAAATTCTAGTGGATGTGAGGTAGTGATATTTAAAGTCTTCTTGTGTGGGTTTTTAATTTGTTTGCCAATTTGACATGGCCCACATAAAGCAGTAGAAGACTTCCCTAGTTTAGGCACACCTCTCACATGTCTCGAGAGTTTGTTGAGGTCTTTGAAATTCATGTGACCTATGAAAGTATGACTCTTTTTAATTTTAGAAAAACAGTTCTTGGGGGGCATACATCGAATCCCAAGATCTGACTATAGTTCTAATTGATTTTATTCAATGAATGATAAAAAAAAAATTACCTTCACGACTTTGATATAGAAAAGTCGTTTCCACTATTTAAATGATAGAACGATACCCGCAAAAATTCGCAAGCGAAAAGTCTCATTCGTGAATCACACGAACCTTCTTTTTATTTAAAGCTTTTCTCCAATGGAAGCTAATGGCCCTTCCAATCCAAGCTCTATGATATTTTATTTCTCTCTTGAATTCAAGATCCTTTCTTTTACAAGATTGGTTATGATATTATCCAAGATCAAACAAAAACCACAAGAGAAGAGAAAGGGGGGGGGGGGGGGGTGCGTGAGATACAAGGGAGGGAGAGAAAACTGTATGGGAGTGTGTGTAACTCAAAGGGGTGGGTGTCCCACCCTTTATATAGGCAATTGGCCTTCTATTATCTCTTATTCTAATCTAATTAGAATCCCCTTACTTGATTCCTTAATGATACTTTCCTAATCCAATTAGGCTTTATCAAAAATAGAAACCAATAATTAGTAACTAATCTTATTCCTATTTAGTAGGAAATCATTAATTAGCAACTAAACATTTTAGCAACTAACCAATTTAGTAACTAATCTATTTAGTAACTAACCAATTAGTAACTAACCAATTTAGTAACCAATCAATTAGCAACTAATAAAGTGGGCATCCCACCCTAGGTGGGCCCCACTATCTCACGCCCCTCTATGAGTTCCAAACTCATGTTGGTCAATGTTTTGATCTTTATCAAAATTCGCATATGGGTCCTACCCATTTAATTAATCACATCTTATGTGATTTGATCTATTAGAGCTTCACTATACCATATAGTGAATTACATGGAGAATTTAATTAATTCAATTAAAGCTTTAAAAAGGTCTTAGTGTGTGGGATCTAAAGGGCTCTCTCATTTCTGGTAGTGGGACCAAGTGTTTAACCTTTTGGTTGAGCCCTGTTGCTAGGAAACACTTTCCTACAATTCCATTAGGATCTTAGAATTTTATCTAGGTCCCTGGACTTCCACTAATCACAATAATGTCCATTAACACAGTGTGATTAACCCCCAGAAAAAGGAGAATTACTTGCAGGTATTATCGATTACAAGGTTTGTTTACAGATATGTCATTCCACCTCCAATATTGTTATAAGCTTACGGGACAATATCATATACTATCTGGTAATCCCTAGCTTATATTGAGAACTCTTTCTCTATGATACTTTTAGTCAAACTTGGACTTTCAAAACTATTTGAAATCCTTTTAAAAGAAATAATAATAATTATTACTTTCTTTTATATATAAAATAACATTCTCGATAAAACCATTTCATCGATAAATACCAGCTCTGGTTTTCCAAGTCTGATTTGACAATTATCACTCAATATAAATTACTCTAAGAGAGGAGTGGTGGATTCCTTGTTGAGCGTACACACACTTCTTCTAGTATAGCGTACATAACCCAACAAGCCCGAACTTAGTTCGGTGTATTGGACATTGACGATCGGCTACATCAAAGCTATATAGGCAAATACTATAGAAGATATCGACCTTTTAGGTTAAGGACATTTTGTCAAATGGACTACCTTAAATATACAGACATCATATTTCTAAAGGTATCCACTAAGCGATTCTGTTTCAATATAAGTACTTCTTACTTATATCCACATCTTAGTCAAGAGACCCTTCTCTCAGTGATTGAGATTCATCCTTCCATCAAATGGAGCTAAACATGTGTAAGTTAGTAGTAATACATTGTCCAGATGTATCCTAAATAACTTAGAACAATTTTAGATTTACAAGGAACCAAAAAACCATATCTCCTTAGCAATTGATTCAAAACCAATTGGATGGTTTTCCTACAATGCTACCTAAGGGACAAAGTAGTCTCATCATATGAGACACTTTATAATATATATTACCCAATGTAGAAGACAATGTGTGAATGTAAATATGCTTTTATTAATAAAGTAGATTAATACAATCCAAAAATGGCTTTTGTGGGCATAATGTCTAACAACCTAGCCTCTTGTGCCATAAATCAACTTCCTCAACTTTAGCCCTATTGCATGTTTTTGAGGAACCCTCACTTGGGATTAAACCATAGCAGTTGTTAGCGGTTCTCAACCCTGTGGGTAGTGAAATCTCACCGCCCGCAAGATGGGTGCATGGTGTACCTGCCTATACATGATCACCACCTATTGAATAGGCGGTTAAGCTCCGCACATGCCAAAGACACGCGCTCAGCTGGCCAAGGGTTGGCTTACCGCCAGCTTGCCTAGCATTAAATGCTAGTAGCAGGGCAATAATGCCCCGCGGACACCCATGTGTGTCAATTATTAGAGGATTGAGATGTGTATAGGGTTTGCCCTCACGGACAGACCCTTATTCAAGCTTGCGGACAGACTCCATGAGTCCATCCGATGGCCAGTCAATGACTAGCCCAGTTCGTGACCTTAAAAGGCCATAGACTTAACCCAGACCAAGGGTTGGACCCATGGTCCCACCCTGTATTGGTCTGCGGACTGACTAAGGTTAGACCCTAGTCCGCGGCCCAAATAGGCTTTTGACATAATTTAAACCGTGGGTGAGACCCATGGTCTCACTTCTTTAATTTGTGGACTGACCAAGGACAGTCCTTTCCCAGATGGTAGCCAGTATCTAACCGCCATGTGACAGGGAATCCTTAACAAAAAAGAATCTCTGCCAGCTTTGGGGGATCCCAAGATAGAGATCCCCTCTCTTTCTCTAATAAGAGAGTGCCATATGGCACCCTATCTGAAAGGGGAAGTTATCTCTTCCCATTTCTGGAAAGATAAGAATCTTTCTCCTTTTTTGGGGGGAAAAGTTGGATCCTTCCAAGTTTCTTAGAAAAGGAGACCAATTTGGAGTCCTTCAAAAAGGACTCCCTTCCGTATGGTTTCTCTAAGATAAGAGAAACCAGCAGTCTTGGACAGATGGCCCTCTCTATGGAGAGTTGACCTCTTTTGATTTCTTAAAAAAATAGGAAGTCAAAGGGGAGTCCAAAGAGGACTCTCCAAAAGATATAAAAGAGGGAGTTTCTTGTGAAAGAAACTGCTAAGGTAAAAAATACACCCACGTACGTACAAGAAGAGGAAAAGTAGAAAAACAATAGCAACCAAGGAGGAAGAAGAAGGATCTCCACCAAATGGAGAATACCAGGTGAACCCTCAATATGGCCACTTCTCTTTCTTATTCTTTCTTTTTGATGTTAAAACCTCTATGAGGTATCTTGTAACGCCTACATGGGATTTGGGCAACCCCATTGAATAAATAAATATATTTTATTCAATCTTTGCTCTTCTTATTATTTTTCTTCTTAATCAGAGGTTTTTCCCCAAATAAGGAAGGTAATTAACAGTTTGAGTTTACTCAGATTGGAAGGATAGTCCCCCACAAAAAATAATAAACTCCATACAACAATGGAGGAAATTTGATAAGCAAAGACAAAATTTTACGCTTACAAATTAATGGCACGCCCGGTGGGACTTTCTTCTCCTCTCATCTTTGAAGAAGGATAAAAAATCAGAAGAACAAAAAAAAGAAAAGATAAGTGATCATTTCCTCTCTTTTCTTATTATTGCTAACCAGGATCATCGAGACCTTCTGCATTTGTTGGGTTTACATCCTGACCATTAACCGGCGGGTGTATGTACCCCCGATCCGGATCCTGGTGACTCATCCACTCACCAGGTCCAAGGTAGTAGCAGCTCTAGCCACGCAGGTCCGGCCAACTGGCCAGACCTCTACAAAAAGGCCGCGGTCACTAGACCAGGCTTCTGTTGAAGACGCCCCAGTCCACAGCAGAAGTAGAACCCACCCTATCAACTCAGGGGTGGAAAGGCAGTTTGCCTGCCTAAATCAAAGGCAGGTAGCCCGCCCACATCAGGCTGCCCACTAAGAGCAGGTCACTAGCCGGCGGGCATCCCAGAGGATGCTAGCCAACCCGTGAGCACCTTAGAAAAGAAGTGGCCATTCGAAGACATATCTTTCCATAGATACCAAGGAGGGTGCACCTAACCGGGTGCACACAAGGCAAAGTGGCTCAGTCACTTCGTGACAGGTCAGCCTAAAAGGCAAACCTATGTCACCGGAAACCCTGAAAGGGGATTCCAAATCTGTTAACCCTTTGGGGTTAACTAATGGAGCAAGCTCGTTTCGAGCCCAAACCATAAGCCAGTAAAGGTCTAAAGAGGAAAAGCCCTACGGGTCGATCTTAAGACAGACTGTTGAGATCCCCCAGCCCAAGTTGGTTGGTAGGACTCACCCTTCAAAAGTTTATCAACAGAAGGGAGACACTGCCCAAATTATCTTAGGACAAAAGAACAAGGTCACTGGCCTAAAGGACTTTACAAAAACTTCCCCAATAAAATTGCAGGGAACTAATCCGCAGACTTGATTCCCGGATCAGAAAACTAGTCTGCAAGATAATCTTGCGGACAGAAGAGGAAGTGGTCAAGGCCACTCCGTGAGCAAGGGGTATCCGCAGACACTAATCAGGCTCCACAGACCTAAAGCCCAGCCAAACCCAAGGGTCCAGCCCAGGCTTATCCCGTGGGCAGAGTTGCAAACAACTCCGTAGACAGGTCTAGAAGCAGACCTGAGTCCACGGATAGAAGCATCCACGGATAAGTCCCTCTTAAGAGAAGAAGGGACCTGTGGATAGATTCAACATCATCTACAGACAGTTCTTCTTCCAAGAAAGAGAAAAGTTGGCAGTTAAAGGCCAACAGGAACAGAGTCCCCCTGGGACAGCACTCAATACCTCATGATATTATCAATGATGTTATTAGATCAAGAAGTAAAAGTGCGAACTTGCAAGTTTCTTCAAACTACACAAGGGGCATTAACAGTCGTGATCAAAGTCACTCGGCTGTTAATACAAATACAAACCTGGACTCAGCACTAGCAGACAGGAACTTGTTGTTCAGGTTAGGTCCAAATGCATTCAGAGGTGTTAATCCAGTGACCTTCGCAGTAATGATGACAACTATTCGTCATCAACGGCCTCCGTCCAGAGATGTCAACCAATTCTGAGGTCGAACAAATGCGGAACCAGAAAGAAGAATTAGAGCACCGTATGACCCTCAGGTCAAAGAGCTAAATATAAGTTCTTCTCCCTTATGATGTGAGCAAACATATTAAATCATGGTGTGAGCAAACATACTTACAAAACTTCTCAAGTGTAAAGTCTTCTGTCGATTCACACGAACCTTCTTTAAATCTCCAAAGCTTTACTCCAATGGAAGCTAATGGCCCTTCCGATCAACGCTCTTTAATCTTTTCTTCTTTTCTTTGATCCAAGAATCTTTCTTGATTAATCCCTTCCATTCAAACTCTATTATCTTTTATTCTTTTCTTGAATGCAAGATCCTTTCATAAAGATTGGTTTTAATATTATTCAAGATTGGTTCTAATCCTATCCAAGATAAAAAAAACAAAAATCAAGAGAAGAAAGAAAAAGGGAAAATGTGGTTTGAACAATTCTTGATTATTAAGAATTTGTTCTCGATCTTCTTCAAGATCAAAAACCAACCAAAGAATCACCATGGGAGAAGTGGCCGTATAACTCAAGACAGAGAAAAATGTGGGAGAAAGAGAGGAGATCTCTTATGGTGGAATTTCCACCCTATGAAGTCTATTTATAGACCCCTTGATTGCTAATTTGTAGATCAAGTCAAAATCCTCTTTCTAAATTCTAATCCAATTAGAATCCTCTTTCTTGTATATTAAGTTAGAGATAAACTCCACTTTCTAATTCTATTATGATTATCCCGTTTTGAATTTTTGACTGAGGTTTTGACCTTCAAAACGATTGATTCTGGAAAAAATTTCTTCACGAAAGTTGTAGATCTTTTCGATGGCTTCGAAACAATGTACTTATGGAAAAAAATCGGAGTTACGGTCATAGAGTTATGACTTGAACACTGAAAATGTATCGATTCTCATAATCAAATACAAATCCAAAAATGCACAAATCAAATCAAATCGAAATTCAAATTGAATCAAAATAGAATCTCTTCTAATCTAATTAGAAGTCCCCTTTTAATTACCTTATCTATTCCTAATCCAATTAGGAATCAAATATTTAATTAGAAACTAACCATTAGTAACTTAATTAAAGATAATAGAGAGTTAACATTAATGTGGGGCGTCCTACCCTAGGTGGGCCCCACATTTCTCTCACGCCCCTTTGGAAGTATTACACTCCTTGTTGGTCACCTTTTGATCTTTATCAAAATCTCATATGGGTCCTACCCATTTGGTTAATCACATCTTATATGATTTCACCTATAAGAGCTTCACTATACCATATAGTGAATTACATGGAGAAATTAATTAATTTAATTCTGAATTAAATTAAAAGCCTTGAGAAGGTCCTAGTGTGTGGGATCTAAAGGGATCTCCTAGTTCTGGTTGTGGGACCAAGTGCTTCATCACCTTTTAAGGCGTAGCTTTGTTGCTAGGAAACACTTATAATTCCATTAGGATCATAGAATGTTATCTAAGTCCTTGGATTTCCACTAATCACAATAATGTCAATTAACACAATGTGATCAACCTCCAGAAATTACACAATTGCTTGTAAGTACTATCTCACAATATATTTACAAATAAATCATTCCACAATCCAATATCACATGTAAGCTTCCGGGATTGGAATAAGTCCACTGTCTAGTCCCCAGCTTATGAATAGAACTATTTCTCATGAATACTTTTTCATTGAACTGAACTTCCAAAACACTTTTGAAGAAACATTAGAAAAGAACTGACATATATATATATATATTTATATATACATTTTCATATTGAAAATATCAACTTCGATAAAGACCATTTTACTGAAAAGCACCAGTATTGGATTTAACAGTTCAGTTTAACAAGTTGAAGGGGGTCCGGATAAAAATTTATGTGGAAACTGGATCCCGATGATCTTTACACCATAGAGAGAAACTAAAATTATTTAAGAGTTTTAGTCATATTACCTCGGTGAATGATGTTTACTAGTGAAGCTAAATTCCACTCGAACCATCAGAACTCTTTGTAGAGATTTCTCGAAGAAATATTCGAAGCTCGATCCTTATTCTTTGCTATCCCCGTGAAGCTTTAGAATCTCTACTTGGAATTGAAGAAGCAAGAAGCAAGAAGATGGAGTAATGGTGTAGACTTTCTATCACCCAAAGCCTTAGGGTTCAAAACCCTTAAGAATAAAAACCCAACTTGAAGTACCCTTGTAGCTCATGAAAATCCCTAGGGACTCTCCCTAGGGGCTCACAGTTTTGGAGAGGAGGAGAGGGAGAGAGAAAATTGTGAGAAAGAAAGGGTTGTACGGTCAAGGGGGGGTGTGTTGTATTTATAGGATTTGGATAGTATCCCAATCCTAATCCAATTACAACATATCCCCTAGGATTTATTTAATAATAATAACTCTTATTGTTAATTAAAATAAAATCCTAATATAACTATAACTACTCTAGTTATAGAAATCCTACTAATTTAGGATTCCTTCTCAAAAGAGGTTTCCTTAATTAAAAGGGATTAACCAATAACCAACCAAAAAGAAAAATCCTAATCCAAATAGGAAACCTCCAAGGGGGGCGTGAGCTATAGGGTTTTAATCCAATTACAACTCATCTATTTTCTACTTGCATTCCAACCATTGGATTTTAATTCCATAATTAATAGAGTTATTATTCAATAATTATTCAAGTAACCTAATCCTAATCCAATTAGGATTACTAAAGTGGGCGCCCCACCCTAGGGTTTTAATCCATGGGTTTGGGCCCATATTAAAGGTCCATACTTTATGGGTTTATGGATATGGGTCAAACCCATTTCCCCTTTAATTAGGTTAATGAAATAATTACTAATATAATCCATTGATTTAAATTAACAATTAATTTAAACCATAGATTAACTTTTAATCTATTTAATCAATGATTAATATTTAATCATTTTTTAAAATAATTGATCAACATTTAATCAATTGTTTGAGCTTGTATTTCTTATGTGAGCATCTCCACAGATTGCTCTGGGACATTCAAACCCTGGCATACCCAATGTTATCTCATTGACCCTAAATAGGAATTTCATCGGAATTGCAAGTGATGTGAGATATCCATGTTGCAATTGAATCCCAGTGTAAGAACATTAACCAATACAGATCCCCGCCCGAACTTTTTAATTCAATTGATCCTTTCAATTACATTATACCAAATGGGCCTTCGAGATTATTCATACTATCTAACTCATAGCCCATTGCACATCACTCGGGTTTCCAAGACTTCTAATTAAGCCATGAGAAATTTTCTCTTGTAAAACATTTTGAGAAAAACATTTTTATAAGTATAATATATTTTAAATAAAATATATTTTAAATTTGTTTTGATTCAAAATCACCTGTGCAGGATTTAAGCTTAATCGACTGTCTTACCTGGAACTTGGATAATCTCTCAAACTAATGAGTATGGATTTCTTTTTTGAACTTCATTATGACTCGAATAGCTTTTTGACTATCCAACTGTCACTGTATTGTATTCCTTGAGGTAGAAAATACTTTGGTGGAATCAAAACAGTCAGATTACTGTTCAATCATAGATGAACTCATTAGATCTAAGGATCATCGAAACTGTTCAATGTGAATGAAACCAACTATCTGATAGTATGTTTATGCAAGAGGTCTCTCATTGCATGCAATCAGTCAGTGTACATTTAAGCACCCATATGTTGATGTGTAGTCTCCACTACAATAGTTCGAGATAGAACTACATCTCAACTATTGAGAACATCTCAGCATAGTGGCAACCATATAAGTGAAGTGCCCAGCTTCACCCATAGCTATGACTATATAAGGTATAAGGAACTGGAAAGTTATATCTACCTGTGATAATCCAATCACATAACATACAATATATCCTAAGGACCTTTATCGATATCTCATATCATATAGATCATCTCATGATCATGGTCAATTACACATAATAAATACACAGTAGATAAAGAAGAAGTCTATATTAATCAAATTAATAAGAATCATAGAATCTAAATGACTTTTCTGGGCATCATGTATAACAATCTCCCACTTGCCCTAAAAGTCACTGTGTCATAGATTTCAATCCCATACTATCTAAGTGTGTTACAAATACTTTAACTTATAAAGCCTTAGTCATCGGGTCAGCAACATTAAGTTGAGACCTAATCTTTGTAACAATAATTCTTGCCTTTCTATGTAGCACCTCGAAACTTTTGCCATGTATTGGGATCCGTGCCAAGGCATTATGCCTTTGTAATCCTCCTATTTCTATGAAATGAGAAAATTTAAAGAAATCTAAGTGTTAAGAAGTAGTATTCCTAAGTTGGATATATCGAAAACCTGAGTTACTGAATCTCATTTGCGGATTAGTCAACTTTAGGATAAATTTGGTCAATAAATAAAGAAGAAATTAGAAATTCTAATGCCAGAAATGTTCCCATTTGAAAGATGAATCCAACGCAAGTTGAATCGTCAAAATCAGACAACCGAGTCAAAAGTTATGGCCGAATTACCAAACTAGGGAAAAATAGGAGAAAATAACAAAATCTGGAGTGTGCGATCGATTGCAAGTCAGGTGCGATCGATCGCATGCAGGCGAAATGGGTCCCAAACTCTCTGGGCCATATGCGATAGATAGATTCCCCAGGTGCGATAGATCGCAGGGTTCTATGATCGATCGCAAGTATGTGCGATCGATCGCATGTAGGGAAAATTAGACAAAAAACATTTGGGTTTATGTGCGATAGATCGCATCCATGTGCGATCGATTGCAAGGACCTGCGATCGATCGCAGATAAGAGTGCGATCGATCGCATGCGGTAGCAGATTCCAAATTTGAGGGTTTTAAACCTTTGATCTATTAAGGGTTCTCATTTGAGGGCTTTCCTAAACCAAGAGAAAGGAAGAAAAGGGAGAGGAAAGGGGGATTTCCAAGAGGGTTTTAGATTGGAGAGAAGGATTAGCTCCAAATTCTTCCCCAATCTCAAGATCTTCCTAATCAAAGCTCAAGCAAAATGTGGAGTTCTCCTCCAAGCTCGGCAAATCCTTCCATGAGCTACATCAAGGGTTTTCTTCAACCTATTCAAGGTCGGTACCCTATAATACCCTTATAGTTCATCTCTTTTCTTTGCTTTCCTTCATTTTGTTTTTTTTCCCTAATTTCTAAGTAAGATAATGAGATGGGATAAATGGATGAAGGTGGATGGTTGTGTGAAGGTGAATGGGCGATTGGATGTCGTGTGTTTGTTGTGATGAATGAAATGGGAAGGGTATTGTACCAATAACAAACATACATGTGTGTTGTGAACATTAACCCACCTAGTAATGCAAGGTTTAGGTGTTAATCATAATAAACATTCCAAGTGTTTGATGAAATGCCAAAATGAAGAAAATGATAATGATTCTTAGAAAATGCATGTGTGAATTTCTTTACTTCATAGAATGGCATGTTGTTAGATTAATTGCTTAATTATTTGATTTAGTTGTTGATCAAATGAAAATGTTCTTTATTTGCCATTGTCATCCTTAATTGTACACGAAATCACGAGCACGACATGTAGTCCATGAGTAGGGTTTCAAGCATTAAACACCGTGTTTTTGTTTTAAGAAAAATCAAGGTTTTATTCCTGATTCACGAACACTATGACAAGGCCAAACGGAAGGGTTGGTAAATTGAGGTAGGGCATATCTTACGATATATTTTGCCTCGCTTTTTGACACAAACAAGAACGCTCCAAGCATGCATGTTACATTCAATGCATTTTGTTAAAGATGGTTCTCCCCTCCCTCACAAGTTGTTTCTCATTTAGGGAGAGCGGCCTGCCCTCCCTCACAAGTAGCAAGAACATGTTTATTTTCCAAGCAAGCAAGCATGATACATGACATGATACGCATGACACGTGCATTGCATAAGAAAGGGTTTCACACCACCTTCCCTCACAAGTTGCATAAGAGGGGTCTCCCCTCCCTCACAAGTGCATCTCATTCCATGGCATGACAAGCATGATACATGACATGACAAGCATGACACGATACGATACGACAAGACAAGACACATGACAAGACAAGTTTTGAACACGGGCATGTCTGCACTTTCTTTTGTGGGTCATTTTGTACAAACTTGGATCATGTATATACATAGGGGTTTGTTAGACTTCCGCTGTGCCATGTTTGAGTATGCTTCCTCTATTTTTGTCCTCTATTGTATATGCTCCATGTATTTTGCAGGTTATTTCATCTAGCAAGGCATGTAAGTCATGACAAGTCGACTAAGATTCACTCTAACTCCAAGGGTGGGTTTTGGGGCGCGACAGAGGTGGTATCAAAGCTTAGGCTTTAGGTCTTTAGGGTCACTTAGAATCTGGTACCACGGCTTGACAGGAGCATATGTTAGGAAGGAAGTTAAGAAGGACGTAAGTCGGAAGCGAGTCATGATTCCAAGTAGAAGACTAAACCTTAGTCTTAGTCCAAAATGGTTGTTCCAACCAAGTGCGTGTCTAGAAACGCTAGAACACTAAGTCTATTATGTATACACCGATGGGTATGATGCAATGTATACTAATATTATGTCAATAATACTACTTGAAATTTTGTGAGATGAAATTGTGGTTCCAAGTTAGACTCATGTGGTGCTATTGTTCTCAGGACTTTAGTTATAAGGCGGGGCACACGGGGTCGCGTACGACACATTAGAGCTTCATCTTCTTCTCGGGATGAGGTTGAGCAGCCAGACCTCTCTCAGGTCTTAGGCTCCATTGCTGAGACTCTCGCCGTATTGGCGGCTCAACAAACTATACTATCATCGACGACACCCACTCCACCGCCTACAGCTCTAGTACATCGCATAACTGGGGTTGAGGCATTTCGGAGACTGAGGCCTCCATCATTCCATGGGAGTGTGGACCCTCTTGCCGCGGAGGCTTGAATCCTCCAGTTAGAGAAGATCTTCACAATCCTCTCGCCCACAGAGGAAGATAAAGTGGCATGGGCGGTTTTCATGCTAGAGGGTGAGGCACACCATTGGTGGCTATCCGCCTTGAGGACTCGGGGATTTGACCATGCAAGGTCTGTAACGCCCCAAAATACCCCTTAGGAGTTAGGCGATAGTTTGGGCTCGTTACATACCACAGCAACCATCCTGCAGAGTATACAAGACAGATAAATAATTAACTGAAAATTTTCTTTAATAACTTAATTGTATTCCAAGTACAACTGTTTACAATAACTGAATATAAACTAAATCATGTACAAGTAATCCTTCACCTGAGTTACCAACTTAAGTGATACAATATCCCCAGACATAAAATCCAAAATACATGTCTCTCTCACACAACCTCACCATAGGGCCACATCTCTAAAACCCTCATATATGGGTGACAATCCGAGCAATCTCCTACTCTCCATGACCCGCCTCGATCCAAGGAATTGGAGTATGGATATCATATAGTGTACCTACCGACATAAATGTACGGCTGAACATGGAATACTCAGCGAGTATAAGCTACTAGCTAACAATAGTAATAACGAGCATGCAAATTATCCTAAGCAGTTAATCAAGAGAACACAGTTCATAATTCACCTTACGAGTTCTTGTGAGCATATGAGTTCTTATAACCTTTCTTGTGAGCATACGAGTTCTTATAATCTTTCTTACGAGCATACGAGTTCTTATAAGTTCTTGTGAGCATACGAGTTCTTATAACCTTTCTTGTGAGCATACGAGTTCTTATAATCTTTGTTGTGAGCAAATGAGTTCTTACAAGTTCTTGTGGTATAACCTTTCTTGTGAGCATATGAGTTCTTATAATCTTTCTTGTGAGCATATGAGTTCTTATAACCTTTCTTGTGAGCATACGAGTTCTTACAATCTTTCTTGTGAGATGTCTTATGAGCCTTGTGAGATTTCTTGTGAGCTTTCTTGTGAGATTTCTTATGAGCCTTGTGAGATTTCTTGTGAGCTTCTTGTGAGCTTGTTTTCATAGAAACAGATGATAGTGCTCGTATCTGGTCTTAGTACACTAAACATCATTTCATATTTCTTTATCCTTGCTTGGAGACAGATACTAGTACCCGTACCTGGTCTTAGTATACTGTTATCCTCTCATACTTTCTTGGAAACAGATGTTAATGCCCATACCTGGTCTTAGTACATTAACATCCTTTCATACTTATCTTAGAGACGTATACTAGTGCCCGTACCTGATCTTAGTACACTAGCACACTTTCATGCACTTGTGAGCTTGTGAGCCTTGAAAACATAAACTAGTGCCTGTACCTGGTCTTAGTACACTAGTATCCTTCTATATTTCTTGTGAGCTTGTGAGATTCCTCTTATTAGTATTTTCTTATTATCTTATAAGCTTCCATGTAATTCTTTGTATACCCGTACTTATTGAAAGTATGCCTCTTTTTAATTTTAGAAAAATAAATCTTGGGGGGCATACATCGAATCCCAAGATCTGACTAAGATTCTAATTGATTTTATTCAATGAAGGTTAGAATAACATTCACCTTTGCGACTTTGAAATTGTTAAGTCAAATCCACGTTAGAATAGTACTCGCAAAACTTCACAAGTGTCAAGTCTCCTGTCGATTCACACGAACTGTAGCACCCCGGACTTTTTCATCCTTAATGAATAGCACCTTCGTAGCTAATTGGCCATTTTTGTAGTCTAATTAATAAATAAGGGAGAAATCGGAAATTCCGAAACGTCAGAAATGTTCGTTTTCGAAAGACGGATCCAACGCAAGTTGAATCGTCGAAATCCGACGAGCGAGTCAAAAGATATGGTCAAAACAGTCCAGACATACAGAGCACCGATCGCTCGGTCCAGTCAGCGATCGATCGGTCCATAACCGATCGATCGGTAGCTATCGCACGGTCAGAAATTTTGTATGGGGAAATTTTCCAGAGAGTGAGTTTTTGACCGATCGATCGGTCAATAACACCGATCGCTCGGTAGGCAACCGATCGATCGGTCATAACCACCGATCGCTCGGTCTTCGCATTTTTTTGCAGAAATTTCAGTAAGGGCGTTTTCGTCTTTTGGGTGTTAAACCCTTACCCATAAGGGTTTGCTCGACCCTTTGAGCCCTCATTCACCTCACTTAGAAGGTTTTGAGAGAGAAGAAGAGAAGAGAAGGGGGATTTACATCTAGGGTTTTCCACTTGAGAGAATCAAGGGTTTTAGAACCCTAGAACCGTTCTAAAGGCTTGGATTCTCCAAATCCAACCTCAAGCTCGTGTGGAGTACCTCGTCCAAGCTAGGGCAGCGTTTCTACATCATCCTCAAGGATTTCCTTTCCCTTTCCAAGGTTAGTACACTCTTCCTAGTTACTTTGGTAATAACCTAGGATTTTTTTTCTAAGAAAATGTGTTGGATCTTCCCCATTGCTCCCTTGTGTTGGTATATGCTAAATCCCTAAAACATAAATAAGATAATACAAACAAATGGTGGAATGTATGAATGGATGAGGAGTGGAGGCGATTGGATGCCATGTTGTGATGTGTTGAATGATGGGAAAAATGGTGGAAGGGCATATTACGCATAATGAATACACCCCAAGTGTTTGATGAAATGTTCGAATGAGAAAATATGAAATAACTAAAGGTAAAAAGGTTGAATACCACATGTTTGATAGAATGCATGAATAAACTAAGATTTGAAAGCATGAGTCACATAAATGTTCCCCATTTGGTAAGTTGTATGCATGTGTTTATTTCGCTTCTTAAATTCTCATGTGAGTTGGGAATTGTTAAAATGCTATATGTCATCATAATTTCACGATTGCTATGCACGAGCACATATGTAGATGGAGGATATTGGCAAGGAGGTTGGTAGCCCAGGATTATGCGGGTGCTAACCTCTGGCTCATAAGAAACGTATTGTATTGTCAAGGGGGTTGGTAGCCCAGGGATGTGCGGGTGCTAACCCCTGGCTCATAAGAAAGGACTCGGAAATGTTGCACTGTCAAGGAGGTTGGTAGCCCCGGTTAAGGGTGCTAACCTCTGGCTCATAAGAAAGGAAATGATATTGTCAAGGAGGTTGGTAGCCCCGGTTAAGGGTGCTAACCTCTGGCTCATAAGAAGGGTAATGTACTGTCAAGGGGGTTGGTAGCCCAGGGATGTGCGGGTGCTAACCCCTGGCTCATAAGAAAGGTATTGTACTGTCAAGGGGGTTGGTAGCCCAGGGATGTGCGGGTGCTAACCCCTGGCTCATAAGAAAGGTATTGTACTGTCAAGGGGGTTGGTATCCCAGGGATGTGCGGGTGCTAATCCCTGGCTCATAAGAAAGGTATTGTACTGTCAAGGGGGTTGGTAGCCCAGGGATGTGCGGGTGCTAACCCCTGGCTCATAAGAAAGGTATTGTACTGTCAAGGAGGTTGGTAGCCCAGGGATATGCGGGTGCAAACCTCTGGCTCATAAGAAATATTAAAAGGACAACTCAAAGAGGAATTGTATGATGCATAGACATGTTTTAGTTGCATAATAATTATGACTTGATAAAATGTTTATGTATGAGGTTGCTAGAAATGATTATGAACTATACTCCTCCCATTACTTGTATATGATGTTGTTCGTTATTACCATTGTTAGTTAGGGGCTTGTACTCGCTGAGTATTCCATGCTCAACCGTACTTTCATGTCGGCAGGTACCCGAGTCCCTCTCGACATTTGTGATCCGGGTCCTTGGATAGAGGAGGACTATGGCGAGGAGGAACCTTATGAGGATCTAGTAGTCGAGCCTCAGGCGGAGGCGAGAGACTTAGACCACTGGCCCCACGGGGATGGCTATTGAGCGAGACAGAGTTGTATTTTGTCTTTTGTATTTTGTTAGGTGGGCCTGTCCACCTTAGACTGAGACGTGTTTTGTATTTATGTTAACTTGGAATACTACATTTTGGATCATTATAAAGAAAGGAAAATTTTAGCTTTCGCTTCCGCAAATTATGTTTAGCTTCCGCGCTCTGATTATCATTGTTTAGTACCTTATTTATCTTGTTCGTCACAGGATGGTTTGGCAGGTTTGTATAGTCTACCTAAAGTATCCCTAAACTCCTAGGGGGTATTTTGGGGCGTGACACGAACCATCTTTTTCCTTTAAAGCTTTCTCTAATGGAAGCTAATGGCCCTTCCAAATTTCATGCTCTTTTATCTTTTCTTCTTTTCTTTGATCCAAGAACCTTTCTTGATCAAACAAGATCCAATCTTGATCTTCAAAGAACTTTTTCTTGATCATCAAAATCAAAAACTAAACAAAAAGGAAGAATGAGAAGGGTGACCATACACCCTCAAAGAGGGAGAGGGCTGGGCGTGAACTTGAGGAGAGGGAGAGAAGAAAAAATTCTGGAGAATTATATATTTAAAGGGCTGGGCATCCAATCCTTTATATAAGTTCCCTCTTGGTTGCTTGAATTGTAATCCAATTATAATTCATTAACCTTATCCTAATCCAATTAGGATTCTTCAATAGTTTCCTTTATTGATTATTCTCCTAATCAAATTATGATTAATCTTAAAAGAAACCAACCTTATCCATTAGTAACTAATCTTATCCTTATCCAATAAGGAATCTTGAATTAGTAACTAACTAATGGAATCCCTAACAATTAGAGAATATTTAATTAGTAACTAACTCTAACTAACTAACTAACCTTATCTAATAAGGATATTAGTTATTAGAAACTAATTAAAATAATAACAATTATTATTCCTCCTTGAAGTGGGCGTCCCACCCTAGGTGGGTCCCACTCCACACGCCCAAAGGGTTTCCAAAACCCTCTTGGTCACTTGAATTATTCTTTTATAATAATTCCCAATGGGTCCTACCCATTTGGTTTTTCACATCTAATGTGATTCCACCTTTTAGAGCTTCACTATACCATATAGTGATTACTTAGAGAAATTAATTAATTTAATTAATAATTAAATTAAATACTTTAAGAAGGTCCTTGTGTGTGGGATCTAAAGGGATCTCTTATTTCCGGTTGTGGGACCAAGTACTTCACCTTTTTTTTTTTGGTTGAAGCATTGTTACTAGGAAACACCTTTCCTAAAACTCCATTAGGATCATAGAATGTTATCTAAGTCCCTGGACTTCCACCAATCACAATTAATGTCCATTAACACAATGTGATTAACCTCCAGAAATTAGAGAATTGCTTGTAAGTACCATCTCACAATATATTTACAAATAAATCCTTCCACATTCCGATATCACTTGTAAGCTTCCGGGATTGGAACAATTCCGCTGTCTTAGTCCCTAGCTTATGAATAGAACCCATTCTTATGATTACTTTTTCAATGAACTAAACCTCCAAAACACTTTTGAAGAAACATTAGAAAAGAACTGACATATATATTTATATATACTTTTCCATATTAAAAATATTAACTTCGATAAAAACCATTTTACCGAAAAGCACCAGTACTGGATTTAACAGTTCAGTTCAACAAGTATCACCTTGATATCATTATCTCCAATTAAGGAGTTGTGGATTCCTTATTGAGTGTTTACACACTTCTCCAAACATTGTCTACATGACCCAACGTACCCGGAGTTAGTCCTGTGTATTGGACATTGCCGATTGGCACATCAAAGCCATATAGACAGATGTCTGAGAAGATGTTAACCTCTCAGGTCTAAGGACAATTTGTCAAATGGATAACCCTAATATAATCTGACAGTGTATTCCATAGGGTATCCACTAGTGACCCCGTTCAGTATTATGTACTTGCTACATATACTCACATGTTAGTCAAGAGTCACCACTCTCTGTGAATGAGATTCATCACACTATCTCATAGAACTACACATGTGCAAGCCATGATGAAGTACGGTGCCCAACCAGTACTCTAGAGGCTTCGAACAATATTAGGTTTACAAGGAACCGGAAAATCATATCTCCTCGCAACCTTTGCATGATTTTCCTACAATGTTACCTAAGGAACTTTATGTCTTCATCATATGAGACAGTAATTAATATAAATACCCTTTATAGTTGGTTGTGTGAATATGATGTTTGTCTAATCAACATAGAAAAGTCTCTTATTGGCTTTCGAGGGCATATATGTCCAACAATCTCCCACTTGCACTCTAAGCCAATTAGATGTAATACCCATCTTCTCAGTGATGTTTCTCAAACACCAATGAGACATACCTTAATATGTATGGGTCTGTCATGTCTGCTTTACCACAACTATTGTAGTGATGCAATAACACTTGTAACTCTTGCAAATTTATTATCAATAACCATAGTCTTAAAAGAGTAAACAAAAATGATACTGTCCAACAGTCAATTTCTGAAGTTAACTTTCTTGTGCTTTACCATTGTACAATGCTCCGGACTAATCTGATCAATATCTTATCACATCAACATGTGATGAATATCCGGTCTAGTACAAGTATACTTTCTCAATATATCACATATCTAAGAGAAATTGATTCCATTCCATAAAGGTAGAAACTCTTTTATTTGAATCTTACTTGCACAAAAACATGATTGTTATTGTGAGAATAACAATATCATTTTCCTTTTGTCTCTAAACCATTTAGGACTAAGAAAACATGATGTCAAAGTTTTTGTCATTAATTGCAAATTTGCTAGATCAAATCTAAGAGAAGAATAATATTCATACTTCATTCATAATGAAAAGAATATTATCTTTGCATAGAACCAGGAAAGTAATTATGCTCCCACTAACCAATTTGTACACAAAGGATACTTTCATTCTTAGATGAAAATCAAACAGTTTGATTACTTCATCAGAATAAAAGTTAGTCCAACTATAGATTCTGGGACCTGTGGGTTCTAGTGTACTATTCAGGTATAGTGAGAGTAGAGGGTTGATCTTCATCAATTCTCATAATTATCGGTCTATTGGGCTTCCGCTTCTAGAACAATTCTAGATTCAGTTTCTCTACTAGGAAACTTGTATTCCTGTTTACAAATATCTTTTGTTATCCAGGAATAGAGATTAAGTATCTCTAATGCGAATCCCAAGCTCAACTTCTATCAAATCATATCCAATATAATTCGATTTTAACAACACCATCATGCTATGGTTTGTTGTGGGAATTATCTGAGACAAGATGTAATGAGAGTAAATTATGAAATTTCTATTAAGAGGTACTCTTCTCAATCATGGAAGACTTACCTAGCTGTTTATTTATTTCAATGCGGAATTCCTTGAACTTTTCAAAGAATGTGAAATAAAGTTAGCTACCTCTTAATGGAAGATTCATATGGTTACGATCATCAAACTTTTGTCCCATTCCTAAGTAGAAGTTTTATCCACTCAGATTTCTCCTTCTCCTTAACAAACATGCAACTATTGCACTTATGCAAGATCATACCAAGCATTAGGAGCTGGAGGTTCCAACAATTAAGTTAGACTTGATGAGTACACAATCTGGATAATCCTTCCAAAGGTTTGTTCTGTATCCAATGACCAATTGCTTCACTATGAAGCACAATCCTTATACTTTCATTTCTTCTCAGAAGAGCCTTTGTTCATACTACTAGAATACCTTTCCAATGGAAAATCTTGGATTTCTTTCCTTTGCATAAATGCTCGGGATTTAGAAAAATCCAACTCTTTTGAACATCTTTGCAAAGAGCATTGAACTCTTCAAAGGTTCTTAGCCATATGCAACATGTGAGATTTCAGATAATCTGATTTCCTACTTGTTCAACATAACCATATTAAAGGACTCCTGGAGTTTGTCGAGGATCATATCCTCTAATCCCATAAATTTATTTCAATTTATCTCAGCACCAAGAATTGGGATTTATGAATCCAATGATCTCTATCATATTCTTTGTGACTGGGTTTCCCTAGTCAACTTGGTGTTTACTTGTCCTTTTATATAGTAAACTGCCTAGCAGCCCTATTGTATTCTGTAAACATCTAAAATGACATTTACCATTAGTAGTAAGAACTTGGGCAATTCTATAGATAGTAAGCATAAACTTGAGATTTCTTTTCCATTCCAAACACTTTGAATTGGTCAAGAGATTCTCATTAAAGTCTTGATAAAGTGGTTATAGAATGACATGACAATAAAACATACATCATAATATTTCACATATTATAATATCATTAGATCAGGGCTTTCAATCTTTGATGATATTGCTCATCATTCAATCAAATTTCATAGACCCCTCAATCTATAAAATTAGGAAATATGCTACTTCATATTTCTAATGAGCATTGGGTGCCTTATAGTACACATGCAATCTTCCATTTTAGGATAGTACCACACATGCACTACAAGGTGGATAATAACTTTCCATCATTGAGCATCTCATGCATAACTCCTTATGTAAATCAGTGATTCCCAATTTTCTTGCGACCTCCAAGGACAACATGATTGTCACTGTTTCAGCCGCCATGTTCCTTGGTTAAGTGAAACCCATCATTCTGGTTCGTCATATGATCAAGTAGGGCTGTGCTCCCATTTTAGTTGACACTCCCTATCAGGCTATACACAAACCTATCTACTATAGAAATAAGACTCTAGGAGTTTAACTCAGACTGAATTATGTCAATACCTTTTGGCAAGACAAGACTCAGGCTAATTAATTCCTAGTCTTATTGATAATGGAAGGTCATAGGGCAACATTATCCCGTAGGATAGATTAGCCCATTTAATTCACTTAATATTTTTCTTGAGGGAAAACAGAATATTATGAACAAATTATACATCTAATGCATATATCAAAAGCATTCACAATATTTATCATTGTATCACATGTATAGAACAATATACAAAATCATCACATGATAATAAATCAAATTTATGTTTAATTAAATCAAACTAATTCCAATAAACTCCCACTAGCCCTAGAAATCTTAATGGATCTAATCCAAGGGTACAAATGTTAATTTTTAACATCAGTGGGCTTTAGATGGTTCATGCATCCATATGATGGACCATTGGTCATACCAAGCACCATGGGCCCAAAATAACAATTATAAAGTGTCCATGTGCATCACTAAAGCCCATAAGTCAAAATGGACTATATTACCCTTTAATTCTCTACGAATTAATTTCAGCACATTAGGGTTCACCAACCCTAAGTCTAAAAGAAATTATGGGATTCTTTAAAAAACTCTCTAAGACCTCTACTAGGGTTTATAAGTGTCACTCAAGCACTTCCCATAATCGTGAATATTGTTAGCTTACATCTATGTCAATTAAGGCACAATTATCTCATAATCATGCAAGTAACATATTCCACGTAAAAAATTTCAATATGGACTACATGCATCACGTCCAAAAGGGCTATAATAATGTATTTTATTTAAACAAAACTTTTTATGTTTGAACAAAATACATATTGTGGGGTTTGATCCAATTATCCAAAATTTGCACAAAAACGATAATCACATTATCACAAGGGTTATGGACTTTTCTAAGCAACTAAGAGCTATAACAAATCATCACATGAAATACATAATATAGCTGCATAATGGGTCCACATGATCATGCTATCTTAGAAATCCTATAACTACTCTTGTAGAATGCCTTCCAAGATTTATTCTCCATGTGATCACCATCATCTTCGATCTTCAATATGATTTCTCTATAGAGAAAAACCAGCAACTCCTAATACTAAGATTACATCATATTCAAACTAAGAAACTTTGAGAAAGCACCCAAAATAGGGTGCCCAAGAGGACTGCAACTCATAAGAAGAAAGAGAAGAGAATAGAGAGAGAAGAAGAAGACATGATCATGGAACCCATCCACCATTCAACAAGAATATATATTAACAATTCATCAACTATGAATAATAATATGGCATGACAAATTACTTAGAAAGTCCATAACCTCAACAAGGGTTTTGTTAACCTTAGGGAAACTCTTTCCCATATGGTTAAGGTCTCTATTAACATTTAATAGAAAAACCCTAGAGCAAAGAAAACAAGCATGACAAGAATGAATTCTTAGGGCTTTTAGATCATCATTAAAAGAAAACAATTTTCCTTTAATGCTTAGAAAATCATTTAGAGAAACAATTTCTCTAAAATTTAATCTAATCCTAAAATTCATCCTCACATTCCTCAATTGATAAACAAATAGAAAACACCATATTAAATTCGGCTAGGCTAGGGATCTAATCCCTTCCATATTATTTTGATCTAATAACAATTAAAAGACCAAAATAAAAATCAGCAAATTGCTAATTTTTAATATCACTTTATATTGATTCAAAATCAATAATAGGTGAATTCAAAATTTTCCATAATGGCCAACTGCTTTAGGGATTATTTGATTTAACAATTAAATAAAATAATACCCTAAACACTAGTATTAAATGTCCATAAAATAATTGATCTCTATCAATTAAAATTCACTTGAGATAAAACCCTGTATCTCAACCAATGGTATTTATGTAATTACTTGATTAACTATTAATCAAATAAAAATTTATAAATACTATGTAGTCAAAATTTTGAGCACATGTAATTGATCCAAATCAACTGCAATAATTATGGTATTATTCCCATAAAATTTTTAGGGAACCATAAAAGATATCATAATTAACATTTAATTAAATGATAGCCCATGGACTCGAAGCAGATAATTAAACAATTTAATTAAATCTCAGCCCATGCTCTCGAATCAAATAATTAAACTATTTAATTAATTGATAGCCCATTAAACGATTTAATAGCATCCCATGCTCTCAAATCAAATAATGGAATTTAGGAAAAATTTGAAAGCCTCTCGGAAAATTAATTTAGAAAACTCCTTTTCCCGCTTTAGATTTTTGACTCAAGTTTTGACCCTCAAAACGATTGATTCTGGAAAAACTTTCTTCACGAAAGTTGTAGATCTATTCGACGGCTTCGAAACGATGTACTGACGGTCCTAAATTGGACTTAGGGTCACAAAGTTATGGCCGAAATACCGAAACTGTATCGATTCTTCTAATCAAATACAAATCCGAAAATCCATGAATCAATTTTAATCGAAATAAGCTTTAATGTCTAAGAACACTTAAGCAAGGGTGTCTAACACCATGAGATTTATTAATTAACATTTAATAAATAAAATCTCATGTCGCGACCCAAAACCCACCCTAGGAGTTAGAGTGAATCTTGGACGACTCAATCATGACTTACATGACTTGCTTGACAAACCAACCTGCAAAAACCCACAGAGCATATACAATAGAGGACATTATAGGGGAAACATAACTATAAAACACAGCGGAAGTCTAACAAACCTCTAAGTATATACATATGGTCCAAGTTTATACAAAAAGTAACCAGAAGAAAGTGCGGACAGACCCGCCAAAATACATGGATATAATCTCTCATCTCACCCACAGCTAATCCACTCAGAATCTACAACCACCTAATGGTAACCCTCTACTAGAGGTTCCTCAAAAGGCTCCTCGACGTACTCCTCCTCCACCCATGGACTCGGAGCACAGATATCAAATGGAGCAGCTGCTTCGCCGTCACCTGCCGACATAAGAAGTACGGCTGAGCATGGAATACTCAGCGGGTACTAAGCACTAACCAATAGTCATAGCATACAGATAGCATACATAAAGGAGGAAGCAAGTTGCATATATAGAACATGAACAATTTATATCATACAAGGAAGCAAAAACAATTTATAATCATGCTTGTATTTCGTAGAAAGCCGATGAAACCTCTTGAAAACATCGTGCACTTGACTTGACTTGAAAATACCATTTCCGTGCTTGAAACTTGTTATGTTGTCTTATCTTGTCATATCATGCGTGTCATGTCATGTCATGCGTGTCATGCGAGTATCATGCTTGCTTGTTCATAATTTAAACATGTTCACATGCCTAGTTGCCGTTCATAGTCCGTCACAACTAGTACCCTATATGCAGATGGGTATGCCTAGTTGCCGTTCATAGCCCGTCGCAACTAGCATCCATGCAGAATGTGAATGCCTAGTTGCCGTTCATAGCCCGTCGCAACTAGCTTCCATGCGTGATGTGTGATGCTATGCTATGCGTGTCATGCCATGCTATGCTATGCGTGTCATGCGATGCTATGCATGTCATGCGAGGGGATGGGAGACCTTTCCCTATGAATGCATGATTGTCTTGCCCTTGTCAAAAGCGAAGTGAAATATATCTTAGGATATGCCCCACCTCTACGCCCCATACTTAAAACATCGGTAATCACGTCATTTCATGCGTGCTCGTGAGATCGTGTGCATACTTGCATTTGGAATTAAATATCGCAATTTGGGGTACTTCACAAAGCATAGCATATAGCAATTTAAGTGAGTAATAATCTACGCATTTTAAGAAATGTAGGAAACACACTATCATGAACCCTAACAATTTAAAGAGCAATTAACATGGGTTCCCTTAATTTATCATTCATTTGTTCACCTTGGCATTCCATCAAACATGGGGGTGTTCATTATTCAACTAAACATAGATCGTGTTTTCTATGTGGGTTATGCTACACATTAACACTTGTATGTCATATTAGGTACAATGGCCCTTTTCCATTGTTCATTACATCATCCCACACGGCATCCATTCGCCAACATCCATCTCCATGCACCATTCATACCACCAATCTCATAACACTATATAGGTGAAAGAAAACAAGAAGAAAGTAAAGGAAAAGAGAAGCTAAACTAGGAGGGTAGTAAGACGTACCGACCTTGAACAATGAGGAAGAAATCCCTTTCAAAACGGACGTGCGTGTGCTGAAATCGAGTCGGGAACCCATAGCCTCCTGGAAGCTTTTCCAGAATCGTGATGTGAATCTTGGATCCCGATCCGACACTATACTGACCGCACTCTCCGTGCCACCTCACACTCCTTGAGTACAAAGCAGCTAACTGACTAGAGTTGAAAGTAGTTCGGTAAGGCAAGAAGTGAGCGGACTTCGTCAAACGATCCACTACTACCCATATCGCATCTGAACCCCTTGCCGTCTTTGGCAAGCCAACTATGAAATCCTGGATATGTTCTCCCATTTCCACTCGGGAATCGGAAGGGACTGTAATAGACCTGCGGGCCGCATGTGTTCTGCTTTCACCTGTTGACACACCAAGCACCGTGCTACATATTCCGCAACCTCCCTCTTCATATTCCGCCACCAAAAGTGACTCTTGAGGTTCCGGTACATCTTCGTACCCCCTGGATGCACTGTGTACTTCGAACGGTGTGCTTCGTCCAAAATCTCTCTTCGAAGATCTGCATTGGCTGGGACGCACAGTCTTCCCTTGAATGTGATAGCACCCCGACTAGTGAGAGAAAAGTCTTCACTGCCCTTGGCAACTTCCTTGTCCCGGAAAGCCAACAATTCCGCATCCATGGCTTGATATTCTTGGATCAAATCTATAATGTACGGCCGAACCGTAACATTTGCCAAGGTAGGACCACGGACAGAGTTATTCACACTGATGTCCAGATTTGCCAAATCTTCTAGTAGCTTCCATTCTTGAACCAACATGTGTGCTAACAACCCCTGAGGTCTTCTACTCAGAGCATCAGCCACTACATTTGCCTTACCCGGATGGTATTGAATGGTACAATCATAATCCTTCAGAAATTCCATCCAACGCCGTTGCCTTAGATTCAATTCCTTTTGGGAAAAGAGGTACTTGAGGCTCTTGTGGTCCGTATACACATAGAATTCCACCCCGTATAAGTAATGTCGCCAGATCTTGAGTGCAAACACGACTGCGGCAAGCTCTAAGTCGTGCGTGGGGTAATTCTTCTCATGCTCCTTCAATTGCCTTGATGCATAGGCAATGACCTTCTTGTGTTGCATAAGCACACATCCAAGTCCAACGTGTGAGGCATCACTGTACACCTCATACCCAAGAGGTCCGGATGGCACTGTAAGGACAGGAGCTGTAGTAAGCCTCTTCTTCAGTTCCGTGAAACTGATCTCACACTTGTCGCTCCAAACAAACTGCGCATTCTTCCGTGTCAGGTGAGTAAGCGGTGCTGCAAGGCTAGAGAAACCCTCTACGAATCTCCTGTAGTAGCCTGCCAGCCCAAGAAAGCTGCGTATCTCAGTAACACTCTTGGGCCTCGCCCAACTCATAACAGCTTCTATCTTCTTCGGATCAACGGAGATGCCTTCCGCGGAAACAACGTGGCCTAGGAATGCCACCTCTTCCAACCAAAACTCACACTTGCTAATTTTGGCGTATAGCTTGTGCTCTCTTAACATTTCCAATGCGAGGCGAAGGTCGCGTATGTGATCTTCCCGTGTCTGGGAATAGACCAAAATGTCATCAACAAATACAATCACGCACCGATCTAGGTATGGTCGGAACACCCGGTTCATCAAATCCATAAAGGCTGCCGGCGCGTTCGTGAGACCAAAAGGCATCACCAAGAACTCATAGTGCCCATATCGAGTCCTGAAAGCAGTTTTGGGAACATCTTCCACCTTAATCTTCAACTGGTGATAACCCGATCGAAGATCTATCTTTGAGAAAAATCTTGCTCCCTTCAACTGATCGAACAAGTCGTCAATCCTAGGCAATGGATACCTATTCTTTATAGTGACTTTGTTCAATTGCCGGTAATCGACACACATCCGCATCGAACCATCTTTCTTCTTGACAAACAACACTGGGGCACCCCACGGTGAGACACTTGGTCGAATGAAGCCAAGGCTTTGTAATTCTTCCAACTGAGCCTTTAACTCTTTGAGTTCAATAGGGGCCATTCTATACGGAGCCCTGCAAACAGGAGCTGTGCCTGGTGCAAGCTCGATCATAAACTCAATCTCCCTGTCTGGAGGCAATCCTGGCAACTCCTCTGGAAATACATCCAGGAACTCACTCACAACCGGAATAGTTGATGAGTCCTTTGCCTCGGGGTTAGCTACGCCCAACGCCGCAAAACGAGCAATAGATCTGCTTTTCAACCCGCGAAAGTGGAATGGTTTTCCTTCTACTGGCTTGAAGAGTACCATTTTCTCAAAGCAAGCTACATGCCCATGATGTGCTGCTAACCAATCCATTCCCAATATAACATCAAAGTCTTGGAATCCAAGGACGATGAGATCAACCGCCAACTCGTGGCTTCCAACTTGGACCACACCATTTCTATACACTTTATCTGCCAATACTGTTTTGCCAAGAGGAGTCGAAATGGATAACTCCGGTTCTAGCTGACTTGGCTCCCCAGAAAAGCCTTCTGAAAAACTCGGCGAGACAAACGAATGAGTAGACCCGGTATCAATCAACACTCGAGCCAAATACTCATTGACTAGTAGGGTTCCTGAAATTTTAGCTAGTTACGTCAATTCAAGCCTCAACAGTGTATACACGTAAGTAATATATATATAGCATACCAACTACGTACACAAGGAATAAAACATAACACAACAATCACGAATAAGGAAAATAACTCCTAACGCGTACCTTGCACCACATCGTCAGATGCAAGTGCATCACCCTCTGTCAAGGCAAAAACTCGCCCCTGGTTCGCCTGGCGAGACTGAGGTGTAGACCGGGTAGTCTGAGATGACGCCTGATATGATCCTGCTGGGCGTGCTGGTGGCCTAATCCCCTGAGACTGGCCTGGTAAATGCCGGGTAGGGCAATCCCTGATCACGTGGCCCTGGCGACCACAGTGAAAACATCCACCCGATGCTCTTAGGCAATCCCCAGCTGGGTGCCGTCGGCCGCATGAAGGGCAGGCCTCGTGTGTGCGGGTAGGAGGGGCCTGAGGTGGAGCATATCTCGCCACCTGAGGTGCAACTGGCCATGGGGCCGGGAGAGCCTGAGGTCGAGGTGCCTGTGGCACGTACTGCCGTGGTGCTGGGGCCGCATAAGTCGGCCTCATCGGTGGTGCTGGCCATGTATACTGATAAGGTCCGGTACGATTCCGCCTCTCTGGAGGTGCTGAACTACTGGCTTGGCCTCTCGCCAACTCTCTCTTCTTAGACACTGCTTCAGAATTGGCCTCAACCAATAAGGCCTTATCCACTACTTCGGCGTAAGTGGCGTGCCTGAAAACTGACACTTTCTCCATGATGACATCCTTGAGCCCTTGCTCAAACCTCCTCGCCTTCATTGCCTCGGTGGCAATCATATGTGTCGCGAAGCGTGATAGCTCCGAGAACTTGGCCTCATAAGCGGCCACAGACATCGAACCTTGCTCAAGGTTGATGAATTCTCTCTCTTTCTTTTCCCGAGCTCCAACCGGGAAATACTTCTTATAGAACGTGTCCTTAAACTCCTCCCAAGTCCAAGGTTGACCCTGCATGGTCAAGTCTCGTGTCCTCAATGCGGACAACCACCAATGGTGGGCTTCACCCTCTAGCATGAAAACTGCCCATGCTACCCTATCCTCCTCTGTAGGCGAGAGGACCGCAAAAATCTTCTCCATCTGGAGGATCCACGCCTCTGCTGCGAGAGGGTCCACACTCCCATGGAAGGATGGAGGCCTCAATCTCCTGAATGCCTCAACTCCAGCTGTACGATGTACTGGAGCTGCGGGCGGTGGAGTAGGTGCCGCTGATGCCGGTATAGTTTGCCGAGCCGCCAGGATGGCGAGTGTCTCAGCAATAGAGCCTAAGACCTGAGAGAGGTCCGGCTGCTCATCCTCATCTCTAGAAGAAGATGAAGCTCTGGTGTGTGGTCCACGACCCCGTGTGCCCCGCCTCATGACTAAAGTCCTGAGAACAATAGCACCACATGAGTCTCACTTGAAACCACAGTTTATTTCAATGTCATTTCACAATAATTCAATTTGTATTAGTTGTATAATACTAATATACATCACATCCAGTCATCAGAGTATTCATCACATTATACTTATACTTTAGTGTTCTAGCGTACCTAGGACCCGTACTTGGTTAAAGCAACCATTTTAGACTAAGACTAAAGTTTAGTCTTACACTTGGAACCAGACTCGCTCCCGACTTACTTCCTTCCTAACTTGTTTCCTGACATATGCTCTTGTCAAGCCGTGGTATAAGATTCTAAGTGACCCTAGCGACCTAAAGCCTAAGCTCTGATACCACTTCTGTCACGACCCAAAACCCACCCTAGGAGTTAGAGTGAATCTTGGACGACTCAATCATGACTTACATGACTTGCTTGACAAACCAACCTGCAAAAACCACAGAGCATATACAATAGAAGACATTATAGCGGAAACATAACTATAAAACACAGCGGAAGTCTAACAAACCTCTAAGTATATACATATGGTCCAAGTTTATACAAAAAGTAACCAGAAGAAAGTGCGGACAGACCCGCCAAAATACATGGATATAATCTCTCATCTCACCCACAGCTAATCCACTCAGAATCTACAACCACCTAATGGTAACCCTCTACTGGAGGTTCCTCAAAAGGCTCCTCGACGTACTCCTCCTCCACCCATTGACTCGGAGCACAGATATCAAATGGAGCTGCTGCTCCGCCGTCACCTGCCGACAGAAGAAGTACGGCTGAGCATGGAATACTCAGCGGGTACTAAGCACTAACCAACAGTCATAGCATACAGATAGCATACATAAAGGATGAAGCAAGTTGCATATATAGAACAGGAACAATTTATATCATACAAGGAAGTAAAGCAATTTATATTCATGCTTGCATTCAGAAAGACTGATAAAACCCTTGCATTCATGCAGAATGTGAATGCCTAGTTGCCGTTCATAGCCCGTCGCAACTAGCATTCACCGTTCATAGCCCGTCGCAACTAGCATTCATGCAGAATGTGAATGCCTAGTTGCCGTTCATAGCCCGTCGCAACTAGCATCCATGCGGAATGTGAATGCCTAGTTGCCGTTCATAGCCCGTCGCAACTAGCATCCATGCGGAATGTGAATGCCTAGTTGCCGTTCATAGCCCGTCGCAACTAGCATCCATGCGTGTAATGCCATGCAGAGTTATGCGTGTCATGTGATGCTATGCTATGCGTGTCATGCCATGCTATGCTATGCGTGTCATGCGATGCTATGCATGTCATGCGAGGGGATGGGAGACCTTTCCCTATGAAATGCATGATTGTCTTGCCCTTGTCAAAAGCGAAGTGAAACATATCTTAGGATATGCCCCACCTCTACGTCCCATACTTAAAACATCGGTAAATCACGTCATTTCATGCGTGCTCGTGAGATCGTGTGCATACTTGCATTTGGAATTAAATATGGCAATTTGGGGTAATTCACAAAGCATAGCATATAACAATTTAAGTGAGTAATAATCTACGCATTTTAAGAAATGTAAGAAACACACTATCATGAACCCTAACAAATTTCAAGAGCAATTAAGCATGAGTTCCCTTAATTTATCATTTATTTTGTTCACCTTGGCATTTCATCAAACATGAGGTGTGTTCATTATTCACTTAAACTTAGATCATGCTTTTCTAGGTGGGTTATGCTCACATCACACTTGTATGTTCATTATTAATACAATGCCCTTTCCCATTCGTTCATCACATCATCCACACGGCATCCATTCGCCAACATCCATCTTCATTCACCATTCATACCACCAATCTCATAACACATATATAAATGAAGGAAAACAAGGAGAAACAAAGGAAAAGGGAAGCTATAACTAGGAGGGTAGTAAGAAGTACCGACCTTGAACAATGAGGAAGAAATCCCCCTTTCAAAACGACCGTGAGTTGCTGCCCTAGCTTGAGGAGAGTGCCCCACACGAGCTTGAGCCGAGATCTCGAAGAAAATGGACTTGAGGTGAGTGTGGGTTCACAACCCTTTGATTTCTCCTCCAAAAATCAAACCCTAGGTTAGGGATCGCCTTCTTCTCCTCTCCTTAGCTCTCAATCTTCTAAGTATTGTAAAATAAGCCCTAAAGGCTCGGGCAAGACTCTTAAGGTAAGAGTAAACTGCCCAAAAGACTAAAACACCCTTACTAAGTTTTCTGCAAAAACGCGAGTACCGAGCGATCGGTGTTAATGACCGATCGATCGGTTGCCTACCGATCGATCGGTTTCATAACCGAGCGATCGGTTAAAATTTCACTCTCTGGAAAATTTCCTCATACAAAAGTCTCGACCAGTCGATAGCCTCCGAGCGATCGGTTTTGGACCGATCGATCGCTCCATGGACCGAGCGATCGGTGGTCTGCAGGTCCAAACTGTTTTGGCCATAACTTTTGACTCGTTCGTCCGATTTCGACGATTCAACTTGCGTTGGGTTCGTACTTCGAAAACGAACATTTCTGACGTTTCGGAATTTCCAATTTCTTCCTTATTTATTAATTATACCTCTTTAAAGGCAAAATGGCAACGAAAGTGTCATGCATTAAATGTGAAAAGGTCCGGGGCTCTACATCCTCCCCCCCTTACAAAAATTTCGTCCTCGAAATTTAGACGCTACTTGCATGACAAACCAAGAAGAAAATTACAAGTCATATACAAACTTATACAAAAACTCATTCAAATAATTCTGGGTACTTCGCTTTGACTTCGGCTTCACGCTCCCATGTAGCTTCTTCCCGAGCATGGTGTTGCCATTGCACTAGAACCAAAGGGATAGTCTTGTTGCGAAGCACTTGATCTCTTCGATCCAAAATCTGAACCGGCTTTTCAATCAAGGTGAGGTCCTCTCGAATCTCCAACGGTTCCAAGTTTATGACATGCGAAGGATCCGCAATGTACTTCCGAAGCATAGACACATGGAAGACGTTATGAACTGCGGCCATGTGAGGTGGGAGAGCTACCTGTAAGCAACCTCACCAACTCGCGTGATAATCTCAAAAGGCCCAACATACCGAGGACTGAGCTTGCCTCGCTTTCCAAATCTCATGATCCCTTTACTAGGAGATACTTTCACAAAAACTTGATCCCCTACTTGAAATTCCAAGTCCCTACGGCGCGTGTCCGCATAACTTTTCTGGCGATCTTGAGCGGCTTTCAATCGATCCCGAATGATCTTAACTGTGTTTACAGTTTGCTCAATCAATTCTGGACCAAGTAATTTCCTTTCTCCTACCTCATCCCAATAGAGAGGAGACCTACAACTTCGCCCATACAAGGCCTCAAATGGTGCCATTTGGATACTTGCCTGATAGCTGTTATTGTAGGCGAATTCAACCAAAGGCAAATGCTCTTCCCAACTAGCCTCTGAAATCCATCATACAAGCCCGAAGCATGTCTTCAATGACTTGGTTCACTCTCTCGGTTTGTCCATCTGTCTGTGGATGAAAAGCGGTGCTGAAATCGAGTCGGGAACCCATAGCCTCCTGGAAGCTTTTCCAGAATCGTGATGTGAATCTTGGATCCCGATCCGACACGATACTGACAGGCACTCCGTGCAACCTCACCACTTCCTTGATGTACAAAGCAGCTAACTGACTAGAGTTGAAAGTAGTTCGGTAAGGCAAGAAGTGAGCGGACTTCGTCAAACGATCCACTACTACCCATATCGCATCTGAACCCCTTGCCGTCTTTGGCAAGCCAACTATGAAATCCATGGATATGTTCTCCCATTTCCACTCGGGAATCGGAAGGGACTGTAATAGACCTGCGGGCCGCATGTGTTCTGCTTTCACCTGTTGACACACCAAGCACCGTGCTACATATTCCGCAACCTCCCTCTTCATATTCCGCCACCAAAAGTGACTCTTGAGGTTCCGGTACATCTTCGTACCCCCTGGATGCACTGTGTACTTCGAACGGTGTGCTTCGTCCAAAATCTCTCTTCGAAGATCTGCATTGGCTGGGACGCACAGTCTTCCCTTGAATGTGATAGCACCCCGACTAGTGAGAGAAAAGTCTTCACTGCCCTTGGCAACTTCCTTGTCCCGGAAAGCCAACAATTCCGCATCCATGGCTTGATATTCTTGGATCAAATCTATAATGTACGGCCGAACCGTAACATTTGCCAAGGTAGGACCACGGACAGAGTTATTCACACTGATGTCCAGATTTGCCAAATCTTCTAGTAGCTTCCATTCTTGAACCAACATGTGTGCTAACAACCCCTGAGGTCTTCTACTCAGAGCATCAGCCACTACATTTGCCTTACCCGGATGGTATTGAATGGTACAATCATAATCCTTCAGAAATTCCATCCAACGCCGTTGCCTTAGATTCAATTCCTTTTGGGAAAAGAGGTACTTGAGGCTCTTGTGGTCCGTATACACATAGAATTCCACCCCGTATAAGTAATGTCGCCAGATCTTGAGTGCAAACACGACTGCGGCAAGCTCTAAGTCGTGCGTGGGGTAATTCTTCTCATGCTCCTTCAATTGCCTTGATGCATAGGCAATGACCTTCTTGTGTTGCATAAGCACACATCCAAGTCCAACGTGTGAGGCATCACTGTACACCTCATACCCAAGAGGTCCGGATGGCACTGTAAGGACAGGAGCTGTAGTAAGCCTCTTCTTCAGTTCCGTGAAACTGATCTCACACTTGTCGCTCCAAACAAACTGCGCATTCTTCCGTGTCAGGTGAGTAAGCGGTGCTGCAAGGCTAGAGAAACCCTCTACGAATCTCCTGTAGTAGCCTGCCAGCCCAAGAAAGCTGCGTATCTCAGTAACACTCTTGGGCCTCGCCCAACTCATAACAGCTTCTATCTTCTTCGGATCAACGGAGATGCCTTCCGCGGAAACAACGTGGCCTAGGAATGCCACCTCTTCCAACCAAAACTCACACTTGCTAATTTTGGCGTATAGCTTGTGCTCTCTTAACATTTCCAATGCGAGGCGAAGGTCGCGTATGTGATCTTCCCGTGTCTGGGAATAGACCAAAATGTCATCAACAAATACAATCACGCACCGATCTAGGTATGGTCGGAACACCCGGTTCATCAAATCCATAAAGGCTGCCGGCGCGTTCGTGAGACCAAAAGGCATCACCAAGAACTCATAGTGCCCATATCGAGTCCTGAAAGCAGTTTTGGGAACATCTTCCACCTTAATCTTCAACTGGTGATAACCCGATCGAAGATCTATCTTTGAGAAAAATCTTGCTCCCTTCAACTGATCGAACAAGTCGTCAATCCTAGGCAATGGATACCTATTCTTTATAGTGACTTTGTTCAATTGCCGGTAATCGACACACATCCGCATCGAACCATCTTTCTTCTTGACAAACAACACTGGGGCACCCCACGGTGAGACACTTGGTCGAATGAAGCCAAGGCTTTGTAATTCTTCCAACTGAGCCTTTAACTCTTTGAGTTCAATAGGGGCCATTCTATACGGAGCCCTGCAAACAGGAGCTGTGCCTGGTGCAAGCTCGATCATAAACTCAATCTCCCTGTCTGGAGGCAATCCTGGCAACTCCTCTGGAAATACATCCAGGAACTCACTCACAACCGGAATAGTTGATGAGTCCTTTGCCTCGGGGTTAGCTACGCCCAACGCCGCAAAACGAGCAATAGATCTGCTTTTCAACCCGCGAAAGTGGAATGGTTTTCCTTCTACTGGCTTGAAGAGTACCATTTTCTCAAAGCAAGCTACATGCCCATGATGTGCTGCTAACCAATCCATTCCCAATATAACATCAAAGTCTTGGAATCCAAGGACGATGAGATCAACCGCCAACTCGTGGCTTCCAACTTGGACCACACCATTTCTATACACTTTATCTGCCAATACTGTTTTGCCAAGAGGAGTCGAAATGGATAACTCCGGTTCTAGCTGACTTGGCTCCCCAGAAAAGCCTTCTGAAAAACTCGGCGAGACAAACGAATGAGTAGACCCGGTATCAATCAACACTCGAGCCAAATACTCATTGACTAGTAGGGTTCCTGAAATTTTAGCTAGTTACGTCAATTCAAGCCTCAACAGTGTATACACGTAAGTAAATATATATATAGCATACCAACTACGTACACAAGGAATAAAACATAACACAACAATCACGAATAAGGAAAATAACTCCTAACGCGTACCTTGCACCACATCGTCAGATGCAAGTGCATCACCCTCTGTCAAGGCAAAAACTCGCCCCTGGTTCGCCTGGCGAGACTGAGGTGTAGACCGGGTAGTCTGAGATGACGCCTGATATGATCCTGCTGGGCGTGCTGGTGGCCTAATCCCCTGAGACTGGCCTGGTAAATGCCGGGTAGGGCAATCCCTGATCACGTGGCCCTGGCGACCACAGTGAAAACATCCACCCGATGCTCTTAGGCAATCCCCAGCTGGGTGCCGTCGGCCGCATGAAGGGCAGGCCTCGTGTGTGCGGGTAGGAGGGGCCTGAGGTGGAGCATATCTCGCCACCTGAGGTGCAATTGGCCATGGGGCCGGGAGAGCCTGAGGTCGAGGTGCCTGTGGCACGTACTGCCGTGGTGCTGGGGCCGCATAAGTCGGCCTCATCGGTGGTGCTGGCCATGTATACTGATAAGGTCCGGTACGATTCCGCCTCTCTGGAGGTGCTGAACTACTGGCTTGGCCTCTCGCCAACTCTCTCTTCTTAGACACTGCTTCAGAATTGGCCTCAACCAATAAGGCCTTATCCACTACTTCGGCGTAAGTGGCGTGCCTGAAAACTGACACTTTCTCCATGATGACATCCTTGAGCCCTTGCTCAAACCTCCTCGCCTTCATTGCCTCGGTGGCAATCATATGTGTCGCGAAGCGTGATAGCTCCGAGAACTTGGCCTCATAAGCGGCCACAGACATCGAACCTTGCTCAAGGTTGATGAATTCTCTCTCTTTCTTTTCCCGAGCTCCAACCGGGAAATACTTCTTATAGAACGTGTCCTTAAACTCCTCCCAAGTCCAAGGTTGACCCTACATGGTCAAGTCTCGTGTCCTCAATGCGGACAACCACCAATGGTGGGCTTCACCCTCTAGCATGAAAACTGCCCATGCTACCCTATCCTCCTCTGTAGGCGAGAGGACCGCAAAAATCTTCTCCATCTGGAGGATCCACGCCTCTGCTGCGAGAGGGTCCACACTCCCATGGAAGGATGGAGGCCTCAATCTCCTGAATGCCTCAACTCCAGCTGTACGATGTACTGGAGCTGCGGGCGGTGGAGTAGGTGCCGCTGATGCCGGTATAGTTTGCCGAGCCGCCAGGATGGCGAGTGTCTCAGCAATAGAGCCTAAGACCTGAGAGAGGTCCGGCTGCTCATCCTCATCTCTAGAAGAAGATGAAGCTCTGGTGTGTGGTCCACGACCCCGTGTGCCCCGCCTCATGACTAAAGTCCTGAGAAAAATAGCACCACATGAGTCTCACTTGAAACCACAGTTTATTTCAATGTCACTTCTCAATAATTCAATTTGTATTAGTTGTATAATACTAATATACATCACATCGAGTCATCAGAGTATTCATCACATTATACTTATACTTTAGTGTTCTAGTGTACCTAGGACCCATACTTGGTTAAAGCAACCATTATGACTAAGACTAAAGTTTAGTCTTACACTTGGAACCAGACTCGCTCCCGACTCACTTCCTTCCTAACTTGTTTCCTGACATATGCTCTTGTCAAGCCATGGCATAAGATTCTAAGTGACCCTAAAGACCTAAAGCCTAAGCTCTGATACCACTTCTGTCACGACCCAAAACCCACCCTAGGAGTTAGAGTGAATCTTGGACGACTCAATCATGACTTACATGACTTGCTTGACAAACCAACCTGCAAAAACCACAGAGCATATACAATAGAAGACATTATAGCGGAAACATAACTATAAAACACAGCGGAAGTCTAACAAACCTCTAAGTATATACATATGGTCCAAGTTTATACAAAAAGTAACCAGAAGAAAGTGCGGACAGACCCGCCAAAATACATGGATATAATCTCTCATCTCACCCACAGCTAATCCACTCAGAATCTACAACCACCTAATGGTAACCCTCTACTGGAGGTTCCTCAAAAGGCTCCTCGACGTACTCCTCCTCCACCCATGGACTCGGAGCACAGATATCAAATGGAGCAGCTGCTCCGCCGTCACCTGCCGACATAAGAAGTACGGCTGAGCATGGAATACTCAGCGGGTACTAAGCACTAACCAACAGTCATAGCATACAGATAGCATACATAAAGGATGAAGCAAGTTGCATATATAGAACAGGAACAATTTATATCATACAAGGAAGTAAAGCAATTTATATTCATGCTTGCATTCAGAAAGACTGATAAAACCCTTGCATTCATGCAGAATGTGAATGCCTAGTTGCCGTTCATAGCCCGTCGCAACTAGCATTCACCGTTCATAGCCCGTCGCAACTAGCATTCATGCAGAATGTGAATGCCTAGTTGCCGTTCATAGCCCGTCGCAACTAGCATCCATGCGGAATGTGAATGCCTAGTTGCCGTTCATAGCCCGTCGCAACTAGCATCCATGCGGAATGTGAATGCCTAGTTGCCGTTCATAGCCCGTCGCAACTAGCATCCATGCGTGTAATGCCATGCAGAGTTATGCGTGTCATGTGATGCTATGCTATGCGTGTCATGCCATGCTATGCTATGCGTGTCATGCGATGCTATGCGTGTCATGCGAGGGGATGGGAGACCTTTCCCTATGAAATGCATGATTGTCTTGCCCTTGTCAAAAGCGAAGTGAAACATATCTTAGGATATGCCCCACCTCTACGTCCCATACTTAAAACATCGGTAAATCACGTCATTTCATGCGTGCTCGTGAGATCGTGTGCATACTTGCATTTGGAATTAAATATGGCAATTTGGGGAAATTCACAAAGCATAGCATATAACAATTTAAGTGAGTAATAATCTACGCATTTTAAGAAATGTAAGAAACACACTATCATGAACCCTAACAAATTTCAAGAGCAATTAAGCATGAGTTCCCTTAATTTATCATTTATTTTGTTCACCTTGGCATTTCATCAAACATGAGGTGTGTTCATTATTCACTTAAACTTAGATCATGCTTTTCTAGGTGGGTTATGCTCACATCACACTTGTATGTTCATTATTAATACAATGCCCTTTCCCATTCGTTCATCACATCATCCACACGGCATCCATTCGCCAACATCCATCTTCATTCACCATTCATACCACCAATCTCATAACACATATATAAATGAAGGAAAACAAGGAGAAACAAAGGAAAAAGGGAAGCTATAACTAGGAGGGTAGTAAGAAGTACCGACCTTGAACAATGAGGAAGAAATCCCCCTTTCAAAACGACCGTGAGTTGCTGCCCTAGCTTGAGGAGAGTGCCCCACACGAGCTTGAGCCGAGATCTCGAAGAAAATGGACTTGAGGTGAGTGTGGGTTCACAACCCTTTGATTTCTCCTCCAAAAATCAAACCCTAGGTTAGGGATCGCCTTCTTCTCCTCTCCTTAGCTCTCAATCTTCTAAGTATTGTAAAATAAGCCCTAAAGGCTCGGGCAAGACTCTTAAGGTAAGAGTAAACTGCCCAAAAGACTAAAACACCCTTACTAAGTTTTCTGCAAAAACGCGAGTACCGAGCGATCGGTGTTAATGACCGATCGATCGGTTGCCTACCGATCGATCGGTTTCATAACCGAGCGATCGGTCAAAAACACACTCTCTCGAAAATTTCCCCATACAAAATCTCGACCAGTCGATAGCCTCCGAGCGATCGGTTTTGGACCGATCGATCGCTCCATGGACCGAGCGATCGGTGGTCTGCAGGTCCAAACTGTTTTGGCCATAACTTTTGACTCGTTCGTCCGATTTCGACGATTCAACTTGCGTTGGGTTCGTACTTCGAAAACGAACATTTCTGACGTTTCGGAATTTCCAATTTCTTCCTTATTTATTAATTATACCTCTTTAAAGGCAAAATGGCAACGAAAGTGTCATGCATTAAATGTGAAAAGGTCCGGGGCTCTACATCCTCCCCCCCTTACAAAAATTTCGTCCTCGAAATTTAGACGCTACTTGCATGACAAACCAAGAAGAAAATTACAAGTCATATACAAACTTATACAAAAACTCATTCAAATAATTCTGGGTACTTCGCTTTGACTTCGGCTTCACGCTCCCATGTAGCTTCTTCCCGAGCATGGTGTTGCCATTGCACTAGAACCAAAGGGATAGTCTTGTTGCGAAGCACTTGATCTCTTCGATCCAAAATCTGAACCGGCTTTTCAATCAAGGTGAGGTCCTCTCGAATCTCCAACGGTTCCAAGTTTATGACATGCGAAGGATCCGCAATGTACTTCCGAAGCATAGACACATGGAAGACGTTATGAACTGCGGCCATGTGAGGTGGGAGAGCTACCCTGTAAGCAACCTCACCAACTCGCGTGATAATCTCAAAAGGCCCAACATACCGAGGACTGAGCTTGCCTCGCTTTCCAAATCTCATGATCCCTTTACTAGGAGATACTTTCACAAAAACTTGATCCCCTACTTGAAATTCCAAGTCCCTACGGCGCGTGTCCGCATAACTTTTCTGGCGATCTTGAGCGGCTTTCAATCGATCCCGAATGATCTTAACTGTGTTTACAGTTTGCTCAATCAATTCTGGACCAAGTAATTTCCTTTCTCCTACCTCATCCCAATAGAGAGGAGACCTACAACTTCGCCCATACAAGGCCTCAAATGGTGCCATTTGGATACTTGCCTGATAGCTGTTATTGTAGGCGAATTCAACCAAAGGCAAATGCTCTTCCCAACTGCCTCTGAAATCCATCATACAAGCCCGAAGCATGTCTTCAATGACTTGGTTCACTCTCTCGGTTTGTCCATCTGTCTGTGGATGAAAAGCGGTGCTGAAATCGAGTCGGGAACCCATAGCCTCCTGGAAGCTTTTCCAGAATCGTGATGTGAATCTTGGATCCCGATCCGACACGATACTGACAGGCACTCCGTGCAACCTCACCACTTCCTTGATGTACAAAGCAGCTAACTGACTAGAGTTGAAAGTAGTTCGGTAAGGCAAGAAGTGAGCGGACTTCGTCAAACGATCCACTACTACCCATATCGCATCTGAACCCCTTGCCGTCTTTGGCAAGCCAACTATGAAATCCATGGATATGTTCTCCCATTTCCACTCGGGAATCGGAAGGGACTGTAATAGACCTGCGGGCCGCATGTGTTCTGCTTTCACCTGTTGACACACCAAGCACCGTGCTACATATTCCGCAACCTCCCTCTTCATATTCCGCCACCAAAAGTGACTCTTGAGGTTCCGGTACATCTTCGTACCCCCTGGATGCACTGTGTACTTCGAACGGTGTGCTTCGTCCAAAATCTCTCTTCGAAGATCTGCATTGGCTGGGACGCACAGTCTTCCCTTGAATGTGATAGCACCCCGACTAGTGAGAGAAAAGTCTTCACTGCCCTTGGCAACTTCCTTGTCCCGGAAAGCCAACAATTCCGCATCCATGGCTTGATATTCTTGGATCAAATCTATAATGTACGGCCGAACCGTAACATTTGCCAAGGTAGGACCACGGACAGAGTTATTCACACTGATGTCCAGATTTGCCAAATCTTCTAGTAGCTTCCATTCTTGAACCAACATGTGTGCTAACAACCCCTGAGGTCTTCTACTCAGAGCATCAGCCACTACATTTGCCTTACCCGGATGGTATTGAATGGTACAATCATAATCCTTCAGAAATTCCATCCAACGCCGTTGCCTTAGATTCAATTCCTTTTGGGAAAAGAGGTACTTGAGGCTCTTGTGGTCCGTATACACATAGAATTCCACCCCGTATAAGTAATGTCGCCAGATCTTGAGTGCAAACACGACTGCGGCAAGCTCTAAGTCGTGCGTGGGGTAATTCTTCTCATGCTCCTTCAATTGCCTTGATGCATAGGCAATGACCTTCTTGTGTTGCATAAGCACACATCCAAGTCCAACGTGTGAGGCATCACTGTACACCTCATACCCAAGAGGTCCGGATGGCACTGTAAGGACAGGAGCTGTAGTAAGCCTCTTCTTCAGTTCCGTGAAACTGATCTCACACTTGTCGCTCCAAACAAACTGCGCATTCTTCCGTGTCAGGTGAGTAAGCGGTGCTGCAAGGCTAGAGAAACCCTCTACGAATCTCCTGTAGTAGCCTGCCAGCCCAAGAAAGCTGCGTATCTCAGTAACACTCTTGGGCCTCGCCCAACTCATAACAGCTTCTATCTTCTTCGGATCAACGGAGATGCCTTCCGCGGAAACAACGTGGCCTAGGAATGCCACCTCTTCCAACCAAAACTCACACTTGCTAATTTTGGCGTATAGCTTGTGCTCTCTTAACATTTCCAATGCGAGGCGAAGGTCGCGTATGTGATCTTCCCGTGTCTGGGAATAGACCAAAATGTCATCAACAAATACAATCACGCACCGATCTAGGTATGGTCGGAACACCCGGTTCATCAAATCCATAAAGGCTGCCGGCGCGTTCGTGAGACCAAAAGGCATCACCAAGAACTCATAGTGCCCATATCGAGTCCTGAAAGCAGTTTTGGGAACATCTTCCACCTTAATCTTCAACTGGTGATAACCCGATCGAAGATCTATCTTTGAGAAAAATCTTGCTCCCTTCAACTGATCGAACAAGTCGTCAATCCTAGGCAATGGATACCTATTCTTTATAGTGACTTTGTTCAATTGCCGGTAATCGACACACATCCGCATCGAACCATCTTTCTTCTTGACAAACAACACTGGGGCACCCCACGGTGAGACACTTGGTCGAATGAAGCCAAGGCTTTGTAATTCTTCCAACTGAGCCTTTAACTCTTTGAGTTCAATAGGGGCCATTCTATACGGAGCCCTGCAAACAGGAGCTGTGCCTGGTGCAAGCTCGATCATAAACTCAATCTCCCTGTCTGGAGGCAATCCTGGCAACTCCTCTGGAAATACATCCAGGAACTCACTCACAACCGGAATAGTTGATGAGTCCTTTGCCTCGGGGTTAGCTACGCCCAACGCCGCAAAACGAGCAATAGATCTGCTTTTCAACCCGCGAAAGTGGAATGGTTTTCCTTCTACTGGCTTGAAGAGTACCATTTTCTCAAAGCAAGCTACATGCCCATGATGTGCTGCTAACCAATCCATTCCCAATATAACATCAAAGTCTTGGAATCCAAGGACGATGAGATCAACCGCCAACTCGTGGCTTCCAACTTGGACCACACCATTTCTATACACTTTATCTGCCAATACTGTTTTGCCAAGAGGAGTCGAAATGGATAACTCCGGTTCTAGCTGACTTGGCTCCCCAGAAAAGCCTTCTGAAAAACTCGGCGAGACAAACGAATGAGTAGACCCGGTATCAATCAACACTCGAGCCAAATACTCATTGACTAGTAGGGTTCCTGAAATTTTAGCTAGTTACGTCAATTCAAGCCTCAACAGTGTATACACGTAGGTAAATATATATATAGCATACCAACTACGTACACAAGGAATAAAACATAACACAACAATCACGAATAAGGAAAATAACTCCTAACGCGTACCTTGCACCACATCGTCAGATGCAAGTGCATCACCCTCTGTCAAGGCAAAAACTCGCCCCTGGTTCGCCTGGCGAGACTGAGGTGTAGACCGGGTAGTCTGAGATGACGCCTGATATGATCCTGCTGGGCGTGCTGGTGGCCTAATCCCCTGAGACTGGCCTGGTAAATGCCGGGTAGGGCAATCCCTGATCACGTGGCCCTGGCGACCACAGTGAAAACATCCACCCGATGCTCTTAGGCAATCCCCAGCTGGGTGCCGTCGGCCGCATGAAGGGCAGGCCTCGTGTGTGCGGGTAGGAGGGGCCTGAGGTGGAGCATATCTCGCCACCTGAGGTGCAACTGGCCATGGGGCCGGGAGAGCCTGAGGTCGAGGTGCCTGTGGCACGTACTGCCGTGGTGCTGGGGCCGCATAAGTCGGCCTCATCGGTGGTGCTGGCCATGTATACTGATAAGGGCCGGTACGATTCCGCCTCTCTGGAGGTGCTGAACTACTGGCTTGGCCTCTCGCCAACTCTCTCTTCTTAGACACTGCTTCAGAATTGGCCTCAACCAATAAGGCCTTATCCACTACTTCGGCGTAAGTGGCGTGCCTGAAAACCGACACTTTCTCCATGATGACATCCTTGAGCCCTTGCTCAAACCTCCTCGCCTTCATTGCCTCGGTGGCAATCATATGTGTCGCGAAGCGTGATAGCTCCGAGAACTTGGCCTCATAAGCGGCCACAGACATCGAACCTTGCTCAAGGTTGATGAATTCTCTCTCTTTCTTTTCCCGAGCTCCAACCGGGAAATACTTCTTATAGAACGTATCCTTAAACTCCTCCCAAGTCCAAGGTTGACCCTGCATGGTCAAGTCTCGTGTCCTCAATGCGGACAACCACCAATGGTGGGCTTCACCCTCTAGCATGAAAACTGCCCATGCTACCCTATCCTCCTCTGTAGGCGAGAGGACCGCAAAAATCTTCTCCATCTGGAGGATCCACGCCTCTGCTGCGAGAGGGTCCACACTCCCATGGAAGGATGGAGGCCTCAATCTCCTGAATGCCTCAACTCCAGCTGTACGATGTACTGGAGCTGCGGGCGGTGGAGTAGGTGCCGCTGATGCCGGTATAGTTTGCCGAGCCGCCAGGATGGCGAGTGTCTCAGCAATAGAGCCTAAGACCTGAGAGAGGTCCGGCTGCTCATCCTCATCTCTAGAAGAAGATGAAGCTCTGGTGTGTGGTCCACGACCCCGTGTGCCCCGCCTCATGACTAAAGTCCTGAGAACAATAGCACCACATGAGTCTCACTTGAAACCACAGTTTATTTCAATGTCATTTCACAATAATTCAATTGTATTAGTTGTATAATACTAATATACATCACATCAAGAAATCAGAGTATTCATCACATTATACTTATACTTTAGTGTTCTAGTGTACCTAGGACCCGTACTTGGTTAAAGCAACCATTTTAGACTAAGACCAAAGTTTAGTCTTACACTTGGAACCAGACTCGCTCCCGACTCACTTCCTTCCTAACTTGTTTCCTAACATATGCTCTTGTCAAGCCGTGGTATAAGATTCTAAGTGACCCTAGAGACCTAAAGCCTAAGCTCTGATACCACTTCTGTCGCGACCCAAAACCCACCCTAGGAGTTAGAGTGAATCTTGGACGACTCAATCATGACTTACATGACTTGCTTGACAAACCAACCTGTAAAAATCCACAGAGCATATACAATAGAGGACATTATAGCGGAAGCATAACTATAAGACACAGCGGAAGTCTAACAAACCTCTAAGTATATACATATGGTCCAAGTTTATACAAAAAGTAACCAGAAGAAAGTGCGGACAGACCCGCCAAAATACATGGATATAATCTCTCATCTCACCCACAGCTAATCCACTCAGAATCTACAACCACCTAATGGTAACCCTCTACTAGAGGTTCCTCAAAAGGCTCCTCGACGTACTCCTCCTCCACCCATGGACTCGGAGCACAGATATCAAATGGAGCAGCTGCTCCGCCGTCACCTGCCGACATAAGAAGTACGGCTGAGCATGGAATACTCAGCGGGTACTAAGCACTAACCAATAGTCATAGCATACAGATAGCATACATAAAGGAGGAAGCAAGTTGCATATATAGAACATGAACAATTTATATCATACAAGGAAGCAAAAACAATTTATAATCATGCTTGTATTTCGTAGAAAGCCGATGAAACCTCTTGAAAACATCGTGCACTTGACTTGACTTGAAAATACCATTTCCGTGCTTGAAACTTGTTATGTTGTCTTATCTTGTCATATCATGCGTGTCATGTCATGTCATGCGTGTCATGCGAGTATCATGCTTGCTTGTTCATAATTTAAACATGTTCACATGCCTAGTTGCCGTTCATAGTCCGTCACAACTAGTACCCTATATGCAGATGGGTATGCCTAGTTGCCGTTCATAGCCCGTCGCAACTAGCATCCATGCAGAATGTGAATGCCTAGTTGCCGTTCATAGCCCGTCGCAACTAGCTTCCATGCGTGATGTGTGATGCTATGCTATGCGTGTCATGCCATGCTATGCTATGCTATGCGTGTCATGCGATGCTATGCATGTCATGCGAGGGGATGGGAGACCTTTCCCTATGAAATGCATGATTGTCTTGCCCTTGTCAAAAGCGAAGTGAAATATATCTTAGGATATGCCCCACCTCTACGCCCCATACTTAAAACATCGGTAAATCACGTCATTTCATGCGTGCTCGTGAGATCGTGTGCATACTTGCATTTGGAATTAAATATCGCAATTTGGGGTAATTCACAAAGCATAGCATATAGCAATTTAAGTGAGTAATAATCTACGCATTTTAAGAAATGTAGGAAACACACTATCATGAACCCTAACAATTTAAAGAGCAATTAAACATGGGTTCCCTTAATTTATCATTCATTTTGTTCACCTTGGCATTCCATCAAACATGGGGTGTGTTCATTATTCACTTAAACCTAGATCATGCTTTTCTATGTGGGTTATGCTCACATCACACTTGTATGTTCATTATTAGTACAATGCCCTTTCCCATTCGTTCATTACATCATCCACACGGCATCCATTCGCCAACATCCATCTCCATTCACCATTCATACCACCAATCTCATAACACATATATAGGTGAAAGAAAACAAGAAGAAATAAAGGAAAAGAGAAGCTATAACTAGGAGGGTAGTAAGAAGTACCGACCTTGAACAATGAGGAAGAAATCCCCCTTTCAAAACGACCGTGAGTTGCTGCCCTAGCTTGAGGAGAGTGCCCCACACGAGCTTGAGCCGAGATCTCGAAGAAAATGGACTTGAGGTGAGTGTGGGTTCACAACCCTTTGATTTCTCCTCCAAAAATCAAACCCTAGGTTAGGGATCGCCTTCTTCTCCTCTCCTTAGCTCTCAATCTTCTAAGTATTGTAAAATAAGCCCTAAAGGCTCGGGCAAGACTCTTAAGGTAAGAGTAAACTGCCCAAAAGACTAAAACACCCTTACTAAGTTTTCTGCAAAAACGCGAGTACCGAGCGATCGGTGTTAATGACCGATCGATCGGTTGCCTACCGATCGATCGGTTTCATAACCGAGCGATCGGTTAAAATTTCACTCTCTGGAAAATTTCCCCATACAAAAATCTCGACCAGTCGATAGCCTCCGAGCGATCGGTTTTGGACCGATCGATCGCTCCATGGACCGAGCGATCGGTGGTCTGCAGGTCCAAACTGTTTTGGCCATAACTTTTGACTCGTTCGTCCGATTTCGACGATTCAACTTGCGTTGGGTTCGTACTTCGAAAACGAACATTTCTGACGTTTCGAAATTTCCAATTTCTTCCTTATTTATTAATTATACCTCTTTAAAGGCAAAATGGCAACGAAAGTGTCATGCATTAAATGTGAAAAGGTCCGGGGCTCTACATCTCATCTATATTTGCTAGCCAAAATATCAATAGGTATCTAAGTGGTATATATCAAAGGGAAAACTTGCCCGGGGGTCACAAGAATGAATTAAACAATTTAATTTAATATGAAAAGGATCTCTAAATCCTTAAAGGGCTTTAACCAAATTTATATCTCTATATACCTATCCCTAATAGAATTAAGAGAGGTTTTGAAATCATCCAAAACTGAAATTAGCACCACACTAATTTCTAAGAGCTTGATTACTCCCTCAATAACTAGAGGGGGATCCCTTAACCCGACAAATGATTATCTAATCATCAAGAATCTAGAAGATTGATTCATTAGGGTAACCAAAATTCATAGGGGAGGCAATCTTGATATAAATCTTGATTAAACTCAAAAATCAAAGAGAAGCATAGCCAACGCTCTAATACCAATGAAAGTATGCCTCTTTTTAATTTTAGAAAAACAAATCTTGGGGGCATACATCGAATCCCAAGATCTAACTAAGATTCTAATTGATTTTATTCAATGAAGGTTAGAATAACATTCACCTTTGCGACTTTGAAATTGTTAAGTCAAATCCACGTTAGAATAATACTCGCAAAACTTCACAAGTGTCAAGTCTCCTGTCGATTCACACGTACCTTCTTTTTTCTTTAAAGCTTTCTCTAATGGAAGCTAATGGCCCTTCCAAATTTCATGCTCTTTTATCTTTTCTTCTTTTCTTTGATCCAAGAACCTTTCTTGATCAAACAAGATCCAATCTTGATCTTCAAAGAACTTGTTCTTGATCATCAAAATCAAAAACTAAACAAAAAGGAAGGGGAAGGGTGACCGTACACCCTCAAAGGGGGAGAGGGCTGGGCGTGAACTTGAGGAGAGGGAGAGAAGAAAAAATTCTGGAGAATTATATATTTAAAGGGCTGGGCATCCAATCCTTTCTATAAGTTCCCTCTTGGTTGCTTGAATTGTAATCCAATTATAATTCATTAACCTTATCCTAATCCAATTAGGATTCTTCAATAGTTTCCTTTATTGATTATTCTCCTAATCAAATTAGGATTAATCTTAAAAGAAACCAATCTTATCCATTAGTAACTAATCTTATCCTTATCCAATAAGGAATCTTGAATTAGTAACTAACTAATGGAATCCCTAACAATTAGGGAATCTTTAATTAGTAACTAACTCTAACTAACTAACTAACCTTATCTAATAAGGATATTAGTTATTAGAAACTAATTAAAATAATAACAATTATTATTCTTCCTTGAAGTGGGCATCCCACCCTAGGTGGGTCCCACTCCACACTCCCAAATGGTTTCCAAAACCCTCTTGGTCACTTGAATTATTCTTTTATAATAATTCCCAATGGGTCCTACCCATTTGGTTTTTCACATCTAATGTGATTCCACCTTTTAGAGCTTCACTATACCATATAGTGATTACTTAGAGAAATTAATTAATTTAATTAATAATTAAATTAAATACTTTAAGAAGGTCCTTGTGTGTGGGATCTAAAGGGATCTCTTATTTCCGGTTGTGGGACCAAGTACTTCACCTTTTTTTTTTGGTTGAAGCATTGTTACTAGGAAACACCTTTCCTAAAACTCCATTAGGATCATAGAATGTTATCTAAGTCCCTGGACTTCCACCAATCACAATTAATGTCCATTAACACAATGTGATTAACCTCCAAAAATATTAGAGAATTGCTTATAAGTACCATCTCACAATATATTTACAAATAAATCCTTCCACATTCCGATATCACTTGTAAGCTTCCGGGATTGGAACAATTCCACTGTCTTAGTCCCTAGCTTATGAATAGAACCCTTTCTCATGATTACTTTTTCAATGAACTAAACCTCCAATACACTTTTGAAGAAACATTAGAAAAGAACTGACATATATATTTATATATACTTTTCCATATGAAAAATATTAACTTCGATAAAAACCATTTTACCGAAAAGCACCAGTACTGGATTTAACAATTCAGTTCAACAAGTATTACCTTGATATCATTATCTCCAATTAAGGAGTTGTGGATTCCTTATTGAGTGTTTACACACTTCTCCAAACATTGTGTACATGAGCCAACGTACCTAGAGTTAGTCCTGTGTATTGGACATTGCTGATTGGCACATCAAAGCCATATAGACAGATGTCTGAGAAGATGTTAACCTCTCAGGTCTAAGGACAATTTTTCAAATGGATAACCCTAATACAATCTGACAGTGTATTCCATAAGGTATCCACTAGTGACCCCGTTCAGTATTATGTACTTGCTACATATACTCACATGTTAGTCAAGAGTCACCACTCTCTGTGAATGAGATTCATCACACTATCTCATAGAACTACACATGTGCAAGCCATGATGAAGTACGACGCCCAACCAGTACTCTAGAGGCTTCGAACAATATTAGGTTTACAAGGAACCGGAAAATCATATCTCCTCACAACCTTTGCATGATTTTCCTACAATGTTACCTATGGAACTTTATGTCTTCATCATATGAGACAGTAATTAATATAAATACCCTTTACAGTTGGTTGTGTGAATATGATGTTAGTCTAATCAACATAGAAAAGTCTCTTATTGGCTTTCGAGGGCATATATGTCCAACACTGATGAATTGGACGTACATACTAGTGTTTTGTCTTTCTTATTGTACTTAAAATCTTATCATTGTCTTGTAGAATTCACTCTTGTCTTGTTCTTATTTCGTGGAAATCACTATTGTCTTGTCTTGGTTTAATTTCATATGATTGTACTTAGAAAACTAGGTTCATGCATGCATACTTTCTTGTGCATAGAGCGATGGTGAACATCGTAGTGACTAGAAGCAATTAAAAGAACATCATATAGCATTTCAACTTTTCCATAAATATACAAGATTTTTAAGGAAACCCATAAAGCATATTAGCATAATTACCAAATTTTGGGGAAAGTCCTTACTCATAATTCCATCATCTTAAGTTCAATTTTCATACAAGCATTTAGTCAAACACGTGATTTTCAACATTTTCCTAGGCATTTATTTCATGATTTCTTTGTCAAACACCTTGCATTCAACATTCCTTTAAGCTTTAAACTCATAATTTCTTAGTCTTAGGTTTTCAAGTCCATTTATGCATTTTATCAAACACTTCACATGCAACATTGGTGTAGTCCTTATTTTTACATTTTCCTTAACATGCATTTCATCAACATCTTGGTGTGTGCATTATTCATACATTGCCCATCCACCATTTTCCATCCCACACATTCATCACAACCATAGGGCATCCAATCGCCTCAACCCCCATCTATCCATACATCCACCATCATTATTATTTATCTTGTTTATATTTTAGGAAAAATACCACATTTCAAGAAGAAAGGGAGATACAAGATCAAAATCAACATTTTTAAGAGAGAAAACTAGGTTATTGCTAAGATAGTTAGTAGGGTGTAGTAACCTTTGAGGATTAACTCCTATTTTTGAGGAAAACCCTTAAATAGAAACCCCCAAGTTTGATGGAGGAGGATCCAACTTGAGGAGGAAGATCCTAGCTTGAAAATCCAAGCTTGTGGAAAGAAGTGAGGATTTGAGCTCCTCTTGATCTTCTCATGAAATCCACTTTGTGGTCGTTTCCTCGTAGCTTAGTTCGTGAGGAAAGCCTTGGTGTGCACGATTCTTGCTCCCCTTTTTGGTCTTGAGAAGATTGGAGATTGAATTTGGGGGTTTCCTTGATTTTGAGAGAAACCCCCCTTTTGGAAACCTAAGTTTCCTCATTTTTCTCTCCAAAAGTCTTTCTCTAAGTGTTAGAAACTTTGGTCCCCCGAAAATGGGGTATATTGTCGCGACCCAAGACCCACCCTAGGAGTTAGAGTGAATCTTGGACGACTCAATCATAACTTACATGACTTGCTTGACAAACCAACCTGCAAAAACCCACAGAGCATATACCATAGAGGACATTATAGCGGAAACATAACTATGAAACACAACGGAAGTCTAACAAACCTCTAAGTATATACATATGGTCCAAGTTTATACAAAAGTAACCAGAAGAAAGTGCGGACAGACCCGCCAAAATACATGGATATAATCTCTCATCTCACCCACAGCTAATCCACTCAGAATCTACAACCACCTAATGGTAACCCTCTACTGGAGGTTCCTCAAAAGGCTCCTCGACGTACTCCTCCTCCACCCAAGGGCTCGGAGCACAGATATCAAATGGAGCAGCTGCTCCGCCATCACCTGCCGACATAAGAAGTACGGCTGAGCATGGAATACTCAGCGGGTACTAAGCACTAACCAACAGTCATAGCATACAGATAGCATACATAAAGTAGGAAGCAAGTTGCATATATATAACAGGAACAATTTATATCATACAAGGAAGCAAAACAATTTATAATCATGCTTGTATTTCGTAGAAAGCCGATGAAACCTTTTGAAAACATCGTGCACTTGACTTGACTTGAAAATATCATTTCCGTGCTTGAAACTTGTTAAGTTGTCTTATCTTGTCATATCATGCGTGTCATGTCTTGTCATGCGTGTCATGCGAGTATCATGCTTGCTTGTTCATAATTTAAACATGTTCACATGCCTAGTTGCCGTTCCTAGTCCGTCACAACTAGTACCCTATATGCAGATGGGTATGCCTAGTTGCCGTTCATAGCCCGTCGCAACTAGCATCCATGCAGAATGTGAATGCCTAGTTGCCGTTCATAGCCCGTCGCAACTAGCATCCATGCGGAATGTGAATGCCTAGTTGCCGTTCATAGCCCGTCGCAACTAGCATCCATGCGGAATGTGTGATGCTATGCTATGCGTGTCATGCCATGCTATGCTATGCTATGCGTGTCATGCGATGCTATGCATGTCATGCGAGGGGATGGGAGACCTTTCCCTATGCAATGCATGATTGTCTTGCCCTTGTCAAAAGCGAAGTGAAACATATCTTAGGAGATGCCCCACCTCTACGTCCCATACTTAAAACATCGGTAAATCACGTCATTTCATGCGTGCTCGTGAGATCGTGTGCATACTTGCATTTGGAATTAAATATGGCAATTTGGGGTAATTCACAAAGCATAGCATATAGCAATTTAAGGGAGTAATAATCTACGCATTTAAAGAAATGTAAGAAACACACTATCATGAACCCTAACAAATTTCAAGAGCAATTAAACATGGGTTCCCTTAATTCATCCTTTATTTTATTCACCTTGGCATTTCATCAATCAAGGGGTGTGTTCATTATTCACTTAAACCTAGATCATGCTTTTCTAGGTGGGTTATGCTCAATCACACTTGTATGTTCATTATTAGTACAATGCCCTTTCCCATTTGTTCATCACATCATCCACACGGCATCCATTCGCCAACATCCATCTCCATTCACCATTCATACCACCAATCTCATAACACATATATATGTGAAGGAAAACAAGAAGAAATAAAGGAAAAAGGGAAGCTATAACTAGGAGGGTAGTAAGAAGTACCGACCTTGACAAATGGGGGAAGAAATCCTCCACCAAACGCACGTGAGTTGCTGCCCTAGCTTGAGGAGAGTGCCCCACACGAGCTCCACGACTGCTTGAACCGAAATCTTGAAGTAATCGGGCTTGAGGTGAGTGTGGGTTCACAACCCTTTGATTTCTCCTCAAAAATCAAACCCTAGGTTAGGGATCGCCTTCTTCTCCTCTCCTTAGCTCTCAATCCTCTAAGTCTTGTAAATAAGCCCTAAAGGCTCGGGCAAGACTCTTAAGGTAAGAGTAAACCGCCCAAAAGACTAAAACACCCTTACTAAATTTTTTTGCAAAAACACGAGTACCGAGCGATCGGTGTTAATGACCGATCGATCGGTTGCCTACCGATCGATCGGTTAGGCTCGGGCAAGACTCTTAAGGTAAGAGTAAACCGCCCAAAAGACTAAAACACCCTTACTAAATTTTTTTGCAAAAACACGAGTACCGAGCGATCGGTGTTAATGACCGATCGATCGGTTGCCTACCGATCGATCGGTTTCATAACCGAGCGATCGGTTAAAATTTCACTCTCTAGAAAATTTCACCATACAAAAATCTTGACCAGTCGATAGCCTCCGAGCGATCGGTTTTGGACCGATCGATCGCTCCATGGACCGAGCGATCGGTTGCCTGCAGGTCCAGACTGTTTTGGCCATATCTTTTGACTCGTTCGTCCGATTTTGACGATTCAACTTGCGTTGGGTTCGTACTTCAAAAAGGAACATTTCTGGCATTTCGAAATTTCCAATTTCTTCCTTATTTATTAATTATTTCTCTTTAAAGGCAAAAATGGAAACGAAAGTGTCATGCATAAATGTCAAACGTTCGGGGCTCTACATATATATAGGTGTTTGGGTTGAGAAAAACCGTAAAAAAAACATTTTTGGGCAATCTCACTCGAGCGGGCTTCCATCTCACTCGAGCAGGTTGCACCTGGGACTCAAAAATTGCATTTTGGTCAATCTCGCTCGAGCGGGTTTGGATCTCGCTCGAGCGAGTTTGTCTACAAAAATGCACTTTGGTATTTTGGCCATAACTTTTGACTCGGTAGTCCAATTTTGACGATTCAACTGGCGTTGGATTTTTCTTTAAAAGGGAAACAACTTTTATGTTTTATACAACTCCTAATTTTGAGGTTTTCATGGTCAAAATGGGCCCACAAGTGAACTAGTCCAAGACTAACTTCTGAATTTGTAGCAGACCCATCTTCAGTAAATCCACCTTTCACCTAGCTTCAACTCACAATTGGGAAAAGTGATAAACATGATTATCAAAGAGGGTTTCGATACCTTTCTAATGGCTCATAAATCACTCAATTCTGATAAGCGATGACGACACTAGAGGTCTCACAAGTAGAGGGTTGTTAAGACCTCACTCATCCTTTAACACTTAGAACCCTTCCTTTTTTATATTTTTAACACCCATAAACACCAAGGCGGGTTCTATAGTATCCTTACACACCATAAATCCTATAATAAACTCCTCACATCATTCACACGCACCTAGGGAACCTTGAACCTCACAAGCACTGTTTATAGCACTTTTCACAGCACTATTCACTTACAACCCTTTAAGTACTTAGGGTATTTTATATACCCTTGCTTTTATCAACTTAGAGTATATTTATACTCCCTTTTTGAGACTCAATACACGCACATAAAACCCACACATGGCTCACCATACTACCAAGAATAAAATGGAAGGCTTTAGGCCTTTATAAACACTATACAAGGGCACTATTCACTAACACTGTTCATGTAGCACCCCAGACTTTTTCATCCTTAATGAATACCACCTTCATAGCTAATTGGCCATTTTTATAGTCTAATTAATAAATAAGAGAGAGATCAGAAATTCCGAAACGTCAGAAATGTGCGTTTTCGAAAGACGAACCCAACGCAAGTTGAATCGTCGAAATCCGACGAGCGAGTCAAGAGATATGGTCAAAACAGTCCAGACATATAGAGAACCGATCGCTCGGTCCAGTCAGCGATCGATCGGTCCATAACCGATCGATCGGTAGCTATCGCACGGTGAAAAATTTTGTATGGGAAAATTTTCCAGAGAGCATGTTTTTGACCGGTCGCTCGGTCAAGAACACCGATCGCTCGGTAGGCAACCGATCGATCGGTCACCACCACCGATCGCTCGGTCTTCGCGTTTTTGCAGAAATTTCAGTAAGGGCTTTATCGTCTTTTGGGGGTTAAACCCTTTCTCCTTAAGGCTTGCCCGAGCCTTAGGGCATCATTCACTATACTTAGAGAGATTTGGGAGATAAGAGAGAGGAGAAAAGGGTTTCCTAAACCTAGGTTGCTTTTGGAGAAGAAATCAAAGGGGTGAAGACCCTAGATCGTCCCCAAGCACGTTTTCTTCAAGATTTCAACTCAAGCTCGTGTGGAGGTGCATTCTCCAAGCTAGGGCAGCACTCACTCACGTTTTGAAAGAGGTTTCTTCCCCCAACTCAAGTCCCCTTCAAGCAAAGGCTTCCTCCTTCCAAATAGAGCTTCTATTTCAAGGTTTCTTCAAGATCAAACCTTGATCTAAGGTTAGTACACCCTACTAACTTACCCTAGCAATAAATCTAGGTTTTCCTTATGAAATATGACTCTTGATAGTATGTTTTCTTCCTTATAAAGTGTATCATCTTCACTAAATATAAACAAGATAAGAAAAAGGTATGGATGGGTGGATGGGATGTCGATTGAGGCGATTGGATGCCGTATGGATGTTGTGTGATGTGTGAAAAGGAAAATGGAAGATGGGCACTTTACAAATAACGAATGTACCTTGATGTCTTGATGAAAAATACGCACTAAATAAGGGAAATGGAAGGACTAAGAAATGTGGCCCACCGTGTGTTTGATAAAATGACTAAACAAGGGATAAATGGACTTAATGAAGAAAATGGAAATAGAAATTGTGTAAATTTTCTTAGGAATGATAAATTGCTCAAATGTGCTATATGTTGCCTAAATTTTCATACCACTATGTTAAGGATTGAAATGCCATATTCATGTGATCCGCCCATTCAAGTATGTCATCATGATTACCACTATTGACAAGCACACAAGCACGCATGCATGCATGAATTGGGTTTTCCAAGAGTAATTGTGCATAATAAAGCAAACAAGTGAAATGAATCAAGAACATGACAAGGAGGTTGGTAGCCCAAGTGAAGGGTGCTAGCCTCTAGCTCACAAGTGAAATGAATCAAGAACATGACAAGGAGGTTGGTAGCCCAAGGAAGGGTGCTAGCCTCTGGCTCACAAGTGAAATGCAAGAGAGAACATGACAAGGAGGTTGGTAGCCCAAGTGAAGGGTGCTAGCCTCTGGCTCACAAGAGAAACGGAACAAGAACATGACAAGGAGGTTGGTAGCCCAAGGAAGGGTGCTAGCCTCTGGCTCACAAGAGAAACGGAACAAGAACATGACAAGGAGGTTGGTAGCCCAAGGAAGGGTGCTAGCCTCTGGCTCACAAGAGAAACGGAACAAGAACATGACAAGGAGGTTGGTAGCCCAAGGAAGGGTGCTAGCCTCTGGCTCACAAGAGAAATGGAACAAGAACATGACAAGGAGGTTGGTAGCCCAAGGAAGGGTGCTAGCCTCTGGCTCACAAGTATACAAGTCAAGAACAAATCAAGACATGAAATACAATACAAGACACGATACACATACATGATTTGACCGAGACACGAAAAAGGTTTCCGAGACATGAGTTTTACCGAGGTTTTTGCATTCATATACGCATGTCAAGATATGGCTATGTATCTTATGCTTTCACTATTGCTTTAAATTAATATCTTGTATTGCTCACTGTTGTTATGCGTTCGTTATTGTTATGGTTAGCTAGTAGTTTGTACTCGCTGAGTATTCCATGCTCAGCCGTACTTTTATGTCGGCAGGTACCGTGGATGTCCTCGACCCCGAGCCTTGGGTCGAGGAGGAGTACGTAGAGGAGAGGGAGCCACCTATCCCATGGCAGTCTCAAGAGGATGGGGACTTGGATGTGTGGCCATACCTCGACTACTGTTGAGAGGAGAGTGTTAGAGAGTTCCTTTTTGTATTTTGATAGGTGGGCATGTCCACCTTTACTTTGATTGTATTTAGTATATGTTAACTTGGAATGCTATATGGAGTAATAGAAGAAAAGAAAAAGTTTGCTTATGCTTCCGCACTTATGTTTAGTTTCCACGCTCTGATTATCATTGTATTATATTATGTTTAGCCTCTTGCATTACAGGATGGTTTGACAGGTACACGTAGTCACCTCTAAAGTATCCCTTAACTCCTAGGGGGTATTTTGGGGCGTGACAGTTCATAGTACAATGAACATGAATTTTGGGGTTCTACAAGGTCAACCTTGGACTTGGGAGGAGTTTAAGGACACGTTTTACAAGAAATACTTCCCGGTGGGAGCTTTGGAAAAGAAAGAGAAGGAGTTCATCAACCTTGAGCAGGGCTCTATGTCGGTGGCTCAATATGAGGCCAAGTTCTCAGAATTGTCGAGATTCGCGCCTCACATGATCGCCACCGAGGTGATAAAGGTGAGAAGGTTTGAGCAAGGGCTCAAAGATGTCATTATGGAGAAAGTGTCGGCTTTCAGGCATGCTACCTACCCTGAGGTAGTAGACAAGGCCTTATTGATCGAGGCAAATTCTGAGGCGGTGTCCAAGAAGAGGGAGTTGGCGAGAGGCTAACCTAGTGGTTCAGTACCTCCAAAGAGGTGGAATCATACCGGCCCTTACCAGTATACATAGCCAGCACCACCTCAGTATGCGTGGCTAGCACCACCACAGAGGCCGTCTTATGCGCCTCCAGCTCCACAGAAGTATGCGCCTCAGGCCCCACGACCTTAGGCTCTTTTGGCCCCACGGCCCGTTGCACCTCAAGTAGCGAGGTATACTCCACCTCCGGCCCCTCTGATCTACACGTATGAGGTCTGCATGTCTTGTGGCAGAAGGCACCCAACGGATGTTTTCACTGTGATCGCCAGGGCCACATGATCAGGGATTGCCCGACGAGGCATTTACCAGGCCAATCAAAGGGGATTAGGCCCCCAGCTCGTCCAGCAGGATCATACCAGGCGTCCTCCTAGCCTACACGTTCTGCACCTCCGCCTCGCCAGGCGAATCAGGGGAGAGTATTTGCCTTGACAGAGGGTGATGCACTTGCATCTAACGATGTAGTGCAGGGTATGCAATTGTAGTTTATTTAATTGTCCATGAATTATCTTGTTGTGTATTATTCGATTGTGTACATATATGGTATGTCATATACATATATACCTATATGTATACGCTGTTGATGCATGGATTGACTTAGCTAGCTAAAATTTCAGGAACCTTACTAGTCAATGAATGTTTGGCTCGAGTATTGATCGACACCGGGTCTACTCATTTATTCGTATCGCCGAGTTTCTCTCAAGGCTTTTCCTCTGAGCCTAGCCAGTTGAAACCGGAGTTAGCCATTTCGGCTCCTCTCGGCAGGATGGTAGTGACATATAAAGTGTATAGTAATAGTGTGGTTCAAGTAGGGAGCCACGAGTTGGCGGTTGATCTAATCATCCTCGGGTTTCAAGACTTTGACGTCATCTCAAGGATGGACTGGTTAGCAGCACATCATGGGCATGTGGCTTGCTTTGAGAAGATGGTACTTTTCAAGCCGGTAGAAGGGAAGCCATTTCACTTTCGAGGGATGAGGAATAAGCATATTGCTCGCTTTGCGGCACTAAGCTTAGCGAACCCCGAGGCAAAGGACTCTTTGACTATCCCAGTCGTGAATGAATTCTTGGATGTGTTTCTAGAGGAGTTGCCAGGGTTGCCCCTAGACAGAGAGATTGAGTTTGTGATTGAGCTTGCACCAGGCATAGCTCCCATCTACCAGGCTCCGTATAGAATGGCCCCGATCGAACTCAAGGAGTTGAAGACTCAGTTGGAGGAATTGTAAGGCCTTGGTTTCATTTGACCAAGTGTCTCACCCCGGGGTACCCCGGTTTTATTTGTCAAGAAGAAGGATGGCTCGATGCGGATGTGCGTCGATTACAGGTAGTTAAACAAAGTCACTATAAAGAATAGGTATCCATTGCCTAGGATTGATGACTTGTTCGATCAGATAAAGGGGGTGAGATTTTTCTCTAAGATCGATCTTTGGTCGAGTTACCACCAATTGAAGATCAAGGTTGAGGATGTGCCCAAAACTGCTTTTCAGACTCGGTACGGACACTACGAGTTCTTGGTGATACCTTTTGGTCTCATGAATGAGCCGAAAGCCTTTATGGATTTGATGAACTGGGTGTTCTGACCATACCTAGATCGATGAGCGATCATGTTTGTCGATGACATACTAATATATTCCCAGACACGGGAAGATCACGTGCGAGACCTTCGCCTTGCTTTAGAAATGCTGAGAGAGCACAAACTATATGCTAAACTAAGCAAGTGTTAGTTTTGGTTGGAAGAAGTGACATTCCTAGGCCACGTTGTATCCGTGAAAGGCATCTCGGTAGATCCGAAGAAGATAGAGGCAGTTATGAGTTGGGCGAGACCCAAGAGTGTCACAGAGATACGCAATTTTCTTGGGTTGGCAGGCTATTACAGGAGATTTGTAGAGGGTTTCTCCAGCCTCGCAGCACCGCTCACTTATTTGACTAGGAAGAATGCCAAGTTTGTATGAAGCGATAAGTGTGAGATCAGTTTAACAGAACTAAAGAAGCGGCTTACCACAGCCCCCGTCCTTACAGTGCCATCTAGACGTGGCGCTTATGAGGTGTACAGTGATGCCTCGCATGTCGGACTTGGGTGCGTTCTCATGCAGCACAAAAATGTTATTGCCTATGCATCGAGGCAATTGAAGGAGCACGAAAAGAATTATCCCATGCACGACTTGGAGCTTGCTGCAGTCGTGTTTGCACTCAAGATCTGGTGACACTACCTTTACGGGGTAGACATCTATGTGTTCACAGATCACAAGAGCCTCAAGTATCTCTTTTCCCAAAAGGAGCTGAATCTGAGGCAATAACGTTGGATGAAATTTCTGAAAGACTACGAGTGCACCATCCAATACCACCCGGGCAAGGCAAACGTTGTAGCAGACGCTTTGAGTAGAAGACTTCCGGGTCTTTTGGCACACATGTTGGTGTAGGAATGAAGACTACTAGAAGGTTTGGCAAATCTGGACATCAGTATGAATGATTTTGTTCGTAGTCCTATCTTGGCAAATGTCACGGTTCGGCCGTACATTATAGATTTGATCCAAGAGTATCAAGCCACAGATACTGACTTACTGGCTTTCTAGGACAAGGAGGTTGCCAAGGGTAATGAAGACTTTTCTCTCACTAGCCCTGGTGCTATTACATTCAAGTGAAGGCTGTGTGTCCCAGCCAATGCAGATCTTCGGAAGGAGATTATGGATGAAGCCCATCGATCGAAGTATATTGTGCATCCTGGGAGTACAAAGATGTACCGAAACCTCAAGAATCACTTTTGGTGGTGGAATATGAAGAGAGATGTTGCAGAGTATGTGGCACGATGCTTGGTGTGCCAATAGGTGAAAGCAGAACCCATGCGGCCTGTAGGTTTATTACAGTTTCTCCTGATTCCCGAGTGGAAATGGGAGAACATCTCTATGGACTTCGTTGTTGGCTTGCCAAAAAAGGGCAAGGAACTTAGATGCGATTTGGGTTGTAGTAGATCATTTAACAAAGCCCGCACACTTCTTACCTTACTGAACTACTTTCAACTCGAGCCAGTTGGCCGCATTGTATATCAAGGAGATCGTTCGGTTACACGGGGTGCCAGTCAGTATTGTGTCAAATCGGGAACTAAGATTCACGTCCAGGTTCTGGAAGAGCTTTCAGGAAGCCATTGGTTCCTGACTTGATTTCAGCACCGCCTTTCATCTACAAACGGATGGACAAACTGAGAGGGTGAACTAGATCATCGAAGACATGCTTCAGGCATGTATGTTGGATTTCAAGGGCAGTTGGGAAGAGCAATTACCATTGGTAGAGTTCGCCTACAATAATAACTACCAGGTGAGCATCCAAATGGCACCATTTGAGACCTTGTATGGGCGAAGCTGTAGGTCTCCTCTCTACTGGGATGAGCTGGGATAGAGAAAAATACTTGGTCCGGAATTGATTGAGCAAACTGCGAACTAGGTTAAGATCATCCGAGATCAGTTGAAAGCTACCCAAGATCATCAGAAAAGCTATGCTGGTACTTGTCGTAGGGACTTGGAATTCCAAGAAGGGGATCAAGTTTTTGTGAAGGTATCTCCTAGCAAGGGGATTATGAGATTTGGCAAGAGAGGCAAGCTTAGTCCTCGGTATGTTGGGCTGTTTGAGATTATCACATGAGTTAGTGAAGTTGCTTACCGAGTAGCTCTTTCACCTCACATGGCCACGGTGCACAACATTTCCATGTATCTATGCTTCGAAAGTACATTACGGACCCTCTGTATGTCATAGAACTGGAATCATTGGAAATCCGAGAAGATCTCACTCTAGTTGAAAGGCCGGTTCAGATTTTGGATCGGAGAGATCAAGTCCTTCGCAACAAGACTATACCATTAGTGCTTGTTCAATGGCAACATCATACTCGGGAAGAGGCCACTCGGGAGCATGAAGCCGAAGTCAAAGCGAAATACCCGGAGTTGTTTGAATAGGCTTTTGTTTATGCTATGTAATTTTGTTTTGGGTTTGTAATGCAAGTGTCGTCCAAATTTCAAGATGAAATTTTTATAAGGGGGGAGGATGTAGCACCCCAGAACTTTTGTCATGTATTGGCACCCGTGCCAAGGCATTATGCCTTTGTAATTGTCGCGACCCAAAACCCACCCTAGGAGTTAGAGTGAATCTTGGACGACCAATCATGACTTTCATAACTTGCTTGACCAAAATAACCTGCAAAAGACCCACAGAGCATACATAATAGAGGACAGCAATAGCGGAAACTTAAACTATAAAGCACAGCGGAAGACTTAACCAAAACCTCTATGTGTATATACATATACATGATCCAAGTTTATACAAGAGTGAAATCACAAAAAAGAAAGTGCGGACATGCCCGCCAAAACACATGGTATAAATCTCTCATGCTCACCCACAGCTATCCACTCAGAATCTAAAACCACTACCTAATAGTAGCTCTCTACCGGAGGTTCCTCTACGTACTCCTCCTCCACCCATCGGCCAGGAGCAAAGACATCGAATGGGGCAGCAGCTCCCTCAGAACCTGCCAACATAAACGTACGGCTGAGCATGGAATACTCAGCGTATACCAAATGCTAACCAACAGTCATAGCAAAACCATAGTAGTGTAGAAAATGGGAAGCAGTTCACATGTGTAAAGTGAGAACAATTGATATCATAACAAGGAAATAAGCAATTTATAATCATGCTTGCATTTCATAAAATCCGGTAAAACCCTTGAAAACACTGTGCACTTGACTTGACTTAAAATACCATTTTCGTGCTTGAAAGCTTGTCTTGTCTGTCTTTCTTGCTTCTTGATGAACTTGTCATGTCATGCATGTCATGCGTGCTTGCTTGGAATTTAAACTACTTGCGAGGGATGGGTAACCCTTTTTCCTAAATTCTCATGCTTGCCATGCCATGTATCTTGCTCGAAAAATAAACTACTTGTGAGGGAAGGGAGACCATTCTTCCTAAATGTTCATGTCATGCCATGCTTGCTTGCTTGAAAAAGTAACCTACTTGTGAGGGAAGGGAGACCCTTCTTCCTAAATGCACTTGCGAGAGAAGGGAGACCCTTCTTTATGAGATGCATGTCTTGTCCTTGTCAAAAGCGAAGTGAAACATATCGTAGGATCTGTCCCACCTCTAAGTCTCGTTCTTAAGAATACCGATAAAACATGTCATGCATGCCGTGCTCGTAGGACCGTGTACAATTAAGTATGACAATTGTATCGAGAACATTTCAATTGATCAATAATTAAATCAAACTAATAAGCAATTAATCTATCAAGAAGTTCACACACACATTTTCTAAAATAAAGCCTCATCTTCTTCAATGAGTCATTTCATCAAACACTTGGTATGCGCATTATGGTTAATACCTAAATCTTGAATTCCTAGGTGAGTTAAGCTCATAGCATACATGTAAGTTTGTTATTGGTCCAATGCCCTTCCCATTTAATTCATTTCAACAAACACACGGCATCCAATCACACATTCACATCCAACATCCATCCATCCATCCATTCTCCTTATCTTGGTCAGAAATTTGGGGAAAATCGTCAAATGAAAGAAAAACAAGGTGAATAGGTGAACTAGAAGGTTAGTATAGGGTACCGACTTGAGGAAGAATCCCTCTTTGGGTTTGAGGAACTCTAATTGCTTGAGGAAGGATTCTTCTTTGAAAATCTTCAAGTTCGAACCCCCCTTGATCTCCAATCAAAGCCACATTGGAGGATTTCTCCAATATCTCCTTCTCCTTTCTCCCCTCTTTCTCTCCTCTCTAGATTAGAATTACCTCAAATGAGGATCCCTAAACAAGAAAAGGGTTTAAGACCCTCAAATCTGGCACCTGCTACTGCATGCGATCGATCGCACACTTATCTGCGATCGATCGCAGGTCCTTGCGATTGATCGCACTTGGATGCGATCTATTGCATATGAACCCGAACCTTTCTGGTCTGATTTCCCCTGCATACGATCGATCGCACACTCTTGCGATCGATCGCAGATCCCTACGATCTATCGCACCTGAGGATCCATCTATCGCATATGACCCCGAGAGTTTGGGACCCATTTCGCCTGCATGCAATCGATCGCAACCTCCAGATTTTGTTGCTTTCTTCCATTTTTCCACACTTTGGTAATTCGGCCATAACTTTCAACTCGTTTATCCGATTTTGATGATTCAACTTGCATTGGATTCGTCTTTTGAAAAGGAACATTCTCGGGATTTCAAAATTTCAAAATTTTCCTTCATTTATTTACCAAATTACCCTTAAAGTTGACTGGTCCGTAAATGAGATTCAGCAACTCGGGTTTTTCGACACATCCGACTTGGGAACACAACCTCTTAACATTTAAGTTGTTCAAAATTTCTCATTTCATAGAAAGGAAGAAGATTACAAAGGTTTAACACCTTGGCATGGTTTCCAATCCATGGAAAAAGTTCCGAGGCTCTACAGTAATCCTCCTATTTCTATGAAATGAGAATATTTAAAGAACTCTAAGTGTTAAGAAGTAGTATTCCTAAGTTGGATATATCGAAAACCTGAGTTACTGAATCTCATTTACGGATCAGTCAACTTTAGGGGTAATTTGGTCAATAAATAAAGAAGAAATTAGAAATTCTAAATGCCAGAAATGTTTCCCTTCGAAAGACGAATCCAACGCAAGTTGAATCGTCAAAATCGGACAACCGAGTCAAAAGTTATGGCCAAATTACCAAAGTAGGGAAAAATAACAAAATCTGGAGTGTGCGATCGATCGCAAGTCAGGTGCGATCGATCGCAAGTCAGGTGTGGGCAAAATGGGTCCCAAAATCTCTGGGCCATATACGATAGATGGATTCCCCAGGTGTGATAGATCTCAGGGTTCTGCGATCGATCGCAAGTATTTGTGATCGATCGCATGCAGGGAAAATCAGACCAAAAAAGTTTGGGTTCATGTGCGATAGATCGCATCCATGTGCGATCGATCGCAAGGACCTGCGATCGATCACAAATAAGAGTGCGATCGATCGCATGTGGTAGCAGATTCCGAATTTGAGGGTTTTAAACCTTTGATCTATTAAGGGTTCTCATTTGAGGGCTTTCCTAAACTAAGGGAAAGGAAGAGAAGGGAGAGGAAAGGGGGTTTTCCAAGAGGGTTTTGGATTGGAGAGAAGGATTAGCTCCAAATTCTTCCCCAAATCTCAAGATCTTCCTAATCAAAGCTCAAGCAAAACGTGGAGTTCTCCTCCAAGCTCGGCAACGACTTCCACGAGCTACATCAAGGGTTTTCTTCAACCTATTTAAGGTCGGTACCCTATACTACCCTTCTAGTTCATCTCTTTTCTTTGCTTTTCTTCATTTTGTTTTTTTTTTCCCTAATTTCTAAGTAAGATAATGAGATGGGATAATGGATGAAGATAGATAGTTGTGTGAATGTGAATGGGCGATTAGATGCCGTGTGTTTGTTGTGATGAATGAAATGGGAAGGGTATTGTACCAATAACAAACATACATGTGTGTTGTGAGCATTAACCCACCTAGTAATGCAAGGTTTAGGTGTTAATCATAATGAACATACCAAGTGTTTGATGAAATGCCAAAATGAAGAAAATGATAATGATTCTTAGAAAATGCATGTGTGAATTTCTTTACTTCATAGAATGGCATATTGTTAGATTAATTGCTTAATTATTTGATTTAGTTGTTGATCAAATGCAAATGTTCTTTATATGCCATTGTCATCCTTAATTGTACACGAAATCACCAGCACGACATGTAGTCCACGAGTAGGGTTTCAAGCATTAAACACCGTGTTTTTTAAAAAGAAAAATCAAGGTTTTATTCCTGATTCACGAACACTATGACAAGGCCAAACGGAAGGGTTGGTAAATAGAGGTAGGGCATATCTTACGATATATTTTGCCTCGCTTTATGACACAAATAAGAACGCCCAAAGCATGAATGTTACATTCAATGCATTTTGTTAAAGATGGGTCTCCCCTCCCTCACAAGTTGTTTCTCATTTAGGAAGAGCGGCCTCCCCTCCCTCGCAAGTAGCAAGAACATGTTTATTTTCCAAGCAAGCAAGCATGATAGATGACATCACATGCATGACACGTGCATTGCATAAGAAAGGGTTTCACCTTCCCTCACAAGTTGCATAAGAAGGGTCTCCCCTCCCTCACAAGTGCATCCCATTCCATGGCATGACAAGCATGATACATGACATGAGAAGCATGATACAAGCATGACACGATACAATACGACAAGACAAGGCACATGACAAGACAAGTTTTGAACACGAAAGGAGTATGTCAAGTCAAGCCAAGCACATGACGTTTTCAATAGATTTCCGACTTTCATGTTATGCAAGTATGAATTATTTTCTTTCCTGTTATGATATAAATTGCTTCCTGCCTTATATTGTATTGCTATGCTATGGCTGTTGGTTAGTATTTGGTACCCGCTGAGTATTCCATGCTCAGCCGTACGTCTTATGTCGGCAGGTGATAGTGGAGCGGCTGCTCCTTTCGATATATGTGCTCCCAGCCCATGGGTGGAGGAGGTCCCTGCTGAGGAGCCTCATGTAGACGGTCACTATTAGGTGGTAGATTCTAAGTGAGAGATTGTGTGTGAGCTTGAGAGATTATATTAATGTATTTTGGCGGGTATGTCCACACTTTCTTTTGTGGGTCATTTTGTACAAACTTGGATCATGTATATACATAGGGGTTTGTTAGACTTCCGCTGTGCTATGTTTGAGCATGCTTACGATATTTTTGTCCTCTATTGTATATGCTCCATGTATTTTGCAGGTTATTTTGTCAAGCAAGGCATGTAAGTCATGACAAGTCGACCAAGATTCACTCTAACTCCTAGGGTGGGTTTTGGGGCACGACATTCTATTATCTCACGAATGAGATGATACTTCCGCTCCACATGTTTCATATTCTTGTGGCTCCTGGGTTCTTTGGTATGAGCTACTGCACCATTACTATCACAAAAGGGAGTAATAGGTTCAAGTGCTGAAGGAACATTTCCTAGCTCTTGCAAAAACCTTGTGAACCAAACTACTTCTTTTGCTACTTCAAAAGTTGCAATATATTCTGCTTCTGTGGTGGAGTTTGTAATACTCTTCTGCTTTATGATGCGCCAACTGACAGCAGCACCACCCAGTGTGAACACATACCCAAATGTGGAAGCTCTATTGTCGGGATAAGATTGGAAAATCAATTATAAAAGGTTTTTAATGCTTTGGAAATCCATCCTGTAAGAAAAATTTGAAAATCTCAAAATTTTGCCTGGACTCGTCAACGACTCCTCTCCACTCAGCAACGAGTGGGTTACAAGATATTTTATCCTGTGTTTCGGATTTCACTCGACGACGAGTTAGTGCCACTTGGTGACGAATATATGGATTTTCTTCAGGTTTTATAGCCACTCAATGACGAGTCTGATCTACTCGTCGACGAGTTCCCTCGAGATAATTTTTTTTAACCTAATTTTTTTTAATCACTGTTCCATTGTTCAAAAATCCACTTTTCACCTACAATCGACCCTCAAATCTTCTCCCTAACCTTCCAACCTCTTTCAAATCTCATGGCTCCTCGTATGAGGAACCCATCTTTGCCAAAGAAGAAGGCCACAACCATGGAGAAAGGAAAGAAGCAAGTTGGGGAATCATCTCAAAGAAAAGCCCCTTCTCTTGAAGAACCTCTCGAACTATTCAAGACTCCAGCAGCAAAAGAGAACTATACGAGGTACTTCATCAAGCGGGAACTGGCCTATGGTAAAGTTCCTGATTTTGAATTTCTTAAAGGTATAGGGCTTGATGTCTTAGTTACAAAATTTCACACTCTTAGATGGCATAGGTTCCTTGAACTCCTTGAACCTATGTACCCAAACTTATGCAAGCAATTTTATTCCAATTTTACTTTTGACAAAACCTCCCAAAAATTTCATTCCTATGCCCATGGAAAACCTATATCTTTTAATGTGGTTGACCTTCGCTCCATCTTGAAATTGTCTACTGGCACATTTGAAGAATACACCACAAATCAGTGGGTCTCCCATGAGGATTCAATACCATTGAGGCATTGAAAGTGATGTGTGTCAATAAAGACATCACTGACCCTATTCCTCTGAAGCTCAAGGATCTTACCCTTGATGCTTGTCTTGCACACCACATTATCACTTATGATATTATTCCCCGTGGTGGTGGCAGAGATTTCATTACCTTTTTTGATGTATTTTTAATTTGGTGCATTTTAACCTCCCAGCACATAGACTTATCCTTTATTATTGTAAATGTGATGAAAGACACTGCCAAAAAAACTATAGGCAGACTTCTCTATTGTAGAGCCCCGGACTTTTTCATGTTTTATGCATGGCACTTTCGTAGCCCATTTGCCTTTAAAAGTAGTACAATTAATAAATAAGGAAGAAATTAGAAATTCTGAAACATCAGAAATGTTCCTTTTCGAAGTACGAACCCAACGCAAGTTGAATCGTTGAAATCCGACGAGCGAGTCAAAAGATATGGCCAAAACAGTCTGAACCAATAGGCAACCGATCGCTCGGTCCATAGAGCGATCGATCTGTCCAAAACCGATCGATCGGTAGCTATCGACTGGTCAAGATTTTTGTATGGGGAAATTTTCCAGAGAGCTGATTTTTGGTCGAGAGCTCGGTCAACACACCGATCACTCGGTAGGCAACCGATCGATCAGTCATAAACACCGATCGCTCGGTCCTCGTGTTTTTACAGAAATTTCATTAAGGGTGTTTTCGTCTTTTGAGCGTTTCGCTCATGCCTTAAAGGCTTTGCCCGATCATTTGAGGGTTCATACACAACCCTTAGAGTCTTTTGAGAGAGAGAAAGGAGAAGGATTTCCAAAACCTAGGTTTTCATTTGGGGAGAAATCAAAGGGGTTAAGACCCTAGATCAACCCCAAGCCCGTTTTCTTCAAGATCAAGACTCAAGCATTCGAGGAGCTCGTGATCCAAGCTAGGGCAGCAGCTACACGGTCATTTTTGGAAGGGGTTTCTTCCTCATTTCTTCAAGGTCGGTACTCTTGCTACCCTCCTAGTTATAGTTCTTCTTTTCCTTTATTTTCTTTGTGTTCCTTTATACATCCATGTATTATGAGATGGGTTGTGAATGGTGAATGGTGAATGGTGAATGAAGATGAATGTGGGCAATTGGATGCCGTGTGTATTGATGTGATGGATGAACGGGGAGGGCATTGTACCCATAATGAACATACATATGTGATGTGAGTAAAACCCACCTAGAAAAGCATGTTGTAGGGTTAATAAATAATGAATGCACCATGTTTGATGAAATGCCAAGGTGAATAAAATGAATAATAAATTAAGAAAATGCATGTTTAAGGTTTATGGAAATTGCTAGGGTCATGATAGTATGATTGTTCGCTTTCCCTAAATGATATGAATATTAAATTGCCCAAATCATTGATGTTATGTGTTATGAATTACTCAAATGCCATATTTAATTCCAAATGCAAGTATGCACACGACCTCACGAGCACGCATACTTGACATGATTTACCGAGGTTTTCAAGAATGGGATTTAGAGGTGGGGCATATCCTATGATATGTTTTACCTCGCTTTTGGCAAGGACAAGACAATCATGCATTTTCATAAGAAGGGTCTCCCTTCCCTCGCAAGTGCATCTCACAAGGACATCTCACAAGTGAATCTCACAAGTGGAAGGACAAGCATGAGCATTCTAGAAAGAAGGGTCTCCCTTCTCTCACAAGTAGTTTACTTTTCCGAGTAAGCATGACATGACATAGCATAACAAGCATGAGCATTATAGGAAGAAGGGTCTCCCTTCCCTCACAAGTAGATTACTTTTCAGAACAAACAAGCATGATACACGCATGGCATGGCATGACACGCATGATACAAGCATGACATGCATGACACGCTAGACAAGTTTCCAAGCATAAAAGGGTAATTTCAGTCAAGTCAAGTGCACAAGATTTCAAGGGTTTTACCGGCTTTTATGAATGCAAACATGATGAATTGTATTGCTTTACCTTATTGTCATGATATGAATTATTCCTGATTTATACGTGTGAATTGTTTCCTGCTTTATGTATGCTATCCATATGCTATGACTGTTGGTTAGTGCTTGGTACCCGCTGAGTATTCCATGCTCAGCCGTACTTCTTATGTCGGCAGGTGATAGCGGAGCGGCTGCTCCTTTTGATGTATGTGCTCCTGGCCCATGGGTGGAGGAGGAGTACGTTGAGGAGCTGTGGAGGACCCTCCGGTCGAGGGTTATTATTAGAGGTGGTAGATTCTGAGTGATAGAGCTGTGGGTGAGATGAGAGAATTACATTCATGTATTTTGGCGGGTTTGTCCGCACTTTCTTTTGGATTTCTTTTGTGTAAACTTGGATTTGTATATATATATAGAGGTTTGTTTAGACTTCCGCTGTGCTTTATGGTTATGTTTCCGCTATGATGTCCCCTATTGTATATGCTCTGTGGGTTTTGCAGGTTGGTTTGTCAAGCAAGTCATGATTAGTCGTCCAAAGTTCACTCTAACTCTTAGGGTGGGTTTTGGGTCGCGACATCTATGGTCTTGCTCTCACCAGACTTTTCAAACATTTCAAAATCCCTTTCGACTCCTATCAGGAAAAAAAGTCTATCTCTAATTCTGATATTTACTCCAAGGCTACTATTATGAGAATGGGTTACTCCTATATAGAGTCCAGTAATGTTTGGGTCTCCAAATCCCAAACTATTCCTACCCCCACTCCAGCTGATTTGCCTGACATTTCTATTCCTCCATCTGTACCCCCACCATCTCACTCCACTCCTGCTGCTCCTCATTCTCCTATCCTTCCTTCATCTCCTGTTGAGCCAGTAGTGTAGCCAAAGGCAGCTGAGGCAGTGCATGAGACAGAGATTGCAAATCAGCCAGTTCCTAATACAGAGGATGAGATAGTTGCTGAGGCTGAGGCTGAGCCTGACTGGGGAGGTATCCGGATTGATATTGATGTCCCTGAGCCCTCACATAGACAGAGTTCAGACCATTTTGAGGCTCCAGGACACCAGCTTGGTTCTCCTTCTAGGGCTGCACCTTGTAGTGAGCAGATGACTCTACTGACTGCCCAAGTTGCCTCCATGGCCTCTAGCATGGAGCATTTTCAGATGCAGATTAGTCGGAGGCTACTTCAGTTCCAGGATTTTCAGAGAGAGTTTTTGGAGAGTCTTCAAGCTTCTTAAACAGGTCAGTTAGAGAGTTTCTAGTCAGAGACTAGAGAGAGGCTTTCATCTCTAGAGTTAAAATTGGAGTTTATTCAGTCAGAAGTGAAGGTCAGTGAGCCTAGATTAGCAGAGGTTGAAATGGGAGTGAATGTCATCAAGGATAGAGTGGACTCCATCATCACCATGACGTAGAACAAATCTGAGGATGCCTTCATTGAGAGTGCAAAGCTTCTGGGAGATGTGACAAGCATAGGCAATGCTGTCAATATCCAAGCTAGGTACATCCATCAAATGGCAAGCCTCTTGAATGATCAAGCTCCAGTAGTCAGAGTGATGGCAGCCAAGGTGGATCATATTGCTTTAGACTCTGCCTCCACCTCTCACAAGCTAGGATTTGTTCCTATTCCCATAGAGGTCTATTTCCCTCCTCAGCCACCTCCAGCTTCCTCTTCAGTCCCTCCTTCAGAAAACGACCTCCACAATTTGTTGTGACATCTTCTGATAGTTCTGACTCTTATGAAGACCTGTCCAAGACCAAGCCAAAACAACCTACATCAAAGCCGGATAGGCCTACCAAGAGACAGAAGTTGTGATGCAGACTTGTCATGTTTTGTTTTTCTTTTTTTTACCAACTCTGTATGAACTTTTGATGATCATATATAAAATCCCAATCACTTTATTTTTCATCTCTTTATTCTTTTTGATGTTGCCAAGGAGGAGAGAAAATGTGAATGTGGATGCTTAGTGTTTTAATATAGTAGGCTTTTTGCATACAATCAATAAAATTCTAAACTCAACTCAATTCTTTATGGAACTTCTCTTGGTTCCAAATTTAAACTAACATCTATAACATCACAAACCTCTTTGTGAAAAGTATCTTGGTTCAAAACTCTAAATTTATGTGTTATTAACAAACTTAACTTAAAACTTTGATCATGGAACTTCTCTTGATTCCAAAATTTAAAATCAATTTTTCTTGCTGATGTGACATATGCTCAAAACTATGAATTCTGAAATTATTACACTTATTGCTCATGTTGAGGGGGGAGTTACTCCCATGTTTTAGAAGACCACTTATAGTGAGGGGGAGCTCATGACAAGGCCATTCACATTATTATGTCATCATCAAAAATAGGGAGATTGTTAGCCTCAAGGTTACAACTCTATGTACCCTTACTAGTTTCAATAATGACACAATAATAGAATGACTCTAGTTGCACTAATATTTTCATTGAGTATGTGAAATTTTAGAAAAGAAGCCTATTAAGATCAAAGATTCAAGATATGAAGAATTGAAGAGCTTAATTCATTTTCAAAGTCATCAAGGTCAAAGTTAAAATGCTAGAAGCCCCAAGAGCTCAAGACAAATTCTTGAAGATCCATCAAGAGTAGAGCTTCTCAAATCAAGAATGAAGATTGGTGTCTAAAGTTAAAAGTGTCTAGGACCTTGTAAAAATTCCTCAAGACATTGGAAAAGAATTGCTCAAAGACTACCTAGATTGACCCTAGGAGACCTAGTATAACATGAACATCTTTCTAAGACCCTAAAATGATTAAAATAATATTAAATTCATTGCCTAAGGGTCCTAACATGTTTCCCATCTTTTTGGTCTCATAAAGATGAGTTTACTGAAAAATTTTCAGTGGACTCGTTGACGAGTACAAGGGACTCATCGACGAGTGGGTGACAGAAATTGAAGCAATTGCTTCTGTCTCCACTCGGCGACGAATCAAGCCTGATTCTCTCCCACTCGTCGATGAGTGCCTGCGGGAAAAACCTATAACGGCTATTTTCGAATGGCTAGTTCGTGTTCAATACTTCTCCCAACGGCCATATTGATTGCCCAACTATAAATAGAGCTGATTTATGATAAAAATAAAAACAACTAAGGATTCCAATCACTATTTTATTGATCATTCATCAGTCACCAACCTTTAGCAATCAACACTCTGTTTTTGCATTAAATATCCTGAAACCTAATCCCTCACTCATTTGAGCATTCAATTCCAATCTATCTGGAGAGATTGTAAGCATTGTATTCAATTCTTATCTAGCTCAATTAAGGAGCTTTCAATTCGGATTAAAAATCCACAAATTTCTGTATTCATTGAAAGTCAAGAATCAGAGATTCTTGCACCCTGTCAAGAAGAGAGTCTTCTTGTATCCAAGAGAGAGTCTCTCTTGAAGAGGTTACTCCTTAGCTTGCAAAAGGATTGTAAGAGGTTCTTCCTGACCCTGTAAAAAGAGTGTAAGGCTTGCTCTCTGCCGGAAAAGAAGAGTATGATTAGTGAATTGTGTGAAAATCCTTGAAGCGGAAAAACTGAAAGGCAGGGACGTAAGCAAGTTACTGAACCCCGATAACATTTCTGGTGTTTGGTATCTTTATCCCTCTCTTTCCTTTATCATCTCTGATTTTAGTTGGTAGCTTTTGTGATAAGTTTTAAATTCCGCTAATATCACTTAGAGTAAATTTTTAATCTGTCATATACCCTATTCATCCCCCTCTAGGATCCATTATCTAGGCATCAGATTTTGTCTAGATACAGTATGAGTGATTGTAAGACAACACTCATTCCTTTTATACATGGTGTCACTTTTTCTAAAAAGATGGCCCCTACATCAGCTGATGAGATCAAGCAGAAGAAGAGGTGCCCTTATGCTTCAGCAGCTAATAGCCTTATGTATGCCATGCTATGTACTAGACCAGATATTTTTCATGCAGTGGGAGTTGTTAGTTGGTTCCAAAGCAATCCAAGTATCAGATAATTGAACTGCTGTGAAGCACATCATGAAGTACCTGAAAAGGATTAGGGATTATGTGCTTATTTTTTCACTTCGAGGGAGCATCTTCTCATTAATGAGATTATTGAGAAATAAGGCAAGATATTGTTGTTACAAAGATTAGGTCTTAACTTAATATTGCTGATCCGATGACTAAGGCTTTATCAAATAAAGTATTTGTAACACACTTAGATAGTATGAGATTGAAATCTATGACATAGTAATTTTTAGGGCAAATAGGAGATTGTTAGACATGATGCCCAGAAAAGTCATTTAGATTGTTAGATTCTTATTAATTTGATTAATAGAGACTTCTTCTTTATCTATTATGTATTCATTATGGGTAATTGACCATGATCATGAGATTATCTATATGATATGAGATGTCACGACCCAAAATACCCCTAGGAGTTAGGATACTTTGGCGACGTGAACTCATTACAAAACCAGCCTTATAACATATGAATCCTGTATAACATATAGAACCTATGATAGAAGAAGCGTACTATAAAATTTTTATACATAATATATCTCAGTTTATACATAACCCAAAATAAAGAGCGAACATACTCGCTCAACAAAATTTATATACAAGTCTCTCCCTCTCATCACTCATGATGGGGCCACCTAACAAAAGCCCTTTGCTCCTGAAGACTACCCAAAGTCTCCTCCTCCTCAACATAACCTTCCTCGACCCACAGCTCCTGAGGACGCTCGCCACAAATGTCGAAGGGACCTACCAACATAATATGTACGGCTGAGCATGTAATACTCAGTGTGTACAAACCACTAGATAGTAATATCATAAACAATAATCCAACATATATCACAGTTTATCATTTCACATGCATTTCTGAAATCAGAGAGCAGAAAAAAAAATCATATCATGTGCATATATCTCAAAAAAATACTATCGGAAAACATCTTCTTTTCATCTTTTGTCTTTTACATCTTCTTATCATCTTTTGTCGAAAACATCTTCTTGTCATCTTTTATCATCTTGTACTGTTGCATATACGGGTATTTAAAATACCTTGGCTTTTATCTTTTATTATCTTATCATGTATGGGTATTTAAAATACCTCCGGAGTCGGACAACTAATACCCGTACCCACGTAAGTTGGGTAGCCTAATGTTCTCCTCACCTTCGGCTACCTTCGGAGTAAACGACTAGTATCCATCTCCCTTCCGGGCGGCCTGCTATCATCGGAGTCCCATACCAGTATCCATTTCCCTTCCAGGTGGCCTGCTATCGTGCATCCCCATCAGCTTTTTCTGTATACTTCCCATCTTCTTGTACTTCTTGTAACCTCTTTTACCTCTTATACTTTTCATATACATCTTGTGCTTCTTGTATTTTTCATATGCATCTTTTGATTCTTGTATTTTTCATTTGGTTCATTTGTATCTTATACTTTTCCTCTTCTTATTCTTGTATTACATCTTATATACTTGTACTTCTTTTGGATACCCATAATTTAGAAAAATTCTATCATGCATATGCAGATGTGTCCATATAGCAATTGTGATATAACATGGTAGGCATTAAAGGAAACACTTTACATATGATCATATGTCCAATACTAAACATAATTCATCCATCCCAATAATCCATATACAATAACATCACATCATTCCAATCACATTGAAAATAAGGTTTTTCTACTTGCTTTTCTCAAAACTTGGGATACTAACATATAAAACAACTCACTATTTGCCCTCTTTGGATACTAACATATAAAACAACTCACTATTTGCCATCTTTTATTTGTTGGTTAAAGCATAGAATCAACACAATTAACTCATCACACCATCCATAGGATTTTATCTTGGTATAAAAAGGGTTTCATGAAATCAATAGCTAGAAGAGTGTATTTCCCCATATAAGAGGCTATATATAACTATGGTTGTCAATAAAATCATGCTTATCATTGATGGTTTATGAAATTAGAACCTAGTAGAGTGTATCTACCTTATGGGATGAAATCCCTTTGATCCAATGCTTAAAAAGGCTTGAGGAAGCTTGTAGAAGTGAAACCCAAGCTTGTGGACGAAGATCCAAGCTCAAATGGTGCCTAGGAGCGAGATCAAGGCTTGATTTGTGCTTTTCCTCTCCAAATCCAAAAACCCCTCTTGAAAATCCTCTACTTCCTTCCTTTCTCTTCTAAGATCTCTCTCTAGGTTTAGGGTAACTGTCGCACCCCAAATTACCCCCTATGAGTTAAGGGATACTTTAGAGGTGACTGCTTGTACCTGACAAACCATCCTGTAATGAACACAGTACACATACCATAAAATAACATGAATCAGAGTGCGGAAGCTATATCATAATGCGGAAGCGTGAACTAACTTTTTCTTTTCTTCTATAAGTCCAAAATAGTATTCAAAGTTTTATACATACATAACACATCAAGTCAAAGGTGGACAGGACCACCTATCAAAATATCAAAAGATACTCTCTAACACTCTCCTTTCAACAGTAGTCGAGGTATGGCCACACGTCCAAATCTCTATCCGCTTGCGACTGTAACGGGATAGATGGCTCTCTCTCCTCTACGTACTCCTCCTCGACCCAAGGCTCAGGGTTGAGGACATCCACGGTACCTGCCGACATGAAAGTACGGCTGAGCATAGAATACTCAGCGAGTACAAGCTACTAGCTAACCATAGCAATGGTGAAAGCATAACAACAGTGAACACAATACAAAATGTTGATTTAAAGCGATACTAGAAACATAAGATAAATAGAATTGAACATGAAGCAATATCAATATCTTGGCATGCGTGCATGAATACGAAAATCTTAGTAAAACTCATGTTGGGAAACCCTTTTTCATGTCTTGGTCTTGCTTGTGAAAATCATGCATGCGTGTCTTGTCTTGTCTTGTGTTTCATTTCTTGACTTGTTCTTGACTTGTATACTTGTGAGCCAGAGGCTAGCACCCGCACATCCCTAGGCTACCAACCTCCTTGACATTTCATTCTCTTGTGAGCCAGAAGCTATCACCCTTCCACTTGGGCTACCAACCTCCTTGATATGTATCATTTTCTTGTGAGCCAGAGGCTAGCACCCTTCCACTTGGGCTACCAACCTCCTTGTCTTATTTCATTTTCTTGTAAGCCAGAGGCTAGCACCCTTCACTTGAGTTACCAACCTCCTTGACATGTATCATTTTTTTGTGAGCCAGAGGCTAGCGCCCGCACATCCCTGGGCTACCAACCTCCTTGACATGTATTATTTTATTTATCATGTGCAAATACTCTTGAAAAACCCGGTTCATGCATGCATGGGTGCGTGTGTGTAGCATTGGTAGTAGACATGATGACATGCTTGAATAGGAGGATCACATGAGTGTAGCAATTCAATTCTTAACATAATCATATGAGAATTTAGACGACATGTAGCGCATTTGAACACTTTATCATTCATAAGAAAACTTACAAAAATCCTATTTCCATTTTCTTCATTAAATTCATTTAACCCTTATCGAGGCATTTTATCAAAAACACGATGTGCAACATCCCTTACTTATTTCATTCCTCTTTTAGTGCATATTTTCCATCAAGACATCAAGGTTCGTTCATTATTGTAGAATACCCTTCCACCATTGTCCATGTCACACATCATACACATCCTTACGGCATCCAATCGCCACAACCAACATCCCATCCACACATTCATACCTTTTTCTTATCTTGTTTATATTTAGTGAAGATGATACATTTCATAAGGAGAGAAAGCATAATATAAAGAGTCACCATTCACAATAGAAAACCTAGGTTATTACTAAGGAAGCTAGCAGGGTGTACTAACCTTGAAATTAAGGCTTGATCTTGGATGGAAGTCCTTGATTGAAGCTCCAACTTGGAAGAAAAGAAAACCCTTGCTTGAAGGATGCTTGTTAGGAAAGAAACCCTTTGAGTAAGATCTTGGAGAACGTTGCCCTAGCTTGAGAAAGACTCCCCACGAGCTTGAGGCTTTGCTTTGAAGATTCCAAGTTGTTGGAATGGTTCTAGGGTTTTCAAGCTCTTGATTCTCTCAAGTTGAACCCTAGGAGGAAAACCCCTCTTTCTCTTCTCTCCCTTTCTCTCAAATGTTCTAAGGATGGTGTATGGGGACCCAATTGTTCGAGCAAGCCCTTATAGGCAAGGGTTTAACGCCCAAAAGATGAAAAATTCCTCAATGAAATTGCTGCAAAACGCGATAGACCGAGCGATCGGTGGCTATGACCGATAGATCAGTCGCCTACTGAGCGACCGGTGTTCTTGGCAGAGCGATCGGTGAAAAACATGCTTTGTGGAATTTTTACCCATACAAAAAAGTTAACCAGTCGATAGCTACCGATCGATCGGTTTTGGACCGATTGATCGCTAAAAATGACCGAGCCATCCGTTGTGAACCGATCGATCCCTAGCGATCGGTGTTCTGCAGGTCGCAACCGTTTTGGCCATATTTTTTAACTTGTTCGTCGGATTTTGATGATTCAACTTGCTTTGGATTTGTCTTTCAAAAAGGAACATTTCTCAAATTTCAGAATTTTCTATTTCTCCTCTACTTATTAATTAGACTACGTGGAAGGCCAATTGGCTACAAAAGTGGTATTCATTAAATATGGAAAAGTCTGGGGTGCTACACTCTCCCCCCTTACAAAAATTTCATCCGTAAAATTTAGACGATACATACATGCACAAAACCACAACAAAATATAAGGGAATGTCAAGGTCCTAACCAAATAACTGAGGATACTTTTCTCGCACTTCCGAAATGATTTTGTTGCGCAAGACTTGATCATTGCTGTCCAAGATCTGCACCGGTTGTTCAACTAAGGTGAGATCCTCTCAAAACTCTACCGGATCAAGTTCGATGACATGAGAAGGATCCGGGATATACTTTCGGAGCATAGAGACATGGAACACATTGTGGACCGCCGCCATGTGAGCGGGTAAGGCAACACGGTAAGCCACCTCACCGACTCTAATAGTGATCTCGAACGGACCCACTTATCTCAGGCTAAGCTTGCCTCTCTTCCCGAATCTCATAACATCCTTGGTTGGTGAAATCTTGACAAAAACAAAGTCACCAACTCGAAATTCAAGATCTCTCCTTCTGTTATCGGCGTAGCTCTTCTGTCTATCCTATGCGGTCTTCAACCTCTCTCGGATAAGCTTGACCCTATCCGCAGTTTGTTCAATTAATTCGGGGCCCAACACCTTCCTTTCCCCAACTTTATCCCAATACAAAGGGGATCTACAACTCCTTTCATACAAAGCCTCAAAAGGCGCCATCTGTATGCTTGCCTGGTAACTATTGTTGTAGGTGATCTTTCCAACTTCCCTTAAAGTCTAGCATACATGCCCGAAGCATATCTTCAATAACCTGATTTACTCGCTCGGTTTGCCCATCCATCCGGGAACCCATTGCACTCTGAAAACTTTTCCAAAACCTGGAGGTAAATCTAGGGTCCCGATCCGAGACAATGCTCACTGGTACCCCGTGCAACCAAACTATTTCCTTGATGTATAGTGCTGCAAACTGATTTGAATTGAAGGTAGTCCGGTAAGGTAAGAAATGGGCGGACTTTATCAAACGGTCCACCACAACCCATATTGCATCCGCGTTCCTTGTCGTCTTTGGCAAGCCAACTATGAAGACCATGGAGATGTGCTCCCATTTCCACTCGGGAATAGGGAGAGACTGCAATAGACCCACCGGTCTCAAGTGTTCTACCTTCACCTGTTGGCACACTAAGCACCGCGCCACGTACTCTGCCACATCCCTTTTTATATTCCACCACCAAAAGTGTCCCTTGAGGTTCTGATACATCTTCGCACCCCCAGGATGCACTGTATACTTTGAACGGTGGGCTTCATCCATAATTTCTCTTCCAAGATTCGCATCGGTCGGAACACACAACCTTCCCTTGAATGTAATAGCACCTCGGCTAGTGAGAGAGAAGTCTTCACTACCCTTGGCAACTTTCTTATCCTGGAAAGCCAACAAGTCGGCATCCATGGCTTGAGACTCTTGGATCAAGTCTATAATGTACGGCCGAACCGTGATATTTGCCAAAACAGGGCTACGGACAGAATCATTCACACTGATGTCCAGATTAGCCAAATCTTACAATAATCTTCATTCTCGCACTAACATATAAGCCAACAACCCCGGAGGTTTCCTACTCAAAGTGTCCGCCACCGCATTTGCTTTGCCCGGGTGGTACTGGATGGAGCACTCATAGTCTTTCAAAAATTCCATCCAACGCCGTTGCCGTAAATTTAGCTCCTTTTGAGAAAAGAGGTACTTGAGGCTCTTGTGATCCGTGAACACATAGAAATCTACCTCGTAAAGATAATGGCACCAAATCTTGAGTGCAAACACGACCGCAGCAAGCTCCAAGTCGTGAGTGGGGTAATTTTTTTCATGCTCCTTCAATTACCTTGATGCATAGGCAATGAATTTCTTGTGCTGCATGAGGACACACCCAAGTCCAATGTGCGAAGCATTGCTATATACCTCATAACCACCACGTCCGGATGGCACAGTAAGGATGGGGGCCGTGGTGAGACGTTTCTTCAACTCTTGAAAGCTCACTTCGCATTTGTCACTCCAACTGAACTTGGCATTTTTCCTCATCAATTAAGTGAGAGGTGTGGCCAAACTGGAGAATCCCTCCACAAACCTCCGGTAATAGCCTGCTAATCCCAGGAAACTCCGAATTTCAGTGACACTCTTAGGTCTCTCCCAGCTCATAACTGCCTCTATCTTCGCCGGGTCAATAGAAATGCCCTCAGCTGACACTACATGTCTGAGAAATACTACCTTCTCTAACCAGAATCACACTTACTCAATTTGGCATATAGCCTATGCTCTCTCAACATCTCCAGAGCAAGGCGGAGATCTCGTGCATGATCTTCCCATGTCTGGGAATACACCAAAATGTCATCGATGAACACAATCACACATCGATCTAAGTATGATCGAAACACCCGATTCATCAGATCCATGAACGCCGCTAGTTCATTCGTCAGCCCAAAAGGCATGACAAGGAACTCGTAGTGCCCATATCGAGTCCTAAAGGCTATCTTCGGAACATCTTCTGCCTTGATCTTTAACTGATGATATCCCGATCTAAGATCAATCTTGGGGAAGAATCTTGCTCCCTTCAGTTGGTCAAATAAGTCATCTATCCGTGGCAAGGGATAACGATTCTTGATAGTTACCTTGTTCAACTGCCAGTAATCTATGCACATTCTCATCGATCCATCCTTTTTCTTTACAAAGAGGACCAGAGCTCCCCATGGCGAGACACTTGGTTGGATGAAACCAAGTTGTTGTAATTCCTCAATTTGCTTCTTTAATTCTTCAAGCTCTATTGGGGCCATTCTATAAGGAGCTCTTGAAATTGGAGCCGTGCCCGAAGCAAGCTCTATAGCGAACTCGATCTCTCTATCAGGAGGCAACCCGGGAAGTTCCTCTGAAAATACATCCAAGAACTCACTCACGACCAGAATGGCCGAGGAGTTTGGTGCGTCGGGGTTCGCTATGCTCAAGGCTGCGAGGCGAGTAATATCCCTTTCTCTCAATCCTCGAAAGTGAAATGGTTTTATTCTTTTTGGCTTGAAGTTCACCATCTTTTCAAAGCATGCAACATGCCCAAGGTGGTTTGATAACCAATCCATTCCTAGGATGGCATCAAAATCCAAGTCTTGGAAATCGAGAATGATGAGATCGGCCAACAGTTCATTCTCCCCCACTTGCACCACACAATCTCTAAATATTTTATCGGTATCAACTGACTTGCCGAGTGGAGTTGCAATGGTCAACTCCCGCTCCAACGAAGTAGCCTCATTCAAAAAGCCCTTTGCAAAACTGGGTGAGACAAAGGAGTGCGTGGATCCTCTGTCAATCAACACTCGGGCGAGACACTCATTCACTAATAAAGCGCCTGTGCGATTGAGTAACTAATATCAATAGATTTCAAACAATAACAAGCATCATACATAGGTAACCCCTAGTAAAATTAACCACTCATCATATAATGGAAATTATACACAACTTAAAACTCTAGAATTCTTGCGTACCTTGCACGACATCGTCGGATGCATGTGCGTCTCTCTCTGATATGGCAAAAACTCGATCCTAGGTGGCTGGGCGAGGAGGTCGTGTAGACAGTGAGGCCCTCGAAGCCTAGGAAGAGCCCTACTGAGAACTTTGCGTAATAGGGGGCCTACTCCCCTGAGAATGGGATGGTAGATGACATCAGGGGCAATCCCAAATCATGTGGCCTTGGTCACCACAATGAAAACAGCCTCCTGTAGCCTTTCGGCATTCTCCTGCTGGATACCTCCTTCCACAAAAGGTGCAGACATCATGTGAATAGGCGGGAGGGGCATTACCCATAGTCTGAGGTAATGTAGGGCGAGGAGTGTAGGAGGTAAATGGGCGAAAAGCCAGTGGAGCAAAAGGACGGGGAGCCTGTGGTGCAGAAGACATCCTCTGTGACTGAGCTGGCCCCGCAGACTGGTATGACATAGTCCTAGCTCTCTTCTCCTCTGAACTACTAGACTGTCCTTTCTCTATCCCTCTTCTTTTGAAGAACTCTTCAGAATTAGCCTCCTCTAATAGCGCTTTGTCTACTACCTCGGAATAAGTCTCGTGTCGAAACATTGAAACTCGATCCTTCATGTAGGCCTTCAACCCCATCTCAAATTTCTAGGCCTTCATAGCCTCGGTAGCTATCATATGTGGAGCAAATCGAGATAGCTCTGAGAACTTAGCCTTGTAGGCGGCCACTAACATATTACCTTGCTCCAAGGTAATGAATTCGACCTCTTTCTTCTCCTTCATCCCGATGGGGAAATACTTCTTGTAAAAGACGTCCAAGAACTCGGCCCATGTCCACTCTTGACCCTATCGGGTCAAATCTCGAGTCCTAAGTGCGGACCTCCACTAATGATCGGCCTCACCTTCAAGCATGAAGGTGGCCCAGGTGACCCTTTCTGCCTCAGTCGGTGCCAATACTGAGAATATCTTTTCAAGTTACCGGATCCATCCTTCGGCAACAAGCGGGTCAACACTCCCACAAAATGTTGGAGGCCTCATCCTCCGAAAAGCCTCTATCTCAGCTTGAGCTCAATTAGGAGGAGCAGGTATAAGTGCCGCATTAGGTGGAGTAGCCGGTTGCCTTGTCGCTAGCATAGCCAAAGTCTCGGCTATTGAAGCAAAGGCTTGGGCAAAATTGGGCTGATCATCACCCGATGGAGCATCACTTCCATTGCCCCGAGTATTGTATCCATGACCCCGTGCACCACGCCTCATGATTACTCCTGAGGATGACAGTATAACATGAGTCTAACTTGGATACGCATTCAGTAACAATTTCACCATTCATTCAAAGCATATTTTACCAAGCACAGAATAATGCACACCTGGTATACAACACAATAGCATAACATACAATTCGTGTTCCTAGCGTAGAACTCTAAGTTTGGTTGAAGTTCAACAGGTTTTGACTAAGAATAACTTGTTAGTCTATACTTGGAATACAACCCTTTCCTAACTCCTAATCCCTTGTTCAATCATGGTATCGAGTACTAAGTGACCCTAGGGACTCTAATGCCTAGAGCTCTGATGCCACTTCTGTCACGCCCCAAAATACCCCTTAGGAGTTAAGGGATACTTTAGAGGTGACTGCTTGTACCTAACAAACCATCCTGTAATAAACAAGGTACACATATCATAATATAACATGAATCAGAGTGCGGAAGCATGAACTAACTTTTTCTTTTCTTCTATAAGTCCAAAATAGTATTCCAAGTTTTATACATACATAACACATCAAGTCAAATGTGGATAGGCCCACCTATCAATATATCAAAAGATACTCTCCAACACTCTCCTCTCAACAGTAGTCGAGGTATGGCCACACGTCCAAATCTCTATCCGCTTGCGACTGTAACGGGATAGATGGCTCCCTCTCCTCTAGGTACTCTTCCTCGACCCAAGGCTCAGAGTCGAGGACATCCACGGTACCTGCCGACATGAAAGTACGGCTGAGCATGGAATACTCAACGAAAGTACAAGCTACTAGCTAACCATAGCAATGGCGAAAGCATTACAATAGTGAACACAATACAAAATGTTGATTTAAAGCGATACTAGAAGCATAAGATAAATAGCATTGAACATGAAGCAATATCAATATCTTGGCATGCGTGCATGAATGCGAAAACCTCAGTAAAACTCATGTTGGGAAACACTTTTTCATGTCTCGGTGACTTGTATACTTGTGAGCCAGAGGCTAGCACTCGCACATCCCTGGGCTACCAACCTCCTTGACATTTCATTCTCTTGTGAGACAGAGGCTAGCACCCTTCCACTTGGGCTACCAACCTCCTTGACATGTATCATTTTCTTGTGAGCCAGAGGCTAACACCCTTCCACTTCGGCTACCAACCTCCTTGTCTTATTTCATTTTCATGTGAGCTAGAGGCTAGCACCCTTCACTTGGGCTACCAACCTCCTTGACATGTATCATTTTCTTGTGAGCCGGAGGCTAGCGCTTGCACATCCCTGGGCTACCAACCTCCTTGACATGTATCTTGTTTTATTTATCATGTGCAAATACTCTTGAAAAACCCGGTTCATGCATGCATGGGTGCGTGTGTGTAGCATTGGTAGTGGACATGATGACATGCTTGAATAGGAGGATCACATGAGTGTAGCAATTCAATTCTTAACATATCATATGAGAATTTAGACAATATGTAGCGCATTTGAACACTTTATCATTTATAAGAAAACTTACAAAAATCCTATTTCCATTTTCTTCATTAAATTCATGTAACCCTTATCGAGGCATTTTATCAAACACATGATGTGCAACATCCCTTACTTATTTCATTCCTCTTTTAGTGCATATTTTCCATCAAGACATCAAGGTTTGTTCATTATTGTAGAAGGCCCTTCCACCATTGTCCATGTCACACATCATACACATCTATACGGCATCCAATCGCCACAACCAACATCCCATCCACACATTCATACCTTTTTCTTATCTTGTTTATATTTAGTGAAGATGATACATTTCATAAGGAGAGAAAGCATAATATCAAGAGTCACCATTCACAATAGAAAACCTAGGTTATTACTAAGGAAGCTAGTAGGGTGTACTAACCTTGAAATCAAGGCTTGATCTTGGATGGAAGTCCTTGATTGAAGCTCCAACTTGGAAGAAAAGAAAACCCTTTGCTTGAAGGATGCTTGTTAGGTAAGAAACCCTTTGAGTAAGACCTTGGAGAACGCTGCCCTAGCTTGAGAAAGATTCCCCCACGAGCTTGAGGCTTTGCTTTGAAGATTCTAAGTTGTTGGAATGGTTCTATGGTCTTCAAGCTCTTGATTCTCTCAAGTTGAACCCTAGGAGGAAAACCCCTCTTTCTCTTCTCTCCCTTTCTCTCAAATGTTCTAAGGATGGTGTATGGGGACCCAATTGTTCAAGCAAGCCCTTATAGGCAAGGGTTTAACGCCTAAAAGACGAAAAAGCCCTTAATGAAATTGCTGTAAAACACGATAGACCGAGCGATCGGTGGTTATGACCGATCGATCGGTCGCCTACCGAGCGACTGGTGTTCTTGGCCGAGCGATCGTTTAAAAACATGCTCTCTGGAATTTTTACCCATACAAAAAAGTTAACTAGTCGATAGCTACCGATCGATCGGTTTTGGACCGATCGATCGCTAAAAATGACTGAGCAATCAGTTGTGAACCGAACGATCCCTAGCGATCGGTGTTCTGTAGGTCCCAACCGTTTTGGCCATATCTTTTGACTCGTTCGTCGGATTTTGACGATTCAACTTGCGTTGGATTCGTCTTTTGAAAAGGAACATTTCTAACATTTCAGAATTTTTAATTTCTCCTTTATTTATTAAGTAGACTATGTAGAAGGACAATTAGCTACGAAAGTGCTATTCATTAAGTATGGAAAAGTCTGAGGTGCTACAGTAACCCAAAACCCCCAAAAAGGTCCCCTATTTATAGGCCAAGGGGTGAAAAACCTAAAAAAATCATGCACTAAAGAATTTGATTCGTACACCTACGATCGTTCGTAGGCTTCCTACGATCGATCGTAGGCTTTACAATGATTTTGCCCAGTTTTCGGGGTCTATGATCATTCGTAAGCTTCCTACGATCGATCGTAGCTTCCCCAATGAGTTTTCAGCATTTTTGAAGCTTTACAATCATTTTTTTCTACGATCGTTCGTAGTTCTTCTACGATCGATCATAGCTTTGACAAAATGTTTTTCAGGTTTTTCCCGCTTTGGTAGTTCGGCCATAATTTTTGACTTGCTTATCGGATTTTGACTATTCAACTTGTGTTTAATTAGTCTTTCCAAGAGGAACAACTATCATGTTTTACAAAAATCCTAATTATTCCTTCTTCATGGATGAATTTGCCCATAAATCTGACTAGTCCGAAAATGGGTTTCAGCAACCCAGATTTGCAACAGACCCGATTTTGGAAATCGAGCGTTTGACTTAACCCCGACTCAAAATCCAAAAAAAGATCAACATGAACCTCATAGAGGGTTCTAATACCTTTCCAAAAATTCAAGAATCACTTGATTTCGATCAACGGTGACTCAACTAGAGCTTCATAAAGTTGAGGGAAATGCCGAAACATACCACTTCAACACCCAAAACCCTTCAAGTGCTTTCACACTCTTTTCCCTTGGGGTCCATTACCCTACTCACACCTCATGAATTGTTCCCTATAGGTTTTTAACCCACTTAGGTGATCATTAAATTCACACCCACATGCATGAGAGACCCCGACCTCTTTATGCCTCGTGCACTAGCTCTATTCACTTACAACCCATTAAACACCTTGGGTATTTTATACCCTTGTTTTTAACCACTTAGAGTATCTTTATACTCTCATTTTGAGACTCCAATTACATACCTAAAACTCTCACTTGACTCACCATAATACCAAGAAAACTATTTAAGGCCTTAGGCCTTCACACACACCATATAAGGGCACTATTCACATGAACAGTGAATCCCAAATTCCAGGGCTCTACATGAGATATCGACAAAGGTCCTTAGGATATATTGTAGGAAAGTTATATGATTAGATTATCATAGGCAGATATAACTTTCCAGTTTCTTATACCTTATACAGTCACAGTTAAGGGTGAAGTTGGGCACTTCACTTACATGGCTGCCACTATGCTAAGATGTTCTCAATAGTTGAGATGTAGTTCTATCTCGAACTATTGTAGTGAAGACTACACATCAGCATATGGGTGCTTAAATGTACACTGACTGATTGAATTCAATGAGAGATCTCTTGCATAAACATACTATTAGATAGTTGGTCCCTCATTCACATTGAACAGTTTTAATGATCCTTAGATCTGATGAGTTCATTTATAACTGAGTAGTAATCTGACTGTTTTGATTCCACCAAAGTATTCTCTACCTTAGGAAATACTATACAGTGATAGTTGGATAGTCAGACAGCTGTTCGAGTCATAATGAATTTCAAACAAGAAATCAATACTTATTAATTTGAAAGATTATCCAAGTCCTGGGTAAGACTGTCGATTAAGCTTAAATCCTGCGCAGGTAATTTTGAAACAAAAACAAGTTTGAAATATATATTTTATTTAAAATATTTTATACTTACAATTTTATTTTTCAAAATGTTTTACATGAGAAAATGTTTCTCATGGCTTAATTAGAAGTCTTGGAAACCCGGATGATGTGCAATGGGCTACGAGTTAGATATTATAAATAATCTTGAAGGCCCATTAAGGATAATGTAATTGGAAGGATCAAATGAATTAAAATTTTCATATGGCGGGATCCGTATTAGTTAATGTTCTTACACTAGGATTTAATTGCAACATGGATATCTCACGTCACTTGCAATTCCGATGTAATTCCTATTTAAGATCAATGGGATAACATTGGGTAAGCCAAGGTAAGAATGTCCTAGAGCAATCTGTGGAGATGCTCACATAAGAAATACAAGCTCATAAATTGATTAAAAGTTAATCAATTATTTAAATGATTAAATATTAATCATTGATTAAATAGATTAAAAGTTAATCTATGGTTTAAATTAATTGTTAATTTAAATCTGGGATTATATTAGTAATTATTTAATTAACCTAATTAAAGGGGAAATGGGTTTGACCCATATTAATAAACCCATAAAGATGGACCTTTAATATGGGCCCAAGCCCATGGGTTTAAACCCTAGGGTGGGGTGCCCACTTTTGTTCTCCAAATTGGATTAGGATTTGGTTACTCGAATAATTATTGAATAATAACTCTATTAATCATGGAATTAAATTCCAATTGTTGGAATGAAACAAGGATTAAAATAAGATGGAATTGGATCCAAACTAGGAGTTCTAAACTCCCCAAAGCTCACGCCCCCCCTCTTGGCTCATGCCCCCCTTTGGTTGTGTTTTCCTAGTTTGACTAAGATTCCTCCCTTTTGTTGGTTGTTGACTAATCCCTTTATTTAAGGAATCCCTTTTGGAAAAGGACTCTTTAATTAATAGGATTACTATAACTAAAAGTAGTTATAGATAAACTAGGAGTTTAATTAATTAATAGTAAAAGTTATTATTAATTAATAATTCCTAAGGGATAAGGTGTAATTGGATTAGGATTAGGATATGATCTAAATCCTATAAATAGCCCAACACCCATTGACCATAAAGGGAGATTCTCTAGAATTTTTTCTCACCCTCTCCTCCTCTCCAAAACTGTGAGCCCCTAGGGAGAGTCCCTAGGGATTTTCGTGAAGCTTCAAGGGTGCTCCAAGTTGGGTTCTTCAATTCTAGGATTTTGATTCTTAGGGCAGGGTTTTTGGTGATAGAAAGTCTACACCAATACTCCATCTTCTTCCTCTTGATTCATCAATTCCAAAGAGAGATTCTAAAGCTTCGTGGGTATAGCGAAGAACAAGGATTGAGCTTCGAGTATTTCTTCGAGAAATCTCTACAAAAAATTTTTGACGGTTCGAGTGGATTTAGCTTCACCGGTGAACATCATTCACTGAGGTAATATGACTAAAACTCATAGATAATTTTAATTGCTTTCTATGGTGTAAAGATCATCGGGATCCACTTTTCGCATAAATTTTTATCCGGATCCCCCTTTAAGATGTTTAGCTCAATCCCAACATATGGCTTTTCCTGTCTCTTAGAATCTTTATTCTGAGAATATAGGATGCCTCTCCCAAGTCTTTCATTGAGAAATGCTAAGAAAGCCAAATCTTGACTGATAACAACATCCCTATATCATTCCCAATGAGTAGGATATCATCTATATAAAGAATTAGGAATACTACCGCTCTCCCAGTGTCCTTCTTATATATACAAGATTCTTCTAAGTTTTTTTGGAATCCAAATTCTTTGATTGAAAGATCAAATCTTTGGTTCCAGCTTCTTGAAGCTTGTTTCAAACCATATATCGACTTGTTGAGCTTGCATACCATATTCTCCTGTTTAGGAGCAATGAAGCCCTCAGGTTGCTTCATAGATATGTCTTCATCTAACATTCTATTAAAGAAAGCAGTTTTGACATCCATTTGCCTTATCTCATAGTCATAGTGTGTAGCAATAGCTAGTAATATCCTGATGGATTTGAGCATAGCTACAAGTGAAAAGGTATCCTCATAATCAACTCCATGAATTTGAGTGTAACCTTTTGCAACAAGTCTAGCTTTATAGGTGTAGAGCCCCGGACTTTTTCATGCTTAATACATGGCACTTTCGTAGCCAATTTATCTTTAAAAGTAGTACAATTAATAAATAATGAAGAAATTGGAAATTCCGAAATGAAAGAAATGTTCCTTTTCGAAGTACGAACCCAACACAAGTTGAATCGTCGAAATCCGACGAGCGAGTCAAAAGATATGGCCAAAACAATTTGGACCTGCAGAGCACCGATCGCTTGGTCCATAGAGCGATCGATCGGTCCAAAACCGATCGATCGGTAGCTATCGACTGTTTAAGATTTTTGTATGGGGAAATTTTCCAGAGAGTTGATTTTTGGTCGAGAGCTCGGTCAACACACAGATCGCTCGGTAGGCAACCGATCGATCGGTCATAACCACTGATCGCTTGGTCTTCGTGTTTTTGCAGAAATTTTATTAAGGGTGTTTTTGTCTTTTGGGCGTTTCACTCATGCCTTAAAGGCTTTGCCCGAACATTTGAGGGTTCATACACAACACTTAGGGTCTTTTGAGAGTTAGAGGAAGAGGAGAGGTTTCCCTAACCTAGGGCTTGCTTTTGGGGAGAAATCAAAGGGGTTTCAAGACCCATAATCACCTCAAGCTTGGATTGCTTCAAGATTTCGATTCAAGCACGCAAGGAGCATTTTCCCCAAGCTAGGATAGCGACTCACGGACGTTTTTGGAGGAGTTTTCTTCCTCATTGATCAAGGTCGGTACTTCTTGCTACCCTCCTAGTTATAGTTCCTTCTTTTCCTTTATTTCTCTTTGTTTTCTTTCATTTACACATGTGCTATGAGATGGATGGGTGTGAATGGTGAATGGAGACGAAATGGGCGATTGGATGCCGTATGTATGGTTGTGATGAATGAAATGGGGAGGGCATTGTGCAAATAATAAACATACAAGTGTGATGTGAGTATAACCCACCTAGAAAAGCATGACCTAGGTTAAGAAAATAATGAACACACCCTATGTTCGATGAAATGCCAAGGTGAATAAAATGAGTGATAAATTGAGGGAATACATGCTTAATTATTCATGAAATTGTTAGGGCTTATGATAGTGTGTTTCTTACATTTCTTAAAATGTGTAAATTATTACTTGCTTAAATTGTGATATGCTATGCTTTATGAATTACCCAAATTGTCATATTTAATTTCAAATGCAAGTATGCACACGATCTCACGAGCACGCATGCATGACATGGGTTACCGACGTTTTTTTTTCAAGAATGGGATTTAGAGGTGGGGCATATCCTACGATATGTTCTACCTCACTTTTTACAAGAAAACAAGAACAAACATTCCACGAGGGGTCTCCCCTCACTCACAAGTGCATTGCATAACGAAGGGTCTCCCTTCCCTCTCAAGGCATCTCACAAGCCCATCTCACAAGTACATCTTACAAGTGTATCTCACAAGTTACATGATCACAAGCAAGCACGCATGACATGCATGACATGACACGATCTACAAGAATCAAACAAGATAGACAAGACGAGTTTTCAAGCACGAAAATGGTACTTAAGTCAAGTCAAGTGCACGGTGTTTTCAAGGGTTTTATCGGCTTTTAGGAAATGCAAGCATGAATATAAATTGTTTTACTTCCTTGTATGATATGAATTGTTCCCGTTTTACATATATGAATTGCTCTTGTTTTATGTATTGCCATTTTTATGCTATGACTGTTGGTTAGTATTTGGTACCCGCTGAGTATTTCATGCTCAGCCGTACTTCTTATGTCGGCAGGTGATAGCGAAGCGGTTGCTCCATTTGATGTCTGTGCTCCGAGCCCATGGGTGGAGGAGGAGTACGTTCAGGAGCCTATGGAGGACCCTCCGGTCGAGGGTTATTATTAGAGGTGGTAGATTCTGAGTGATATAGCTGTGGGTGAGTTGAGAGAGACATATCCATGTATTTTGGCGGGCATGTCCGCACTTTCTTTTGGATTTCTTTTGTGTAAACTTGGATTTGTATATACATAGAGGTTTGTTTAGACTTCCGCTGTGCTTTATAGTTTATGTTTCCGCTATTATTGTCCTCTATTGTGTATGCTCTGTGGGTTTGCAGGTTATTTTCGTCAAGCAAGTCATGTAAGTCATGATTAGTCGTCCAAAGTTCACTCTAACTCCTAGGGTGGGTTTTGGGTCGCGACAATAGGTCTCCACATTACCATCGGCACCCTTCTTCCTTTTGTAGATCCATTTGCATCCAATTGGCCTTACACCATCTGGTGGATCTACTAAAGTCCAGACACCGTTATCATACAAGGAATCTATTTCAGCATTCATGACTTTGTTCCATTGAGATGCATCTACATCTAATGTAGCTTCCTAATAAGTATTAGGATCCGTATCCTCATCATCAGGGGTAACTAGATAAACCTTATTATTGTAATACTGAAGTCTATTTGGTGGTTTAGAAACTCTTTCAGACCTTCTCAGTGGAACAAAATTAGAAGAATCAATAGTGGAAGCTGGCTATGTTGTCTTTCATCTCATGAAATTCAACATTCTTACGAAAAATTATTTCTTCCTCCAAGAAAGTGGCATGATGCCTAACAACTATTGTTTGGTCTGCCTTGGAGTAGAAATAGAAACCCTTAGTTTCTTTTGGATACCCTACAAAGTTCCATTTCTATAGCACCCCGGACTTTCTATACTTAATGAATACCGTTTCCGTAGCTAATTGTTCTTCCTCATAGTCTAATTAATAATTAAGGGAGAAATCAGAAATTCCAAACTGTCAAAAATGTTCATTTTCAAAAGACGAACCCAACGCAAGTTGAATCATCGAAATCGGACAAGCGAGTCAAAAGATATGGTCAAAACAGTCCAGACCTGTAGAGCACCGATCACTCGGTCCAGTCAGCGATCGATCGGTCCAAAACTGATCGATCGGCAGCTATCGCACGGTCAAAAATTTTGAATGGAGAAATTTTCTAGAGAGTAGTTTTTTGACCGGTCGCTCGGTCAGAGTACTGATCGCTCGGTAGGCAACCGATCGATCGGTCATAACCACCGATCGCTCGGTCCCCGTGTTTTGCAGAAATTTTTGTAAGGGCATTTTCATCTTTTGGGCGTTAAACCCTTACCCATAAGGGCTTGCTCTACCCTTTGAACCCTCATTCACTACACTTAGAACATTTAGAGAGAAAGGTAGGAGAAGAAGAGGGTTTTCACCTAGGGTTTCCATTGGAGAGGGAAATCAAAGGGGTTGACAACCCTAGATCATCCCCAAACTTGGATTTGCTTCAAGTTCAAGGCTCAAGCTCGTGGGGGATCTCGTTCTCAAGCTAGGGCAGCATTCTCCAAGGTATTTCAAGAGGGTTTTCTTCCCCAAACCAAGTCTCCCTCAAGGAAAGGTTCCTCCTTTCAAGTTGGAGCTCAAATCAAGGTTCCTACCAAGATCAAGCCTTGATCTAAGGTTAGTACACCCTACTAACTTCCCCTAGCAATAATCTAGGTTTTCTATGTGAAATGTGATTCATGTTAGTAGGTTTCCTTCCTTGTAAAATGTATCATCTCTAATAATTATAAACAAGAACAAGAAAAGGATATGGATGTGTGGATGGGAGATTGATTGAGGCGATGGGATGCCGAGTGTATGATGTGTGATATGTGTGGTTTGTGTAATGGAAAAATGGAGGATGGGCATTTTACCAATAATGAACTCACTTTGATTATTGGATGGAAAATATGCACTAAAAAGAAGAAGATGAACTATGGAGGAACATTGCATGTGATGTGTTTGGCAAAATGCCTAAACTATGAAATAATGATTTGAATAAAGAAAATGGAAATAGGCCTTATGCATGTATTCTCATGAATGATGAATGGATTTAAATACCATGTCGATTACTCAAATTCTCATATGCATATATTGTGAATTAAATGGTGATGTCATATCTCTATTATTATCCTTATTCCATGATTGTCACGTACACGAGCACGCATGATAGCATGAACCGAGATTTCAAGAGCATATGCATATAATAACCAACAAGAAAATATTGCATGTCAAGGAGTTTGGTAGCCCAGGGACATTCGGGTACTAGCCTCTGGCTCACAAGAAAACCATATATCAAGGAGGTTGGTAGCCCAGGGACATTCGAGTACTAGCCTCTGGCTCACAAGAAAACCATACATATCAAGGAGGTTGGCAGCCCAGGGAGATTCGGGTGCTAGCCTCTGGCTCACAAGTTACAAGATGCAAGGTTTCAAGATGATGACAAGACTTTCATGCATGCACGTACACATGATTTCTATAATGCATACCGAGACATGGAATCGGGTTTTCAAGCATGAGTTTTATCGGCGTTTTTGCATTCATGCACATCAAGATGATAATATTGCTCCATGTTTAATATTGTTTAATTCTATGATTTTACTGTTTCCTGGAATTGATGATTGGTATTGTACTACTCCTTACATGTTTATTATTATTATGGTTAGCTAGTAGCTTGTACTCGCTGAGTATTCCATGCTCAGCCATACTTTCATGTCGGCAGGTACTGAGGGAGCCTTCGACCCGGAGCCTTGGGTCGAGGAAGAATATATAGAGGACAAAGAGCCGTCTATCCCACTGCAGTCTCAGGCGGACCGAGACCTTGACGTGTGGCCATACCTCGACTACTATTGAGGGGAGAGTATGAGAGGGTCTTTTATGTATTTTGATATTTTGATAGGTGGGTCTGTCCACCTTAGACTTAGAAATGTTTTTTATATATGTTAACTTGGAATACTATTTTGGAAATCTTAGAAGAAAAGAAAAAGTTAATTTACGCTTCCGCAGTTATGTTTAGCTTCCGCGCTCTGATTATCACTGTTTTAGTACTGTAATTATCGTGTTTTATGACAGGATGGTTTGGCAGGTACATTTAGTCATGCCTAAAGTATCCCTAAACTCCTAGGGGGTATTTTGGGGCGCGACAGAGGTGGTATCAGAGCTCTAGGCATTAGAGTCCCTAGGGTCGCGTAGTACTCGATACCATAATTGAACAAGGCATTAAGTGTTAGGAAAGAGTTGTATTCCAAGTATGGACTAACAAGTTAGTCCTAGTCAAAATAGGTTGAATCTCAACCAAACTTAGAGTCCTACGTTAGGAACACCGATTGTGTGTATGATGTTGTGTTGTATACCATGTGTGCATTAATTGTGATGTGCTTATTAAATATGCTTGATGAATATGTATTGAGTGAATTGCGAAACTTGTACTAAATACGTATTTATGTTAGACTCATGTTATATTGTCGTTCTCAGGAGAAATCATGAGACGCAATACCCGGGGTCGCGGGTGCAACACGAGGGGCAATGGAGGTGATGCTCCATCGGGTGACGATCAACCCGACTTTGCCCAAGCATTCGCATCCATAGCCGAGACTTTGGCTATGTTGGCGGCAAGGCAACCAGCCACTCCGCCTAATGCCGCACTTAAACCGGCTCCTCCTAACCGAGCTCAAGCCGGGATAGAGGCTTTCCGGAGGATGAGGCCTCCAACCTTTTGTGGGAGTATTGACCCGCTTGTTGTCAAAGGATGGATTCGGCAATTAGAGAAGATATTCTCTGTATTGGCGCCTATAAAGGCTGAAAGGGTTACTTGAGCTGCCTTCATGCTTGAAGGTGAGGCCGACCATTGGTGGAAATCCGCGCTTCGAACCCGAGAGTTGACCCGACCAGGTCAAGACTGGACTTGGGAGGAATTCTTGGATATTTTCAACAAGAAGTACTTCCCGATCGGGATGAAAGAAAAGATGGAAGTGGAGTTCATTACCTTGGAGCAAGGTAATATGTCAGTAGCCGCTTATGAGGCTAAGTTTTCAGAGCTATCTCGGTTTGCTCCACATATGATAGCGATCGAGGCTATGAAAGCCCAGAAATTTGAGAGGGGGTTGAAGGCCTACCTCAAGGACCGAGTCTCAATGTTCAGACATGAGACATATTCAGAAGTAGTGGACAAGGCACTTTTGGCCGAGTCGAACTCCGAGGAGTCCTTCAAGAGAAGAGGAATGGAGAAAGGACAGTCGAGTAGTTCAGGGGAGAAAAGAGCAAGGACTAGCTTGTATCAGTCCGTAGGGCCGGCTCAGTCACAGAGGATATATTCGACACCACAGGCTCCCCGCCCTTTTGCTCCACCGGTTTTTCGCCCGGCGTTTGTCCAGACTTCTCGCCCCGCAGTGACACAGGCTACGGGATATGCTCCTCCTGCCTATTTACACGACATATGCACCCTTTGTGGAAGGAGGCATCCAGCGGGAGAATGCCAGAGGGTTACTGGAAGTTGCTTCCATTGTGGTGACCATGGCCACATGGTTAGAGATTGTCCCCGACGTCAAATGCCAGCTCAGTCTTCAGGGAGCAGACCCCCGATGAGGCAAACATCTCAGCCTAGCTCTTCTCAGGCTTCGAGGGCCTCACAGTCTATATGGCCTCCTCGCCCAGCCACCCAGGGTCGAGTTTTTGCTCTATCGGAGAGAGACGCACGTGCATCCGATGATGTCGTGCAAGGTACGCGAGAATTTTGAGTTTAAGTTGTATAAAATTTCTATGGTTTGTTATGTGGTTATTTATACTAAGTATTACCTATGTATGATGCTTGTTATTGTTTGAAATCTACTGATATTAGTTAATTAATCGTACAGGCGCTTTATTAGTGAACGAGTGTCTCGCTCAAGTGTTGATAGACACAGGATCTACTCACTCTTTTGTCTCACCAAGTTTTGCAAAGGGCTTTTTGACTAAGGCTACTTCGTTAGAGCAGGAGTTGACCATTGCAACTCCACTCGGCAAGTCAGTTGATACGGACAAGATATTCAGGGATAGTGTGGTTAAAGTGGGGGAGAATGAACTGTTAGCCGATCTTATCATCCTAGATTTCCAAGACTTGGATTTTGATGTCATCCTAGGGATGGATTGGTTGTCAAACCACCATGGACATGTTGCGTGTTTTGAAAAGATGGTGAATTTCAAGCCGGAAGGAGTTAAACCTTTTCACTTCCGAGGATTGAGAGAAAGGGATATTGCTCATTTGGTAGCTTTGAGCTTAGCGAACCCTGAAGCACAAAACTCCTCGGCTATTCCCGTTGTGAGTGAGTTCTTAGATGTGTTCCCGGAAGAACTTCCCGGATTGCCTCCTGACCGAGAGATCGAGTTCGTTATAGAGCTTACTCCGGGGACCGCTCCGATTTCAAGGGCACCGTATAGAATGGCCCCTATAGAGCTTGAAGAATTGAAGAAACAGATTGAGGAGTTACAACAACTTGGTTTCATCCAACCAAGTGTCTCGCCGTAGGGAGCTCCGGTTCTCTTTGTGAAGAAGAAAGACGGGTCAATGAGAATGTGTATAGACTACCGTCAATTGAACAAGGTAACTATCAAGAATCGTTATCCCTTGCCAAGGATAGACGACTTGTTCGACCAATTGAAGGGAGCGAGATTTTTCTCCAAGATTGATCTTAGATCGGGGTATCATCAGCTAAAGATTAAGTCGGAGGATGTTCCGAAGATGGCTTTCAGGACTCGGTATGGGCATTACGAGTTCCTTGTCATGCCTTTTGGGCTGACGAATGCACCAGTGGCATTTATGGATTTGATGAACCGGGTATTCCGATCATACTTGGATCGATGTGTGATTGTATTCATCGACGACATTTTGGTGTATTCCCAGACACGGGAAGATCACGTACGAGACCTCCGCCTTGCCTTGGAGATGTTGAGAGAGCATAGGCTATATGCCAAATTGAGCAAGTGTGAATTTTGGTTAGAGACGGTGGCGTTCCTAGGCCACGTGGTGTCGGCCGAGGGTATTTCTGTAGACCCGGCAAAGATAGAGGCAGTTATGAGAGGGAGAGACCCAAGAGCGTCACTGAGAAACGTAGTTTCCTCGGGTTGGTAGGCTATTACCAGAGATTTGTGGAGGAATTCTCCAGTTTAGCTGCACCTCTCACTTACTTGACGAGGAAAAATGCCAAGTTCAGTTGGAGTGACAAATGTGAAGTGAGCTTCCAAGAGTTGAAGAAGCGACTCACCACGGCCCCCGTCCTTACTGTGCCATCTGGACATGGTGGTTATGAAGTGTATAGCGATGCTTCGCACATCGGACTTGGGTGTGTCCTTATGCAGCACAAGAAAGTCATTGCCTATGCATCAAGACAATTGAAGGAACATGAAAAGAATTACCCCACTCACGACTTAGAGCTCGCCGCGGTTGTGTTTGCATTGAAGATTTGGCGACATTATCTTTATGGGGAACAATTTAAGGTATTCACAGATCATAAAAGCCTTAAGTATTGGTTTTCCCAGAAAGAGCTGAACCTGAGGCAAAGAAGATGGGTAGAATTTTTGAAAGACTACGAGTGCTCCATTCAATACCACCCGGGCAAAGCGAATGTAGTAGCCGATGCTGTCGCGACCCAAAACCCACCCTAGGAGTTAGAGTGAATCTTGGACGACTTAATCATAACTTACAGGACTTGCTTGACGAACCAACCTGCAAAACCCACAGAACATATACAATAGAGGATAACAGCGGAAGCATCACTATAAAACACAGCGGAAGTCTAACAAACCTCTGAGTATATACACATGGTCCAAGTTTTAATACAAAGAAATCAAAACAAAGAAAGTGCGGACATGCCCGCCAAAATACATGGATATAATCACTCATGCTCACCCACAACTAATCCACTCAGAATCTAACACCACCTACTGATAACCCTCTACGGGAGGTTCCTCAAAAGGCTCCTCTACGTACTCCTCCTCCACCCATGGACCAGGAGCACAAACATCAAATGGAGCAGCAGCTCCCTCAGAACCTGCCGACATAAGAAGTACGGCTGAGCATGGAATACTCAGCGGGTACTAAATACTAACCAACAGTCATAGTATACAGATAGCATACATAAAGTAGGAAGCAAGTTGCATATATAGAACAAGAACAATTTATATCATACAAGGAAGTAAAGCAATTTGTATTCATGCTTGCATTCAGAAAGACTGATAAAACCCTTGAAAACATCGTGCACTTGACTTGACTTGAAATACCCCTTGTGTGATTGGGAACTTGTTAACCGTGTCATGCTTGTCATGCTTGCATTTTCATAATTTAAACATGTTCACATGCCTAGTTGTCGTTCTAGTCCGTCGCAACTAGTACCCTATATGCAGATGGGTATGCCTAGTTGCCGTTCATAGCCCGTCGCAACTAGCATCCATGCGTGTAATGCCATGCAGAGTTATGCGTGTCATGTGATGCTATGCTATGCGTGTCATGCCATGCTATGCTATGCGTGTCATGCGATGATATGCATGTCATGCGAGGGGATGGGAGACCTTTCCCTATGAAATGCATGATTGTCTTGCCGTTGTCAAAAGCGAAGTGAAACATATCTTAGAATATGTCCCACCTCTACGTCCCATACTTAAAACATCGATAAATCACGTCATTTCATGCGTGCTCGTGAGATCGTGTGCATACTTGCATTTGGAATTAAATATGGCTATTTGGGGTAATTCACAAAGCATAGTATATAGCAATTTAAGTGAGTAATAATCTACGCATTTTAAGAAATGTAGGAAACACACTATCATGAACCCTAACAAATTTCAAGAGCAATCAGGCGTGGGTTCCCTTAATTTATCATTTATTTTGTTCACCTTGGCATTTCATCAAACATGGTGCATTCATTATTTATTTAACCTACAACATGCTTTTCTAGGTGGGTTTTACTCACATCACATATGTATGTTTATTATGGGTACAATGCCCTCCCCGTTCATCCATCACATCAATACACACGGCATCCAATCGCCCACATTCATCTCCATTCATCGTTTACCATTCACCATTCACCATTCACAACCCGTCTCATAATACATGGATGTATAAAGGAACACAAAGAAAATAAAGGGAAAGAAGAACTATAACTAGGAGGGTAGCAAGAAGTACCGACCTTGACAAAAGAGGGAAGGAATCCCCTTCCAAAATGCACGTAAGTTGCTGCCCTAGCTTGGAACACGAGCTCCACGAATGCTTGAACCGAAATCTTGAAGAAATCGGGCTTGAGGTTGATCTAGGGTTTCAAAACCCTTTGATTTCTCTCCAAAATGGAAACCTAGGTTTTGGAAAACCTTCTCCTTTCTCTCTATCTCTCAAAAGACTCTAAGGGTTGTGTATGAACCCTCAAATGATCGGGCAAAGCCTTTAAGGTATGAGTGAAACGCCCAAAAGATGAAAACACCCTTAATGAAATTTTTGCAAAAACACGAGGACCGAGCGATCGGTGGTTATGACCGATCGATCGGTTGCCTACCGAGCGATCGGTGTTTATGACCGATCGACCGGTCAAAAACTCACTCTCTGGAAAATTTCCCCATACAAAATTTCTGACCGTGCGATAGCTACCGATCGATCGGTTATGGACCGATCGATCGCTCTATGGACCGAGTGATCGGTTACCTACAGGTCCAGACTGTTTTGGCCATATCTTTTGACCCGCTCGTCGGATTTCGACGATTCAATTTGCGTTGGGTTCGTACTTCGAAAAGGAACATTTCTGACATTTTGGAATTTCCAATTTCTTCCTTATTTATTAATTGCACTACTTTAAAGGAAAAATGGCTACGAAAGGGTCATGCATAAATGTCAAAAGTTCGGGGCTCTACAGATGCTCTTAGCCGGAAGCCTACCGGACTTTTGGCGCATATGATGCTGAAGGAGTGGAGGTTGCTGGAGGATGCATCCAACCTCGACATCGTTTTAGTCTCCCTACCTTTGGGCCGGTAATGGCTAACATCACAGTTAGGCCATATATCCTAAGCATGATCCAGGAGTTGCAGGAAATGGATGCCGAACTACTTTCTTGCCGAGACAAGTCAGTTAAGAGTGGCAGTAAGGATTTTACGGCGAGGGAAGATGGAATTATCACTTTCAAGGGAAGAGTATGTGTCCCAGCCGATGAGAAGCTTAAGTGAGAAATCTTGTACTAGGCTCACCGGTCCAAGTACACCGTTCACCCCGGGGGTACCAAAATGTATAGGGACTTGAAGAAGCATTTTTGGTGGCGGAACATGAAGCGAGAAATAGCGGAGTATGTGTCTAAATGCTTGGTGTGCCAACAAGTCAAAGCCGAACACAGGAGACCGGCTGGACTTTTGCAGTCCCTCCCCATTCCCGAGTGGAAATGGGAACATATCTCTATGGACTTCATTGTGGGGGTTGCCGAAGACGGCTAGAAACACCGATGCTATATGGGTGGTAGTTGACAGACTCACGAAGTCCGCCCATTTCTTACCGTACCGGACTACTTTTAATTCAAATCAGTTGGCCGCATTGTACATCAAGGAAATAGTCCGATTGCACGGGGTGCCAGTGAGCATTGTGTCGAATCGGGACCCTATATTTACCTCCAGGTTTTGGAAAAGCTTTCAGAGTGCCATGGGTTCCCGGTTGGATTTTAGCACGGCCTTCCATCCACAGACGGATGGGCAAACCAAGCGAGTGAATCAGGTTATTGAAGACATGTTCCGTGCATGTATGCTAGACTTCAAGGGAAGTTGGGAAGATCACCTACCTTTGGTGGAATTCGCCTACAATAACAGTTATCAGGCAAGCATACAGATGACGCCTTCTGAGGCTTTGTATGGGAGGAGTTGTAGATCCCCGTTGTATTGGGATGAAGTTGGGGAAAGGAAGGTGTTGGGCCCCGAATTAATGGAACAAACCGCGGATAGAGTTAAGCTTATCCGGGAGAGGTTGAGGACCGCACAAGATAGACGGAAGAGCTACGCCGACGACCAAAGGAGAGACCTTGAGTTTCGAGTTGGTGATTTTGTATTTGTTCGAGTTTCACCAACCAAGGGTGTTATGAGATTCGAAAAGAGGGGCAAACTCAGTCCGAGATATGTGGGCCCATTCGAGATCATTACTAGAATCGGTGAGCTGGCTAACCGTGTTGCTTTACCCGCTCATATGGCGGCGGTCCATAATGTATTTCATGTCTCTATGCTTCGAAAGTACATCCCGGACCCTTCCCATGTCATAGAGCTTGACCCAGTAGAAATCCGATAGGATTTTACACTAGTTGAGCAACCGGTACAGATCTTGGATAGGCGAGATCAAGTCTTGAGCAACAAGACCATTCCCTTGGTCTTGGTAAGATGGCAACACCATTCAAGGGAGGAAGCTACATCGGAACGAGAAGCCGAAGTGCGGGAAAAATATCCTCAGTTATTTGTTTAGGGCCTTGAAATTCCCTTGTAATTGTTGTGGTCTTGTGAATGTATGTATTGTCCAAATTTTGGGGATGAAATTTTTGTAAGGGGGGGAGAATGTAGCACCCCGGACTTTCTATACATAATGAATACCGTTTTCGTAGCAAATTGGTCTTCCTCGTAGTCTAATTAATAATTAAGGGAGAAATCAGAAATTCCAAAACGTCAGAAATGTTCATTTTCGAAAGACGAACCCAACGCAAGTTGAATCGTCGAAATCGGACAAGCGAGTCAAAAGATATGGTCAAAACAGTCCAGACCTGTAGAGCACCGATCGCTCGGTCCAGTCAGCGATCGATCGGTCCAAAACCGATCGATTGGTAGCTATCGCATGGTCAAAAATTTTGTATGGGGAAATTTTCCAGAGAGTAGTTTTTTGACCGGTCGCTCGGTCAGAGTACCGATCGCTCGGTAGTCAACCGATCGATCGGTCATAACCACCGATCGGGCTCGGTCCCCGTGTTTTGCAGAAATTTTTGTAAGGGCATTTTCGACTTTTGGGCGTTAAACCCTTACCCACAAGGGTTCGCTCGACCCTTTGAACCCTCATTCACTACACTTAGAACATTTAGAGAGAAAGGGAGGAGAAGAAGAGGGTTTTCACCTAGGGTTTCCATTGGAGAGGGAAATCAAAGGGGTTGACAACCCTAGATCATCCCCAAACTTGGATTTGCTTCAAGTTCAAGGCTCAAGCTCGTGGGGGATCTCGTTCTCAAGCTAGGGCAGCATTCTCCAAGGTATTTCAGGAGGGTTTTCTTCCCCAAACCAAGTCTCCCTCAAGGAAAGGTTCCTCCTTTCAAGTTGGAGCTCAAATCAAGGTTCCTACCAAGATCAAGCCTTGATCTAAGGTTAGTACACCCCACTAACTTCCCCTAGCAATAATCTAGGTTTTCTATGTGAAATGTGATTCATGTTAGTAGGTTTTATTCCTTGTAAAATGTATCATCTCTAATAATTATAAACAAGAACAAGAAAAGGATATGGATGTGTGGATGAGAGATTGATTGAGGCGATGGGATGCCGAGTGTATGATGTGTGATATGTGTGGTTTGTGTAATGGAAAAATGGAGGATGGGCATTTTACCAATAATGAACTCACTTTGATTATTGGATGGAAAATATGCACTAAAAAGAAGAAGATGAACTATGGAGGAACATTGCATGTGATGTGTTTGGCAAAATGCCTAAACTATGAAATAATGATTTGAATAAAGAAAATGGAAATAGGCCTTATGCATGTATTCTCATGAATGATGAATGGATTTAAATACCATGTCGATTACTCAAATTCTCATATGCATATATTGTGAATTAAATGGTGATGTCATATCTCTATTATTATCCTTATTCCATGATTGTCACGTACACGAGCACGCATGATAGCATGAACCGAGATTTCAAGAGCATATGCATATAATAACCAACAAGAAAATATTGCATGTCAAGGAGTTTGGTAGCCCAGGGACATTCGGGTACTAGCCTCTGGCTCACAAGAAAACCATATATCAAGGAGGTTGGTAGCCCAGGGACATTCGAGTACTAGCCTCTGGCTCACAAGAAAACCATACATATCAAGGAGGTTGGCAGCCCAGGGAGATTCGGGTGCTAGCCTCTGGCTCACAAGTTACAAGATGCAAGGTTTCAAGATGATGACAAGACTTTCATGCATGCACGTACACATGATTTCTATAATGCATACCGAGACATGGAATCGGGTTTTCAAGCATGAGTTTTATCGGCGTTTTTGCATTCATGCACATCAAGATGATAATATTGCTCCATGTTTAATATTGTTTAATTCTATGATTTTACTGTTTCCTGGAATTGATGATTGGTATTGTACTACTCCTTACATGTTTATTATTATTATGGTTAGCTAGTAGCTTGTACTCGCTGAGTATTCCATGCTCAGCCATACTTTCATGTCGGCAGGTACTGAGGGAGCCTTCGACCCGGAGCCTTGGGTCGAGGAAGAATATATAGAGGACAAAGAGCCGTCTATCCCACTGCAGTCTCAGGCGGACCGAGACCTTGACGTGTGGCCATACCTCGACTACTATTGAGGGGAGAGTATGAGAGGGTCTTTTATGTATTTTGATATTTTGATAGGTGGGTCTGTCCACCTTAGACTTAGAAATGTTTTTTATATATGTTAACTTGGAATACTATTTTGGAAATCTTAGAAGAAAAGAAAAAGTTAATTTACGCTTCCGCAGTTATGTTTAGCTTCCGCGCTCTGATTATCACTGTTTTAGTACTGTAATTATCGTGTTTTATGACAGGATGGTTTGGCAGGTACATTTAGTCATGCCTAAAGTATCCCTAAACTCCTAGGGGGTATTTTGGGGCGCGACAGAGGTGGTATCAGAGCTCTAGGCATTAGAGTCCCTAGGGTCGCGTAGTACTCGATACCATAATTGAACAAGGCATTAAGTGTTAGGAAAGAGTTGTATTCCAAGTATGGACTAACAAGTTAGTCCTAGTCAAAATAGGTTGAATCTCAACCAAACTTAGAGTCCTACGTTAGGAACACCGATTGTGTGTATGATGTTGTGTTGTATACCATGTGTGCATTAATTGTGATGTGCTTATTAAATATGCTTGATGAATATGTATTGAGTGAATTGCGAAACTTGTACTAAATACGTATTTATGTTAGACTCATGTTATATTGTCGTTCTCAGGAGAAATCATGAGACGCAATACCCGGGGTCGCGGGTGCAACACGAGGGGCAATGGAGGTGATGCTCCATCGGGTGACGATCAACCCGACTTTGCCCAAGCATTCGCATCCATAGCCGAGACTTTGGCTATGTTGGCGGCAAGGCAACCAGCCACTCCGCCTAATGCCGCACTTAAACCGGCTCCTCCTAACCGAGCTCAAGCCGGGATAGAGGCTTTCCGGAGGATGAGGCCTCCAACCTTTTGTGGGAGTATTGACCCGCTTGTTGTCAAAGGATGGATTCGGCAATTAGAGAAGATATTCTCTGTATTGGCGCCTATAAAGGCTGAAAGGGTTACTTGAGCTGCCTTCATGCTTGAAGGTGAGGCCGACCATTGGTGGAAATCCGCGCTTCGAACCCGAGAGTTGACCCGACCAGGTCAAGACTGGACTTGGGAGGAATTCTTGGATATTTTCAACAAGAAGTACTTCCCGATCGGGATGAAAGAAAAGATGGAAGTGGAGTTCATTACCTTGGAGCAAGGTAATATGTCAGTAGCCGCTTATGAGGCTAAGTTTTCAGAGCTATCTCGGTTTGCTCCACATATGATAGCGATCGAGGCTATGAAAGCCCAGAAATTTGAGAGGGGGTTGAAGGCCTACCTCAAGGACCGAGTCTCAATGTTCAGACATGAGACATATTCAGAAGTAGTGGACAAGGCACTTTTGGCCGAGTCGAACTCCGAGGAGTCCTTCAAGAGAAGAGGAATGGAGAAAGGACAGTCGAGTAGTTCAGGGGAGAAAAGAGCAAGGACTAGCTTGTATCAGTCCGTAGGGCCGGCTCAGTCACAGAGGATATATTCGACACCACAGGCTCCCCGCCCTTTTGCTCCACCGGTTTTTCGCCCGGCGTTTGTCCAGACTTCTCGCCCCGCAGTGACACAGGCTACGGGATATGCTCCTCCTGCCTATTTACACGACATATGCACCCTTTGTGGAAGGAGGCATCCAGCGGGAGAATGCCAGAGGGTTACTGGAAGTTGCTTCCATTGTGGTGACCATGGCCACATGGTTAGAGATTGTCCCCGACGTCAAATGCCAGCTCAGTCTTCAGGGAGCAGACCCCCGATGAGGCAAACATCTCAGCCTAGCTCTTCTCAGGCTTCGAGGGCCTCACAGTCTATATGGCCTCCTCGCCCAGCCACCCAGGGTCGAGTTTTTGCTCTATCGGAGAGAGACGCACGTGCATCCGATGATGTCGTGCAAGGTACGCGAGAATTTTGAGTTTAAGTTGTATAAAATTTCTATGGTTTGTTATGTGGTTATTTATACTAAGTATTACCTATGTATGATGCTTGTTATTGTTTGAAATCTACTGATATTAGTTAATTAATCGTACAGGCGCTTTATTAGTGAACGAGTGTCTCGCTCAAGTGTTGATAGACACAGGATCTACTCACTCTTTTGTCTCACCAAGTTTTGCAAAGGGCTTTTTGACTAAGGCTACTTCGTTAGAGCAGGAGTTGACCATTGCAACTCCACTCGGCAAGTCAGTTGATACGGACAAGATATTCAGGGATAGTGTGGTTAAAGTGGGGGAGAATGAACTGTTAGCCGATCTTATCATCCTAGATTTCCAAGACTTGGATTTTGATGTCATCCTAGGGATGGATTGGTTGTCAAACCACCATGGACATGTTGCGTGTTTTGAAAAGATGGTGAATTTCAAGCCGGAAGGAGTTAAACCTTTTCACTTCCGAGGATTGAGAGAAAGGGATATTGCTCATTTGGTAGCTTTGAGCTTAGCGAACCCTGAAGCACAAAACTCCTCGGCTATTCCCGTTGTGAGTGAGTTCTTAGATGTGTTCCCGGAAGAACTTCCCGGATTGCCTCCTGACCGAGAGATCGAGTTCGTTATAGAGCTTACTCCGGGGACCGCTCCGATTTCAAGGGCACCGTATAGAATGGCCCCTATAGAGCTTGAAGAATTGAAGAAACAGATTGAGGAGTTACAACAACTTGGTTTCATCCAACCAAGTGTCTCGCCGTAGGGAGCTCCGGTTCTCTTTGTGAAGAAGAAAGACGGGTCAATGAGAATGTGTATAGACTACCGTCAATTGAACAAGGTAACTATCAAGAATCGTTATCCCTTGCCAAGGATAGACGACTTGTTCGACCAATTGAAGGGAGCGAGATTTTTCTCCAAGATTGATCTTAGATCGGGGTATCATCAGCTAAAGATTAAGTCGGAGGATGTTCCGAAGATGGCTTTCAGGACTCGGTATGGGCATTACGAGTTCCTTGTCATGCCTTTTGGGCTGACGAATGCACCAGTGGCATTTATGGATTTGATGAACCGGGTATTCCGATCATACTTGGATCGATGTGTGATTGTATTCATCGACGACATTTTGGTGTATTCCCAGACACGGGAAGATCACGTACGAGACCTCCGCCTTGCCTTGGAGATGTTGAGAGAGCATAGGCTATATGCCAAATTGAGCAAGTGTGAATTTTGGTTAGAGACGGTGGCGTTCCTAGGCCACGTGGTGTCGGCCGAGGGTATTTCTGTAGACCCGGCAAAGATAGAGGCAGTTATGAGAGGGAGAGACCCAAGAGCGTCACTGAGAAACGTAGTTTCCTCGGGTTGGTAGGCTATTACCAGAGATTTGTGGAGGAATTCTCCAGTTTAGCTGCACCTCTCACTTACTTGACGAGGAAAAATGCCAAGTTCAGTTGGAGTGACAAATGTGAAGTGAGCTTCCAAGAGTTGAAGAAGCGACTCACCACGGCCCCCGTCCTTACTGTGCCATCTGGACATGGTGGTTATGAAGTGTATAGCGATGCTTCGCACATCGGACTTGGGTGTGTCCTTATGCAGCACAAGAAAGTCATTGCCTATGCATCAAGACAATTGAAGGAACATGAAAAGAATTACCCCACTCACGACTTAGAGCTCGCCGCGGTTGTGTTTGCATTGAAGATTTGGCGACATTATCTTTATGGGGAACAATTTAAGGTATTCACAGATCATAAAAGCCTTAAGTATTGGTTTTCCCAGAAAGAGCTGAACCTGAGGCAAAGAAGATGGGTAGAATTTTTGAAAGACTACGAGTGCTCCATTCAATACCACCCGGGCAAAGCGAATGTAGTAGCCGATGCTGTCGCGACCCAAAACCCACCCTAGGAGTTAGAGTGAATCTTGGACGACTTAATCATAACTTACAGGACTTGCTTGACGAACCAACCTGCAAAACCCACAGAACATATACAATAGAGGATAACAGCGGAAGCATCACTATAAAACACAGCGGAAGTCTAACAAACCTCTGAGTATATACACATGGTCCAAGTTTTAATACAAAGAAATCAAAACAAAGAAAGTGCGGACATGCCCGCCAAAATACATGGATATAATCACTCATGCTCACCCACAACTAATCCACTCAGAATCTAACACCACCTACTGATAACCCTCTACGGGAGGTTCCTCAAAAGGCTCCTCTACGTACTCCTCCTCCACCCATGGACCAGGAGCACAAACATCAAATGGAGCAGCAGCTCCCTCAGAACCTGCCGACATAAGAAGTACGGCTGAGCATGGAATACTCAGCGGGTACTAAATACTAACCAACAGTCATAGTATACAGATAGCATACATAAAGTAGGAAGCAAGTTGCATATATAGAACAAGAACAATTTATATCATACAAGGAAGTAAAGCAATTTGTATTCATGCTTGCATTCAGAAAGACTGATAAAACCCTTGAAAACATCGTGCACTTGACTTGACTTGAAATACCCCTTGTGTGATTGGGAACTTGTTAACCGTGTCATGCTTGTCATGCTTGCATTTTCATAATTTAAACATGTTCACATGCCTAGTTGTCGTTCTAGTCCGTCGCAACTAGTACCCTATATGCAGATGGGTATGCCTAGTTGCCGTTCATAGCCCGTCGCAACTAGCATCCATGCGTGTAATGCCATGCAGAGTTATGCGTGTCATGTGATGCTATGCTATGCGTGTCATGCCATGCTATGCTATGCGTGTCATGCGATGATATGCATGTCATGCGAGGGGATGGGAGACCTTTCCCTATGAAATGCATGATTGTCTTGCCGTTGTCAAAAGCGAAGTGAAACATATCTTAGAATATGTCCCACCTCTACGTCCCATACTTAAAACATCGATAAATCACGTCATTTCATGCGTGCTCGTGAGATCGTGTGCATACTTGCATTTGGAATTAAATATGGCTATTTGGGGTAATTCACAAAGCATAGTATATAGCAATTTAAGTGAGTAATAATCTACGCATTTTAAGAAATGTAGGAAACACACTATCATGAACCCTAACAAATTTCAAGAGCAATCAGGCGTGGGTTCCCTTAATTTATCATTTATTTTGTTCACCTTGGCATTTCATCAAACATGGTGCATTCATTATTTATTTAACCTACAACATGCTTTTCTAGGTGGGTTTTACTCACATCACATATGTATGTTTATTATGGGTACAATGCCCTCCCCGTTCATCCATCACATCAATACACACGGCATCCAATCGCCCACATTCATCTCCATTCATCGTTTACCATTCACCATTCACCATTCACAACCCGTCTCATAATACATGGATGTATAAAGGAACACAAAGAAAATAAAGGGAAAGAAGAACTATAACTAGGAGGGTAGCAAGAAGTACCGACCTTGACAAAAGAGGGAAGGAATCCCCTTCCAAAATGCACGTAAGTTGCTGCCCTAGCTTGGAACACGAGCTCCACGAATGCTTGAACCGAAATCTTGAAGAAATCGGGCTTGAGGTTGATCTAGGGTTTCAAAACCCTTTGATTTCTCTCCAAAATGGAAACCTAGGTTTTGGAAAACCTTCTCCTTTCTCTCTATCTCTCAAAAGACTCTAAGGGTTGTGTATGAACCCTCAAATGATCGGGCAAAGCCTTTAAGGTATGAGTGAAACGCCCAAAAGATGAAAACACCCTTAATGAAATTTTTGCAAAAACACGAGGACCGAGCGATCGGTGGTTATGACCGATCGATCGGTTGCCTACCGAGCGATCGGTGTTTATGACCGATCGACCGGTCAAAAACTCACTCTCTGGAAAATTTCCCCATACAAAATTTCTGACCGTGCGATAGCTACCGATCGATCGGTTATGGACCGATCGATCGCTCTATGGACCGAGTGATCGGTTACCTACAGGTCCAGACTGTTTTGGCCATATCTTTTGACCCGCTCGTCGGATTTCGACGATTCAACTTGCGTTGGGTTCGTACTTCGAAAAGGAACATTTCTGACATTTTGGAATTTCCAATTTCTTCCTTATTTATTAATTGCACTACTTTAAAGGAAAAATGGCTACGAAAGGGTCATGCATAAATGTCAAAAGTTCGGGGCTCTACAGATGCTCTTAGCCGGAAGCCTACCGGACTTTTGGCGCATATGATGCTGAAGGAGTGGAGGTTGCTGGAGGATGCATCCAACCTCGACATCGTTTTAGTCTCCCTACCTTTGGGCCGGTAATGGCTAACATCACAGTTAGGCCATATATCCTAAGCATGATCCAGGAGTTGCAGGAAATGGATGCCGAACTACTTTCTTGCCGAGACAAGTCAGTTAAGAGTGGCAGTAAGGATTTTACGGCGAGGGAAGATGGAATTATCACTTTCAAGGGAAGAGTATGTGTCCCAGCCGATGAGAAGCTTAAGTGAGAAATCTTGTACTAGGCTCACCGGTCCAAGTACACCGTTCACCCCGGGGGTACCAAAATGTATAGGGACTTGAAGAAGCATTTTTGGTGGCGGAACATGAAGCGAGAAATAGCGGAGTATGTGTCTAAATGCTTGGTGTGCCAACAAGTCAAAGCCGAACACAGGAGACCGGCTGGACTTTTGCAGTCCCTCCCCATTCCCGAGTGGAAATGGGAACATATCTCTATGGACTTCATTGTGGGGGTTGCCGAAGACGGCTAGAAACACCGATGCTATATGGGTGGTAGTTGACAGACTCACGAAGTCCGCCCATTTCTTACCGTACCGGACTACTTTTAATTCAAATCAGTTGGCCGCATTGTACATCAAGGAAATAGTCCGATTGCACGGGGTGCCAGTGAGCATTGTGTCGAATCGGGACCCTATATTTACCTCCAGGTTTTGGAAAAGCTTTCAGAGTGCCATGGGTTCCCGGTTGGATTTTAGCACGGCCTTCCATCCACAGACGGATGGGCAAACCAAGCGAGTGAATCAGGTTATTGAAGACATGTTCCGTGCATGTATGCTAGACTTCAAGGGAAGTTGGGAAGATCACCTACCTTTGGTGGAATTCGCCTACAATAACAGTTATCAGGCAAGCATACAGATGACGCCTTCTGAGGCTTTGTATGGGAGGAGTTGTAGATCCCCGTTGTATTGGGATGAAGTTGGGGAAAGGAAGGTGTTGGGCCCCGAATTAATGGAACAAACCGCGGATAGAGTTAAGCTTATCCGGGAGAGGTTGAGGACCGCACAAGATAGACGGAAGAGCTACGCCGACGACCAAAGGAGAGACCTTGAGTTTCGAGTTGGTGATTTTGTATTTGTTCGAGTTTCACCAACCAAGGGTGTTATGAGATTCGAAAAGAGGGGCAAACTCAGTCCGAGATATGTGGGCCCATTCGAGATCATTACTAGAATCGGTGAGCTGGCTAACCGTGTTGCTTTACCCGCTCATATGGCGGCGGTCCATAATGTATTTCATGTCTCTATGCTTCGAAAGTACATCCCGGACCCTTCCCATGTCATAGAGCTTGACCCAGTAGAAATCCGATAGGATTTTACACTAGTTGAGCAACCGGTACAGATCTTGGATAGGCGAGATCAAGTCTTGAGCAACAAGACCATTCCCTTGGTCTTGGTAAGATGGCAACACCATTCAAGGGAGGAAGCTACATCGGAACGAGAAGCCGAAGTGCGGGAAAAATATCCTCAGTTATTTGTTTAGGGCCTTGAAATTCCCTTGTAATTGTTGTGGTCTTGTGAATGTATGTATTGTCCAAATTTTGGGGATGAAATTTTTGTAAGGGGGGGAGAATGTAGCACCCCGGACTTTCTATACATAATGAATACCGTTTTCGTAGCAAATTGGTCTTCCTCGTAGTCTAATTAATAATTAAGGGAGAAATCAGAAATTCCAAAACGTCAGAAATGTTCATTTTCGAAAGACGAACCCAACGCAAGTTGAATCGTCGAAATCGGACAAGCGAGTCAAAAGATATGGTCAAAACAGTCCAGACCTGTAGAGCACCGATCGCTCGGTCCAGTCAGCGATCGATCGGTCCAAAACCGATCGATTGGTAGCTATCGCATGGTCAAAAATTTGTATGGGGAAATTTTCCAGAGAGTAGTTTTTTGACCGGTCGCTCGGTCAGAGTACCGATCGCTCGGTAGTCAACCGATCGATCGGTCATAACCACCGATCGGGCTCGGTCCCCGTGTTTTGCAGAAATTTTTGTAAGGGCATTTTCGACTTTTGGGCGTTAAACCCTTACCCATAAGGGTTCGCTCGACCCTTTGAACCCTCATTCACTACACTTAGAACATTTAGAGAGAAAGGGAGGAGAAGAAGAGGGTTTTCACCTAGGGTTTCCATTGGAGAGGGAAATCAAAGGGGTTGACAACCCTAGATCATCCCCAAACTTGGATTTGCTTCAAGTTCAAGGCTCAAGCTCGTGGGGGATCTCGTTCTCAAGCTAGGGCAGCATTCTCCAAGGTATTTCAGGAGGGTTTTCTTCCCCAAACCAAGTCTCCCTCAAGGAAAGGTTCCTCCTTTCAAGTTGGAGCTCAAATCAAGGTTCCTACCAAGATCAAGCCTTGATCTAAGGTTAGTACACCCCACTAACTTCCCCTAGCAATAATCTAGGTTTTCTATGTGAAATGTGATTCATGTTAGTAGGTTTTATTCCTTGTAAAATGTATCATCTCTAATAATTATAAACAAGAACAAGAAAAGGATATGGATGTGTGGATGAGAGATTGATTGAGGCGATGGGATGCCGAGTGTATGATGTGTGATATGTGTGGTTTGTGTAATGGAAAAATGGAGGATGGGCATTTTACCAATAATGAACTCACTTTGATTATTGGATGAAAAATATACACTAAAAAGAAGAAGATGAACTATGGAGGAACATTGCATGTGATGTGTTTGACAAAATGCCTAAACTAAGAAATAATGATTTGAATAAAGAAAATGGAAATAGGCCTTATGCATGTATTCTCATGAATGATGAATGGATATAATTACCATGTCGATTACTCAAATTCTCATATGCATATATTGTGAATTGAATGGTGATGTCATATCTCTCTTATTATCCTTATTCCATGATTGTCACGTACACGAGCACGCATGATAGCATGAACCGAGATTTCAAGAGCATATGCATATAATAACCAACAAGAAAATATTGCATGTCAAGGAGGTTGGTAGCCCAGGGAAATTCGGGTACTAGCCTCTGGCTCACAAGAAAACCCCTAAAACACATATTGACAAGGAGGTTGGTAGCCCAGGGACATTCGGGTACTAGCCTCTGGCTCACAAGAAATCTAAACAAGTAATAAAAATCACATATTGTCAAAGAGGTTGGTAGCCCAGTGACATTCGGATACTAGCCTCTGGCTCACAAGAAAACCATATATCAAGGAGGTTGGTAGCCCAGGGACATTCGGGTACTAGCCTCTGGCTCACAAGAAAACCATACATATCAAGGAGGTTGGCAGCCCAGGGAGATTCGGGTGCTAGCCTCTGGCTCACAAGTTACAAGATGCAAGGTTTCAAGATGATGACAAGACTTTCATGCATGCACGCATACATGATTTCTATAATGCATACCGAGACATGGAACCGGGTTTTCAAGCATGTGTTTAATCGGCGTTTTTGCATTTATGCACATCAAGATGATAATATTGCTCCATGTTTAATATTGTTTAATTCTATGATTTTACTGTTTCCTGGAATTGATGATTGGTATTGTACTACTCCTTGCATGTTTATTATTATTATGGTTAGCTAATAGCTTGTACTCGCTGAGTATTCCATGCTCAGCCGTACTTTCATGTCGGCAGGTACTGAGGGAGCCCTCGACCCGGAGCCTTGGGTCGAGGAAGAATATATAGAGGAGAGAGAGCCATCTATCCCACTGCAGTCTCAGGCGGACCGAGACCTTGACGTGTGGCAATACCTCGACTACTGTTGAGGGGAGAGTATGAGAGGGTCTTTTATGTATTTTGATATTTTGATAGGTGAGTCTGTCCACCTTACACTTAGACATGTTTTGTATATATGTTAACTTGGAATACTATTTTGGAAATCTTAGAAGAAAAGAAAAAGTTAGTTTACGCTTCCGCAATTATGTTTAGCTTCCGCGCTCTGATTATCATTGTTTTAGTACTGTAATTATCGTGTTTTATGACAGGATGGTTTGGCAGGGACGTTTTGTCACGCCTAAAGTATCCCTAAACTCCTAGGGGGTATTTTGGGGCGCGAAAATTTCTCTGTTCTAGATTCCAACTTAGTGGGTCGAGTTTGCGAACATGCTCAGGACAACCCCATACCCTTAGATGTTGTAAACTAGGTTTTTGCCTAATCGACAATTCATAGGGGGTAACCTGTCGCGACCCAAAACCCACCCTAGGAGTTAGAGTGAATCTTGGACGACTTAATCATGACTTGCTTGACGAACCAACCTGCAAACCCACAGAACATATACTATAGAGGATAACAGCGGAAGCATAACCATAAAACACAGCGGAAGTCTAACAAACCTCTAAGTATATACACATGGTCCAAGTTAATACAAAAGAAAACAAAACAAAGAAAGTGCGGACATGCCCGCCAAAATACATGGATATAATCACTCATGCTCACCCACAGCTAATCCACTCGGAATCTAACACCACCTACTGATAACCCTCTACGGGAGGTTCCTCCAAAGGTTCCTCGATGTACTCCTCCTCCACCCAAGGGCTAGGAGCACAAATATCAAATGGAGCAGCAGCTCCCTCAGAACCTGCCGACATAAGAAGCACGGCTGAGCATGGAATACTCAGCGGGTACTAAATACTAACCAATAGTCATAGCATGAGATAGCAATGCACACACATATATATATATATATAATAGGAAAAGTTCATATCATACAAGGAAGTAAAGTAGTTTGTAATCATGCTTGCATTCAGAAAGGCCGATAAAACCCTTGAAAACCTTGTGCACTTGACTTGATTGGAAATACCATTTCCGTGCTTGAAACTTGTCATGTTTGTCTTATCTCGTCATATCATGCGTGTCATGCCATGTCATGCTTGCTTGGAAAGTAAACTACTTGTGAGAGAAGGGAGACCCTTCTTCCTAGAATGATTATGCTTGTCATGCCATGTCTTGTCATGCTTGTTTGGAAGAGTAAACTACTTGTGAGGGAAGGGAGACCCTTCTTCCTAGAATGATTATGCTTGTCATGCCATGTCTTGTCATGCTTGCTTGGAAAAGTAAACTACTTGTGAGGGAAGGGTGACACTTCTTCCTAGAATGATTATGCTTATCATGTCATGTCTTGTCATGCTTGCTTGGAAGAGTAAACTACTTGTGAGGGAAGGGAGACCCTTCTTCCTAGAATGATTATGCTTGTCATGTCATGTCTTGTCATGCTTGCTTGGAAGAGTAAACTACTTGTGAGGGAAGGGAGACCCTTCTTCCTAGAATGATTATGCTTGTCATGCCATGAATGAGGTAAAACATATCGTAAGACATGCCCCACCTCTAAACCGTATTCCTGAAACCACCGATAAAACATGTCATGCGTTCGTGCTCGTGAAATCGTGTGCATACTTGCATTTGGAATTAAATATGGCAATTTGGGGTAATTCACAAAGCATAACGTATAACAATTTAAGTGAGCAATAATCTACACATTTTAGGAAATGTAAGAAACACACTATCATGAACCCTAATAAATTTCAAGAGTAATTAAGCATGAGTTCCCTTAATTTATCCTTTATTTTGTTCACCTTGGCATTTCATCAAACATAGGGTGTGTTCATTATTCAATTAAACCTAGATCATGTATTTCTAGGTGGGTTATAATCACATCACTTGTATGTTCATTATTAGTACAATGCCCTTTCTCATTCATTCATCACATCATCCACACGGCATCCATTCGCCAACTTCCACCTCCATTCACCATTCATACCACCAATCTCATGACACACATATAAGTGAAGGAAAACAAGAAGAAAATAAATGAAAAGAGAAGCTATAACTAGGAGGGTAGTAAGAAGTACCGACCTTGACAACAGAGGGAAGGAATCCCCTTCCAAAATGCACGTAAGTTGCTGCCCTAGCTTGGAACACGAGCTCCACGAATGCTTGAACCGAAATCTTGAAGAAATCGGGCTTGAGGTTGATCTAGGGTTTCAAAACCCTTTGATTTCTCTCCAAAATGGAAACCTAGGTTTTGGAAAACCTTCTCCTTTCTCTCTATCTCTCAAAAGACTCTAAGGGTTGTGTATGAACCCTCAAATGATCGGGCAAAGCCTTTAAGGTATGAGTTAAACGCCCAAAAGATGAAAACACCCTTAATGAAATTTCTGCAAAAACACGAGGACCGAGCGATCGGTGGTTATGACCGATCGATCGGTTGCCTACCGAGCGATCGGTGTTTATGACTGATCGACCGGTCAAAAACTCACTCTCTGGAAAATTTCCCCATACAAAATTTCTGACCGTGCGATAGCTACCGATCGATCGGTTATGGACCGATCGATCGCTCTATGGACCGAGTGATCGGTTACCTACAGGTTCAGACTGTTTTGGCCATATCTTTTGACCCGCTCGTCAGATTTTGACGATTCAACTTGCGTTGGGTTCGTCTTTCGAAAACGCACATTTCTGACGTTTCAGAATTTCCGATTTCTCTTTTATTTATTAATTAGACTATGAGGAAGGCCAATTAGCTACGAAAACGGTATTCATTAAGTATAGAAAAATCCGGGGTGCTACATTCTCCCCCCCTTACAAAAATTTCATCCCCAAAATTTGGACGATACATAAATCAATCGAGGATACTTCCCCATGCTTAACCCTTCCTACTGAACGATATGATAATCCTCTATTAATCAATATAAGGCTAGGCACTCACTTATCGGCAAGGCACCTAGTTTTCTCATAAAACTCAACATCATTCTAAATAGCAGGAAAAACTTTCATAACATAAGGTAGCACAATTACATACAAGTGGCAACTGACTGCCCATGACAAAACACAAAATACATTCGCTTCAGCACAAAAAAAATTTCTTCTCCCTCTCACATCCTCATGCCATATCCTTTGGTGCCTGAGCATTCTATCCTGGAGTGGCAAAGGCTTGTCCCTGGTTAGCCTAGTAAGGGGGCTGTGTGGACTGCTGGGGGCTTAATGCTTTTGTAGAGCCCTGCGGAGGTGACCGCCTAACCGTGGGCCTACTTCCCCGAGAATAAGGTGGCATCTGACGGCTGAGACAATCCTTGATCAGGTGGCCCTGGCGACCACAGTGGAAACATCCACCGGAGATTCTCCTACACTCTCTGGCCACATGCCTCCTCCCACAAAGGGTACATATCTCGTAAGAGTAGGTGGAGGGCGCATATCCTGTTGCCTGAGATACTGCGAGGCGGGGTGGCTGCACGGTAGCCGTGTGCGATGCCGGTGGAGCAACCGAAAGAGAAGCCTGTGGTGCAGTGGGAGGACTCCGTACCTGCATATGTCTAGAGGACTGGTACCTAACCCATGCTTCTGCGACCAATGGGTCCATATCACCATAAAACACCGGGGGCCTCATCCTCCAAAGTGCCTCACTTCCTGTGGCATGATGTGTAGGGATAGGTATAAGTACCGCCGTAGGAATGGGGGTAGTGGGCTGCCTAGTGGCAAGTATTGCTAGTGTCTCTGCTATGGATCCCAAGACCTGAGTGAGATCAGGCTGCTCATCCCTCAATGGAGGAGGAGATACTCCACCCCTTATAGTGTGGTATCCACGACCCTGATCGCCACGTCTCATGGTTTACTCCTGAGGACGATAGCAAAGCATGAGTCTAAATTGAATCCCATCAAAATCCGATATTGCATTTTCATAATAGTAAGTATTTATCAAAGTCTAGAACATACATCAAGATACACATACCATAGCATAATAATATGCTCTAAGGTTCCTAGCGAAGCCAAGATGCGATGTTGGTTGCGTTGCAACTGGTTATGGTCTAAGGCTAGCTCCTTAGTTGCTACTTAAGGGCAACAAATTCTCCTAAGCAGAGGTTGGACTCAAGCCCCTAACCTATGCGAGCACATCGTACATATCTAAGTACAATTAGAATAGTATAATTGTATAAGTAGTTTCCCTAGTGACGCTAAGCTTCACACTCGATTATGGTATTAACCGGCCATACACTTAAGACCTTAGCCAGTTTGAACTAATACTAATGACTAATTCATCTAATTGAGTTGTTTAGGTGATGTCCTCTAAATCTGGTGACATGTATGATGCTTCTAAGATCTACATGATGCATGCGGAATATGTATGTGATGTTTTATGATATCCGTGTGATGTTCATGCCATGTATGAAATGTATGATGCTTATGTGATGCATGATGCCTATGCTATATATGATGCTCAAGATATGTATGAATGTGCATGCTACCCTTTGGAGTTGGAAATTCTTTATTATTTTTGGACTGGCATCATGTCTAGAACGTGCTGCAGAATGAACGCGCATCTGTATCTAGACTAGGACCGAGCACTGAGTCTAGGGCGTGCTGCAGGCACGCATCTAGAAACGTGCATCAAACATCCGTGAGCTCATCCAAAAATTATGTTTAATTGGGACTGAGCACTGGGTCTAAGACGTGCTGCAGAAAATGCGCAACTGTACTTAGAAGCGTGCATCGAGCATCCCTGGGTTGTTAAAATTATATTTGTTCCTTGAGTTAAAACGTATTACTATCTATATCTGTTTCTACTAGTCGTGGGGTTTCATGGAATTATCGTCATACCATGATGTGTGACTTATATTTCTTTGTGATGTAAGACGCATCTAGTATAGTTTAACAAGTTTAAAATTACACCAATTGCTCATAATATTACTTATCAAGCCTATGTCCCTATTTTCGTAAATTCTAATTTTACTAAACTTGTAAGACGACGGAGAATCCTACTGTCTCACTCGAAAGGACCCCATAGTACAGGGTATGACAAGGACCTACCACCATTTACCAACTCACACCTAGTCTGGACTCTAGCCTGAGTATTACTCAACTCATGAGTCTAACTGGGAATTCATTCGTAACACATGGGTTGTCACTTAGTACGTGACATATAGTATGCACACCACATATAATAACCCCTAACAATACCACACCTAATAGTATAAGTACATAGTACGCACACCATATAGCATATAATACCATATAACAATACCACAGAAAATAGTGTAGTACCATCATATTCATCTCGTCAAGTCACCAGAGTGGTTGTAATATTATACCTTGGTGTTCTAGCGTTCCTAAGACTCGTACTTGGTTGAAACAACCATTTTGACTAAGACTAAAGTTTAGTCTTACACTTGGATCAAGACTCTCTTCCGACTTACTTTCTTCCTAACTTGTTTCCTGACATATGCTCTTATCAAGCCGTGGTATTCGATTCTAAGTGACCCTAAAGACCTAAAGCCTAAGCTCTGATACCACTTCTGTCGTGACCCAAAACCCACCCTAGGAGTTAGAGTGAATCTTGGACGACTTAATCATGACTTACATGACTTGCTTGACGAACCAACCTGCAAACCCACAGAACATATACTATAGAGGATAACAGCGGAAGCATAACTATAAAACATAGCGGAAGTCTAACAAACCTCTAAGTATATACACATGGTCCAAGTTAATACAAAAGAAAACAAAACAAAGAAAGTGCGGACATGCCCGCCAAAATACATGGATATAATCACTCATGCTCACCCACAGCTAATCCACTCGGAATCTAACACCACCTACTGATAACCCTCTACGGGAGGTTCCTCCAAAGGTTCCTCGACGTACTCCTCCTCCACCCAAGGGCTAGGAGCACAAACATCAAATGCAGCAGCAGCTCCCTCAAAACCTGCCGACATAAGAAGCACGGCTGAGCATGGAATACTCAGCGGGTACTAAATACTAACCAATAGTCATAGCATGAGATAGCAATGCACACACATATATATATATATAAAATAGGAACAGTTCATATCATACAAGGAAGTAAAGTAGTTTGTAATCATGCTTGCATTCAGAAAGGCCGATAAACCCCTTGAAAACCTTGTGCACTTGACTTGATTGGAAATACCATTTCCGTGCTTGAAACTTGTCATGTTTGTCTTATCTCGTCATATCATGCGTGTCATGCCATGTCATGCTTGCTTGGAAAGTAAACTACTTGTGAGGGAAGGGAGACCCTTCTTCCTAGAATGATTATGCTTGTCATGCCATGTCTTGTCATGCTTGCTTGGAAGAGTAAACTACTTGTGAGGGAAGGGAGACCCTTCTTCCTAGAATGATTATGCTTGTCATGCCATGTCTTGTCATGCTTGCTTGGAAAAGTAAACTACTTGTGAGGGAAGGGTGACCCTTCTTCCTAGAATGATTATGCTTGTCATGTCATGTCTTGTCATGCTTGCTTGGAAGAGTAAACTACTTGTGAGGGAAGGGAGACCCTTCTTCCTAGAATGATTATGCTTGTCATGTCATGTCTTGTCATGCTTGCTTGTAAGAGTAAACTACTTGTGAGGGAAGGGAGACCCTTCTTCCTAGAATGATTATGCTTGTCATGCCATGAATGAGGTAAAACATATCGTAAGACATGCCCCACCTCTAAACCGTATTCCTGAAACCACCGATAAAACATGTCATGCGTTCGTGCTCGTGAAATCGTGTGCATACTTGCATTTGGAATTAAATATGGCAATTTGGGGTAATTCACAAAGCATAACGTATAACAATTTAAGTGAGCAATAATCTACACATTTTAGGAAATGTAAGAAACACACTATCATGAACCCTAATAAATTTCAAGAGTAATTAAGCATGAGTTCCCTTAATTTATCCTTTATTTTGTTCACCTTGGCATTTCATCAAACATAGGGTGTGTTCATTATTCAATTAAACCTAGATCATGTATTTCTAGGTGGGTTATAATCACATCACTTGTATGTTCATTATTAGTACAATGCCCTTTCCCATTCATTCATCACATCATCCACACGGCATCCATTCGCCAACTTCCACCTCCATTCACCATTCATACCACCAATCTCATGACACACATATAAGTGAAGGAAAACAAGAAGAAAATAAAGGAAAAGAGAAGCTATAACTAGGAGGGTAGTAAGAAGTACCGACCTTGACAACAGAGGGAAGGAATCCCCTTCCAAAATGCACGTAAGTTGCTGCCCTAGCTTGGAACACGAGCTCCACGAATGCTTGAACCGAAATCTTGAAGAAATCGGGCTTGAGGTTGATCTAGGGTTTCAAAACCCTTTGATTTCTCTCCAAAATGGAAACCTAGGTTTTGGAAAACCTTCTCCTTTCTCTCTATCTCTCAAAAGACTCTAAGGGTTGTGTATGAACCCTCAAATGATCGGGCAAAGCCTTTAAGGTATGAGTTAAACGCCCAAAAGACGAAAACACCCTTAATGAAATTTCTGCAAAAACACGAGGACCGAGCGATCGGTGGTTATGACCGATCGATCGGTTGCCTACCGAGCGATCGGTGTTTATGACCGATCGACCGGTCAAAAACTCACTCTCTGGAAAATTTCCCCATACAAAATTTCTGACCGTGCGATAGCTACCGATCGATCGGTTATGGACCGATCGATCGCTCTATGGACCGAGTGATCGGTTACCTACAGGTCCAGACTGTTTTGGCCATATCTTTTGACCCGCTCGTCGGATTTTGACGATTCAACTTGCGTTGTGTTCGTCTTTCGAAAACGCACATTTCTGACGTTTCGGAATTTCCGATTTCTCTCTTATTTATTAATTAGACTATGAGGAAGGCCAATTAGCTACGAAAACGGTATTCATTAAGTATAGAAAAATCCGGGGTGCTACATAACCGGTATAGACTTAGAAGGAACCCGGTTCAGAATGTAAATGGCAATTTGAATAGCATTTCCCTAAAGATAGGAAGGTGCATCCGCATAGCTCATCATGGAGCGAACCATATCTAACAAGATCCGGTTTCTTCTTTCAGAAACACCATTTTGTTGAGGGGAGGTAGGACTTGTGAAGGGGGATCCGGATAAAATTTTATGCGGAAACTGGATCCCCTAGATCTTAACACCATAAAAAGTATCAAAATTATCTAAGAGTTTTAGTCATATCACCTCGGTGAATGTTTTTCACCGGTGAAACTTAATCCACTTGAACCGTCAGAACCGTCAGAACTCTTTATAGAGATTTCTTCGAAAAAATACTAGAAGATCGATCTTTGTTCCTCGCTATCCCTACGAAGCTTTATAATCTCCTTTGAAATTATAGACGCAAGAGGATGAAGATGGATCAATGGTGTAGACATTGTGTCACCAATAATATTAAGGTTTAAAACCCTAGATTTGTAAAACCCAACTAGGACCACCAATATAGCTCACGAAAATCGCTAGGGGTCTCCCCTAGGGCTCACGGTTTGGAGAGAGAGAGGAGAGGAGAGAAATTTTTTTGGAGAATTCTACTTAATGGTCTAGGGTGTTGGGGTATTTATAGACTATGATCTTATCCTAATCCTACTCCAAATTTATCTTATCTAGTAGGATTTATTAATTAACAATAACTCTTATTATTAATTAAATAAACTTCTACTTAATCTATAATTACTTTATTTATAGTAATCCTATCAATTAAAGAGTCTATTATACGAGGATTCCTTAATTAAAAGGGATAAGTCAACATCCTGCACCAAAGTAGGAAACCTAGTCAAACTAGGAATCCACAAGGGGGGGCGTGAGCTTCTATGGGGCGTGGGATTTGAGGAGTTAAAATCCCTTATTGTAATCTAATTACAATAACATCTCAATCCTAATTGCAATCCAACACTTGGATTTTAATTCCATAATCATAGGAATTATATTTCAATAATTATTCAATTAAACAAATCCTAATCCAATTAGGATTCTTCAAGTGGGCGCCCCACCCTTGGGTTTAAACCCATGGGCTTTCACCCGTATTAAAGGTCCATTTTAATGAGTTTATGGATATGGGTCAAACCCATTTCCCCTTTAATTATGTTAATCAAATAATTACTAAAATAATGCCTTGGTTTAAATTAACAATTAATTTAAACAATAGATTAACTATTAATCTATTTAATTAAATGATTAACTTTTAATCACTTAAAATAATTGATTAACTTTTAATCAATTATTGAGCTTGCATTTCTTATGTGAGCACCTCCACAGATTACTCTGGGACATTCTTACCCTAACTTATCCAATGTTATCTCATTGACCCTAAATGGGAATTACATCGGAATTGCAAGTGACGTAAGCTATCCATGTTGCAATTGAATCCCAGTGTATGAACATTAACCATTACGGATCCCGCGACATGAACTTTTAAATTCGATTTATCCTTCCAAATACACTATTCCTAATGGGCCTTCGAGATTGATATATTATCTAACCCATAGCCCATTGCAAATCATCCGGGTTTCCAAGACTTATGATTAAGCCATGAGTCTTAATCATGAACTTGGATAATCTTTGTCTTACCAAGAACTTGGATAATCTCTCAAATTAATGCGCATGGATTTCTTGTTTGAAATTCATCATGACTCGAACAACTTTCTGACTATCTAACTGTCACTGTATTGTATTCCCTAAGTTAGAAAATACGTTGGTGGAATCAAAACAGTCAGATCACTGCCCAGTCATAGATGAACTCATCAGATCTAAGAATCATCGAAACCGTTCAATGTGAATGAGAGACCAACTATCTGATAGTATGTTTATGCAAGAGGTCTCTCATTGAATGCAATCAGTCAGTGTACATTTAAGCACCCATATGCTGATGTGTAGTCTCCACTACAATAGTTTGAGATAGAACTACATCTCAACTATTGAGAACATCTTAGCATTCTGGCAGCCATATAAGTGAAGTGCCCAGCTTCACCCACAGCTGTGACTATATAAGGTATAAGGAACCGGAAAGTTATATCTACTTGTGATAATCTAATCACATAACTTTCCTACAATATATCCTATGGACCTTTATCGATATCTCATATTGTATAGATCATCTCATGATCATGGCCAATTACCCATAATGAATACACAATAGATTAAGAAGAAGCATTTATTAATCAAATTAATAAGGTTCTAACAATCTAAATGACTTTTCTGGCATCATGTCCAACAACTTGTCCATTGGGAGATAATCCCATCATCCGTTAAGTAATCCATAAACTCATTGGTAAGGTATTCACCACCTCGATCTGATTGAAGTGTCTATGGATTTGTTTGTTTGATTCTCAACTTCTAATCTGAATTCTTTGAACTTTTCAAAGGTGTCAAATTTGTGTTACATCAAATAGACATATCCATATCTAGAATAGTCATCGGTAAATGTGACAAAACACCGATATTGCCCTCATGCAACAATGTTAAATGTCAAGGGGGATCCGAATAAAAATTTATGCAGAAATTGGATCCCCTAGATCTTAACACCATAAAAAGTATCAAAATTATCTAAGAGTTTTAGTCATATCACCTCGGTGAATGTTTTTCACCTGTGAAGCTTAATCCACTCGAACCGTCAGAACTCTTTGTAGAGATTTCTCCGAAAAAAATACTAGAAGCTCGATCCTTGTTCTTCGCTATCCTCACGAAGCTTTAGAATCTCCTTTGGAATTATAGAAGCAAGAGAAAGAAGATGGATCAGTGGTGTAGACCTTCTATCACCAATAATACTAATTGCAAAACCCAACTAGGACCACCAATATAGCTCACGAAAATCCCTAGGGGTCTCCCCTAGGGCTCATAGTTTGGAGAGAGTAGAGGAGAGAACTTTTTTTGGAGAATTCTACTTGATGGTCCAGGGTGTTGGGGTATTTATAGACTACGATCTTATCCTAATCCTACTCCAACTTGATCTTATCTAGTAGGATTTATTAATTAACAATAACTCTTATTATTAATTAAATAAACTCCTACTTAATCTATAACTACTTTAGTTATAGTGTAATCCTATTAATTAAAGAGTCTCTATTATAAGAAGATTCCTTAATTAAAAGGGATAAGTCAACATCCTACACCAAAGTAGGAAACCTAGTCAAACAAGGAATCCATAAGGGTGGGTGTGAGCTTCTATGAGGCGTGGGATTTGAGGAGTTAAAACTCCTTATTGTAATCTAATTACAATAACATCTTAATCCTAATTGCAATCCAACACTTGGATTTTAATTCCATAATAAAAGGAATTATATTTCAATAATTATTCAATTAAACAAATCCTAATCCAATTAGGATTCCTCAAGTGGGCACCCCACCCTAGGGTTTAAACCCATGGGCTTTGGCCCATATTAAAGGTCCATTTTAATGGGTTTATAGATATGGGTCAAACCCATTTCCCCTTTATATGTTAATCAAATAATTTCTAAAATAATCCATTAGTTTAAATTAACAATTAATTTAAACAATAGATTAACTATTAATCTATTTAATTAAATGATTAACTTTTAATCACTTAAAATAATTGATTAACTTATAATCAATTATTGAGCTTGTATTTCTTATGTGAGCACCTCCACAGATTGCTCTGGGACATTCTTACCTTGGCTTATCCAATGTTATCCCATTGACCCTAAATGGGAATTACATCAGAATTGCAAGTGACGTGAGATATCCATGTTGCAATTGAATCCCAGTGTATGAACATTAACCATTACGGATCCTACCACATGAACTTTTAAATTCGACTTATCCTTCCAAATACATTATCCCTAATGGTCCTTCGAGATTGACATACTATGTAACCCATAGCCCATTGCAAATCATCCGGGTATCCAAAACTTATGATTAAGCCATAAGAAACAATTTCTCATGAAAAAAATTCTTAAAAAATCATTTTAAGTATAATACCTTTTAATAAAAGTATGTTTCAAAACTTATTTTGTTTTCAAAATCACGTGCGCAGGATTTGAACTTAATTAACTGTCTTACCCAGAACTTAGATAATCTCTCAAATTAATGAGCTTGGATTTCTTGTTTGAAATTTATCATGACTCGAACAACTTTCTGACTATCCAACTGTCACTGTATTGTATTCCCTAAGTTAGAAAATACGTTGGTGGAATCAAAACAGTCAAATCACTTCCCAGCCATAGATGAACTCATCAGATCTAAGGATCATCGAAACCGTTCAATGTGTAGGAGAGACCAACTATCTGATAGTATGTTTATACAAGAGGTCTCTCATTGAACGCAATCAGTCAGTGTACATTTAAGCACCCATATGCTGATGTGTAGTCTCCACTACAATAGTTCGAGATAGAACTACATCTCAACTATTGAGAACATCTTATCATTCTGGTAGCCATATAAGTGAAGTGCCCAGCTTCACCCACAGCTGTGACTGTGGAGCCCTGAAACTTTTTGCCATGTATTAGAACTCGTGCCAAGGCAGTATGCCTTTGTAATCCTCCAATTTCTATGAAATGAGAAAATTTGAAGGACTCTAAGTATTAAGAAGTAGTATTCCTAAGTCGGATATATCGAAAACCTGAGTTTCTGAATCTCATTTGCAGATCAGTCAACTTTAGGGGCAATTTATTCAAGAAATAAAGTAGAAATTGGAAATTCTAAAATGCTAAGAATATTCCCCTTCGAAAGATGAATGCAACGCAAGTTGAATCGTCAAAATCGGACTAATGATTTAAAAGTTATGGCCGAATTACCAAAGTGTGGAAAAATGGAAGAAAACAACAAAATCTAGAGGGTGCGATCGATCGCATGCAGGCAAAATGGGTCCCAAACTCTCTAGGCCATATGCGATTGATAGATCCCCAGGTGCGATAGATAGTAGGGATCTGCGATTGATCACAAGTGTGTGCGATCGATCGCATACAGGTGGAAATCAGACCAATGTGTTTGGGTTCATGTGCAATAGATCGCATCCAGGTGCGATCGATCGCAAGGACCTGCGATCGATCGCAGATAAGTGCGCGATCGATCACATGCAGTAACTGATGCCGGATTTGAGGGTCTTAAACCCTTGTATTGTTAGGGATCCTCATTTGAGGTATTTCTAACCTAGAGAAGAGAGAAAGAGGGGAGAAAGGAGAAGAAGATTTTGGGGAAATCCTCCAAAGAGGCTTGGATTGGGAGATCAAAGGAAGCTCAACCTTGGAGATTTGCAAGCAAGGTCCTTCCTCGAGAGTTCTTCTACCAAGTGGGAGTTCTTCCTCAAGTTAGAGCTCCACATCAAGGGTTTCTTCAACCTATTCAAGGTCGGTACCCTATACTACCCTTCTAGTTCATCTCTATACTTGTTCTTCTTCATTTTTATGTTTTCTCCTAAATTTTAAACAAGATAAGGAGATGGGATTAATGGATGGTAGTGTGGATATGAATGGGCGATTGGATGCCGTGTGTATGTGTTGTGATGAACGAATGGAAAGGGCATTGTACTAATACGAACACACATGTATGTTCTGAGCATTAACCCACCTAGAAATCCAAGAATTAGGATTAACCATAATGCACATACCAAGTGTTTAATGAAATGCCTCAATGAAGAAGATGATGATTTATTCATAGAAAATGCATGTGTGAATTCCTTTATTTCCTAGAATGGCATGTGGATATATTAAATGCTTAATTGTTTGATTTAATTCTTGATTAAATGCAAATGCTTTCTATGCCAATGTCATCCTTAATTGTACACGAATCCACGAGCACGGCATGTAGTCCACGAGTAGGAACTTCAAGCATTGAACACCGTGTTTGTTTTCAAGGTTTTATTCCCGATTCACGAATACCATGACAAGGCCAAACGGAAGGGTTGGTAAATAGAGGTGGGGCATATCTTACGATATGTTTTGCCTCGCTTTTGACATGAATAAGAAACCACCACGCAAGACCCCATGCATGCATGTTCCATTCAAATCATTCGTTAAAGAGGGGTCTCCCCTCCTTCACAAGTTGCTTCTCATTTAGGAAGAGGGGTCTCCCCTCCCTCACAAGTAGCAAGAACATGTTTATTTTCCAAGCAAACAAGCATGATACATGACATAACACGAATGACAAGCATGACATGCATGATAAAAGCATGACGTGCATGACACGATACGATACGACAAGACATGACACATGACAAGACAAGTTTTGAACATGAAAAGAGTATTTCAAGTCAAGCTAAGCACATGAAGTTTTCAAGAGATTTCCGACTTTGATGTTATGCAAGCATGAACTATAAACTGTTTGCTTTCCTGTTATGATATAAATTACTTCCTGCCTTATATTATTATTGCTATGCTATGACTGTTGGTTAGTGTTTGGTACTCGCTGAGTATTCCGTGCTCAGTCGTACGTCTTATGTCGGCAGGTGATAGCGAAGCAGCTACTCCTTTTGATGTCTGTGCTCCTGGACCATGGGTGGAGGAGGAGTACGTTGAGGAACCTATGGAGGAGCCTCATGTAGACGGTCACTATTAGGTGGTAGATTCTAAGTGAGATTGTGGGTGAGCTTGAGAGTATATTCATGTATTTTGGCGGGCCTGTCCGCACTTTCTTTGTTTTGACTTCCTTTTTATCAAACTTGGATCATGTATATATATACATAGAGGTTTTGTCAGACTTCCGTTGTGCCATGTTAGAGCATGCTTCCATTATTTTAGTCCTCTATTGTATACGCTTAGTGTATTTTTGCAAGTTGGGTTGCCAAGCATGTCACGTAGGTCATGGCAAGTCATCCAAGATTCACTCTAACTCCTAGGGTGGGTTTTGGATCACGACAATGACTATATAAGGTATAAGGAACCGGAAAGTTATATCTACCTGTGATAATCTATTCACATAACTTTCCTACAATATATCCTATGGACCTTTATTGATATCTCATATCATATGGAGCATCTCATGATCATGGTCAATTACCCATAATGAATACACAATAGATTAAGAAGAAACATTTATTAATCAAATTAATAAGGTTCTAACAATCTCAATGACTTTTTTGGGCATCATGTCCAACAATCTCCCATTTGCCCTAAAAGTCACTGTGCCATAGATTTCAATCCCATACTGCCTAAGTATGTTACAAAAAATTTATCTGATAAAGCCTTGGTCATCAGGTCTTCAACATTAAGTTGAGACCTAATCTTTGTAACCACTACATCTTGCCTCTATCTCTCAATAATCTCATTAATGAGAAGATATTTCCTCTATATGAAAAGTAAGCACATAATCCCTAATCCTTTTCAGGTACTTCATGATATGCTTCACTGCAGTCCAATGATTAACACCTGGATTGCTTTGGAACCGACTAACAACTCCCACTACATGACAGATATCCGGTCTAGTACAGAACATGACATACATGAGGCTCCCAACTGCCGAAGCATAAAGGCACCTCTTCATCTGCTCGATCTCATCAGCTGATGTAGGGGCCATCTTTTTAGACAAAGTGACACCATGTCTAAAAGGAATGAGTGTTGTCTTACAATCACTCATACTGTACCTTGACAATATCTTGTCTATGTAGGAAGTTTGGCTCAATCCCAACATTCGGCATTTTCTATCTCTCAGAATCTTTATTCCGAGAATATATGATGCCTCTCCCAAGTCTTTCATTGAGAAATACTAAGAAAGCCATATCTTGACTGATGACAACATCCCTACATCAGGCCCAATGAGTAGGATGTCATCTACATAAAGAATTAGGTATACTACCGCTCTCCCACTGTCCTTCTTGTATACACAAGATTCTTCCAACTTCTTATGGAATCCAAATTCTTTGATCGAAAGATCAAATCTTTGGTTCCAGCTTCTTGAAGCTTGTTTCAAACCATATATCGACTTGTTGAGCTTGCATACCATCTTCTCCTGGTTGTGAGCAATGAAGCCCTCTGGTTGCTTCATATAGATGTCTTCATCTAACATTCCATTAAGAAAAGCAGTTTTGACATCCATTTGCCATATCTCATAGTCATGGTGTGCAGCTATAGCTAGCAATATCCTAATGGATTTAAGCATAGCTACAGGTGAAAATGTATCCTCATAATCAACTCCTTGAATTTGAGTATAACCTTTTGTAACAAGTCTAGCTTTATAGGTCTCCACGTTACCATTGGCACCCTTCTTCCTTTTGTAAATCCATTTACATCCAATTGGCCTTATACCATCTGGTGGATCTACTAAAGTCCAGACACCGTTGTCATACATGGAATCTATTTCAACATTCATGACTTTATTCCATTAGGATGCATCTACATCTAATGTAGCTTCCTGATAAGTATTAGGATCTGTATCCTCATCATCAGGAGTAACTAGATAAACTTCATTATTGTAATACTGAAGTCTATCCGGTGGTCTAGAAACTCTTTCAGACCTTCTCAGTGGAACAGAATTAGGAGAAATTAAAGTGGAAGGATTAGGTTCAGTTTGGATACTGGCTGTGTCGTCTTTCATCTTATGAAATTCAACTTTCTTAAGGAGATCCATTTCTTCCTCCAAGAGTAGAAATAGAAACCCTTAGTTTCTTTTGGATATCCTATAAAATTCCATTTCTCTGTCCTAGATTCCAATTTAGTGGGTTCGAGTTTCCGAACATGCGCAGGACAACCCCATACCCTTAGATGTTGTAAACTAGGTTTTTGCCCAGTCCACAATTCATAGGGTGTAAACGGAATAGACTTAGATGGAACCCGGTTTAGAATATAAATGACAGTTTTTATATCATATCCCCAAAGATATGAAGGAACATCGGCATGGCTCATCATAGAGCGAACCATATCTAATAAGGTCCAGTTTCTTCTTTCAAAAACTCCATTTTGTTGAGGAGAGGCAGGACTTGTCCATTGCAAGATAATCCCTTTATCCCTTAAGTAATCCATAAACTCGTTGGTAAGGTATTCACCACCTCGATCTGAACGAAGCGTCTTTATGGTTTTGTCAGTTTGATTCTCAACTTCTAATCTGAATTCTTTGAACATTTCAAAGGTGTCAGATTTGTGTTGCATCAAATAGACATATCCATATCTGGAATAGTCATCGGTAAATGTGACAAAATACCGGTATTGACCTCGTGCAACAATGTTAAATGGACCACATACATCACTATGTATTAGTCTTAACTTTTCTTCGGCTCTTCCTACCTTTTTAGGGTAAGGCTTCTTGGTCATCTTCCCTTCGAGACAAGACTCGCATATAGGGAGTGGTTCTACCTTGAGGAAGTCAAGGGGACCATCTTTTACTAACCTCTTGATCCTATCAAGATTAATGTGACCAAGTCTCTTGTGCCAAAGATAAGTAGACTCAATGCAATGTCTCTTCATTCCAGACATTCTAGATAATGAGACATTGTCACTTTGCAGACATTCATTATTTTCCAATGAAAATATCAAATAAAGACCATTAATTAGATTACCGGTTATCAAGACCATTCCATCTTTCTTAATTTCAACAATTGAATTAAAATTGATAGAGAATCCATAAAATAAGAGTCTAGATACTGAAATCAAATTTTGATGTGCTGAAGGCACATAAAAGCAGTCTTCTAAAATTAATGTTTTTCCATTAGGTAAATAAAGAGTAAACAAGCCGATTGACTTCACTGCAACATTTGCACTGGAGCCAACTTTAAGCTTCTACTCCTGTTAGGTCGGCTTTCTGGTTTCCTTGAACCCCTACAAAAAATTGCAAACATATACAATGGATACAAAATCCATGCACCATGAGTTAGGAGGACCGTCCAGAAAGTTAGACTCAACAGTATTATGTACTTTAAAGTATCTCATACCTTGAGTACTTTCGATACCCTTCTTAAGAGTTGCGAGGTAAGTCCAGAAATTCCTCTTCCAGTGGCCTATTTTATCATAGTGGAAACACTTTCCACTGCCTTTGTTTTCCTTGCCAGTTATCCCTGAAGAACCTTTGACAACTCTTGCCTTACCCTTATTCTCGTTAAACTTTCCTTTGCCTTTCTTCCCTTTTCTAAACTTTTTAGATTTCTTGGAGATATCAAGTTGATTGATGATTAAAGTTTCACCTTTAGTTGACTTTTTGATCAAATCTTCTGCAACCACAAGTGAGTTCATAAGCTCACTTAGTGACATTTCACTCTTGTTCATGTTATAATTTAACACGAACGAATTGAAGGACAGAGGGAGTAACTGCAGAACAGTGTCAACTTGAGTGATGGCATCCATCTCTCCACCAAGAATTTCCAGTTCATTCAATAAACCCATCATCTTTAGGATGTGTTCCTTGACTGGAGTTCCCTCAACCATCTTGGTATTAACAAGGGATTTTAACTTTACTTGTCGAGCAGACCTATTTTGCTCACCAAACATCTCATGAAGGTTTTGCAAAATGTCAGAAGCCTTATCTATGTGTTCATGCTGGCTTCGCAAAATGTTAGACATCGAAGCCAGTATGTAACACTTGGTCATCTGATTGGACCTCTCCCATTTTGGGCCGGTGAAGCATCTGGAGGAATTTCAGGCTTAGGTGTCTTAAGACATAGGTCAAGGTTATCCACGACAAACATAATTCTAATCTTTCTTTTCCAGTCTACATAGTTAGTTCCTACTAACTTTTCATCACTAAGAATTTCAGTTAATGGGTGTAAGCCTATCATGATCTAATCAAATGACATATAAGACAGTATTAGGGATCCATTGTATTCATTAATACCAATTAGATTATGGGCCTGTTTCTAATGGTATTTGTAGCACCCCGGACTTTTCTATACTTAATGATTACCGTTTTTGTAGCTAATTGGCCTTCCTCATGGTCTAATTAATAAATAAGAGAGAAATCGGAAATTCTGAAATGTCAGAAATGTTAATTTTCGAAAGACGAACCCAACGCAAGTTGAATCGTCGAAATCAGATGAGCGAGTCAAAAGATATGGTCAAAACAGTCCAGACATGCAGAGCACCGATCGCTCGGTCCAGTCAGCGATCGATCGGTAGCTATCGCACGGTCAAAGATTTTGTATGGGGAAATTTTCCAGAGAGTAGTTTTTTGACCGGTCGCTCGGCCAGAGTACCGATCGCTCGGTAGGCAACCGATCGATCGGTCATTACCACCGATCGCTCGGTCCCCGTGTTTTGCAGAAAATTTTGTAAGGGCATTTTCGTCTTTTGGGCGTTAAACCCTTTCTTCTTATAAGGCTAGGCCCGAGCCTTAGAGATTATTTACAACACTTAGAAGCTTTTGAGAGTTAGGGAGAGAGGAGAAGAGACTCTAACCTAGGGTTTTGATTTTGAGAAGGAATCAAAGGGGTTTAAGAACCCTAGATCACCTCAACTTGGATTGCTTCAAGTTCAAGGTTCAACTCGTGTGGGACTCCTCCTCCAAAGTTAGGGCAGCAACTCACACAAGTTTTTTCAAGGGGTTTCTTCCTCAACTCAAGCTTTCTTCAAGCAAGGATCTTTCTTCTTGCAAGTTGGAGCTTCAATCAAGGTTTCTACCAAGGATCAAGCCTTGATTCAAGGCTAGTACACCCTACTAACTTACCCTAGCAATAAATCTAAGTTTTCTTTATGAAATGTGATTTAGGCAATTACTTTCTTGTGAAATGTATCATCCCTAATAAATATAAACAAGATAAAGAAATGGTATGGATGTTTGGATGGATGTTGGATGTGGCGATTGGATGCCGAATGGGTGATGTATGGTATGTGTGGGCCGTGGATTGGAAAATGGAGGATGGGCATTACACAAATAATAAACTTACCTTGTGTGATTGAATGTAAAATATGCACTAAAAAGGAGAAAATGAACAATGAGGAAACTTGCATGCTAAGTGTTTGACAAATTACCTAAACTATGAAATAATGATTTAAATGAAGAAATGGAAAGGGGCCTTATGCATGTATTCTCATGAATGATGAATGGATTTAAATACCATGTTGATAACTCAATTTCTCATATGCTTATATTGTGAATTGAATGGTGATGTCATACCTCTCTTATTACCCTTATTCCATGGTTATCACGATTGACATGTACACGAGCACGCATGATAGGATGAACCGAGATTTCAACAGCATGTGCATATAATAACCAACAAGAAAATATTGCATGTCAAGGAGGTTGGTAGCCCAGGGACATTCGGGTACTAGCCTCTGGCTCACAAGAAAACCCCTAAAACACCTATTGTCAAGGAGGTTGGTAGCCCAGGAAAAATTTGGGTACTAGCCTCTGGCTCACAAGAAAACTAAACAAGTAATAAAAATACCTATTGTCAAGGAGGTTGGTAGCCTAGGGACATTCGGGTACTAGCCTCTGGCTCACAAGAAAACCATGCATATCAAGGAGGTTGGCAGCCTAGGGAGATTCGGGTGCTAGCCTCTGGCTCACAAGTTACAAGATGATGACAAGACATTCATGCAGGCACGCATACATGATTTTAAAATGCATACCGGGACAGGGAAACGAGTTTTCAAGCATGAGTTTTGTCGGCGTTTTTGCATTAATGCTCATCAAGATGATTAATATTGTTTAGTTCTATGATTTTATTATTGCCTGGAATTGATGATTGGTATTGTACTACTCTTTGCATGTTTATTATTGTTATGGATGGTTAGTAGCTTGTACTCGCTGAGTATTCCATGCTCAGCCGTACTTTCATGTCGGCAGGTACCGAGGGAGCCCTCGACTCGGAGCCTTGGGTCGAGGAAGAATATATAGAGGAGAGAGAGCCGTCTATCCCACTGCAGTCTCAGGCTGACCGAGACCTTGACGTGTGGCTATACCTCGACTACTGTTGAGGGGAGAGTACGAGAGGGTCTTTTATGTATTTTGACTTTTTGATAGGTGGGTCTGTCCACCTTAGACTTAAACATGTTTTGTATATATGTTAACTTGGAATACTATTTTGGAAATCTTAGAAGAAAAGAAAAAGTTAGTTTACGCTTCCGCATTTATGTTTCGCTTCCGCGCTCTGATTATCATTGTTTAGTACGTTAATTATCTTGTTCATGACAGGATGGTTTGGCAGGTACGTATAGTCACGCCTAAAGTATCCCTAAAATCCTAGGGGGTATTTTGGAGCGTTACAGAAGTGGTATCAGAGCTCTAGGCATTAGAGTCCCTAGGGTCGCGTAGTACTAGAGACCATGATTGAACAAGGCATTAGTTGTATTCCAAGTATGGACTATCAAGTTAGTCCTAGTCGAAATAGGTTAAATCTCAACCAAACTTAGAGTCCTACGCTAGGAACATGGATTGTATGGATGATGTTGTGTTGTATTGTCACGACCCAAAACCCACCCTAGTTGTTAGAGTGAACTTTGGACGACTAATCATGGCTTACATGACTTGCTTGACAAACCAACCTGCAAAAACCCACAGAGCATATACAATAGAGGATGACAGCGGAAACATAACTATAAAACACAGCAGAAGTCTAACAACCTCTAAGTATATACACATGGTCCAAGTTTTAATACAAAGAATTCAAAACAAAGAAAGTGCGGACATGCCCGCCAAAATACATAGATATAATCACTCATGCTCACCCACAGCTAATCCACTCAGAATCTATACACCACCTACTGATAACCCTCTACTGGAGGTTCCTCCAAGGGTTCCTCGACGTACTCCTCCTCCCCCCAAGGGCTCGGAGCACAGACATCAAATGGAGCAGCAGCTCCCTCAGAACCTACCGACATTAGAAGTATGGCTGAGCATGGAATACTCAGCGGGTACCAAATACTAACCAATAGTCATAGCATAAAAATGGCAATACATAAATCAGGTGCAATTCATATATGTTAGACGGAAACAATTCATATCATACAAGGAAGTAAAGCAAATTATAATCATGCTTGTATTTCGTAGAAAGCCGATAAAACCTCTTGAAAACATCGTGCACTTGACTTGGCTTGAAATATCTTTTCGTACTTGAAAGCTTGTCGTGTTTGTCTTGCTTGATCTTGTCGAGCGTGTCGTACGTGTCATGTCATGCATGTCATGCGTGCTTGCTTGTGATCATGTAACTTGTGAGATATCCTTGTGAGATGCACTTGAGAGATGCCTTGAGAGGGAAGGGAGACCCTTCTTTATGCAATGCACTTGAGAGGGAAGGGAGACCCTTCTTCATGATATGTATGTACTTGCGAGGGAAGGGAGGCCCTTCTTCATGATATGCACTTGTGAGTGAGGGGAGGCCCCTCGTGGAATGTTGGTTCTTGTTTTCTTGTGAAAAATGAGGTAAAACATATTGTAGGATATGTCCCACCTCTAACCATGTTCCTGAAAACCTCGGTAAATCATGTCATGCATGCCGTGCTCGTGGGAATCGTGTACATACTTGCATTTAAATTTAAATATGACATTTGGGTAATTCACAACACATATAACATCAATGATTGAGCAATGTAATATTCACATCATTTAGGGAAAGCAAGAAAACACACTATCATAGGCCCTAGCAATATCCATAATTTATTAGGCATGCAATTCCTAATTTACAACTCACTTTATTCACCTTGGCATTTCATCAAACATGGTGTGTTCATTATTCATTATTTATTTAAACCTAAATCATGCTTTTCTAGGTGAGTTTACTCACATCATAAATGTGTGTTTATTATGGATACAATGCCCTCCCCTATTTCAATCATCACAACACAACCATTGGCATCCAATCGCCTATTCCATCTCCATTCACCACGTTCACACTTCCAAACTCATAGCACATGTACAAAGGAAGGAAACAAAGAGAAATAAAGGAAAAGAGGAGCTATAGCTAGGAGGGTAGCAAGAAGTACCGACCTTGAAGAAATGAGGAAGAAACCCCTTCCAAAAACGACCGTGAGGTGCTGTCCTAGCTTGGGGAACGCTCTCCACGGGTGCTTGAGCCGTGATCTTGGAGAAAAGCCGGACTTGAAGTGATCTAGGGTCTCAAAACCCCTTTGATTCTTCTCCAAAAGCAAAACCCTAGCTTAGGAAACCCTTTCTCCTCTCTTCTAATCCCCCAAATCTTCTAAGTGTTGAGAATGAGCCCTAAAGGCTCGGGCGATCCTATATAAGAAAGGGTATAACACCCGAATGTCGAAAATGCCCTTAGTGAAAATTCTGCAAATCGCGAGGACCGAGCGATCGGTGTTAATGACCGATCGATCGGTTGCCTACCGAGCGATCGGTGTGTTGACCGAGCTCTCGACCAAAAATCAACTCTCTGGAAAATTCCCCCATACAAAAATCTTGACCAGTCGATAGCTACCGATCGATCGGTTTTGGACCGATCGATCGCTCTATGGACCGAGCGATCGGTTGCCTGTAGGTCCAGACTGTTTTGGCCATAACTTTTTACTCGTTCGTCCGATTTTGACGATTCAACTTGCGTTGGGTTCGTACTTTGAAAACAAACATTTCTAACATTTCGAAATTTCCAATTTCTTCCTTATTTATTAATTATACCTCTTTAAAGGCAAAATGGCAACAAAAGTGTCATGCATTAAATGTGAAAAGGTCCGGGGCTCTACATCCTCCCCTCCTTACAAAATTTTCGTCCTCGAAATTTAGACGCTACTTGCATTACAAACCAAAAAGAAAATTACAAGTCATATACAAACTTATACAAAAACTCATTCAAATAATTCTAGGTACTTCGCTTTGACTTCGGCTTCACGCTCCCATGTAGCTTCTTCCCGAGCATGGTGTTGCCATTGCACAAGAACCAAAGGGATTGTCTTGTTGCGAAGCACTTGATCTCTTCGATCCAAAATCTGAACCGGCCTTTCAATCAAGGTGAGGTCCTCTCGAATCTCCAACGGTTCCAAGTCTATGACATGCGAAGGATCAGCAATGTACTTCCGAAGCATAGACACATGGAAAACGTTGTGAACTGCGGCCATGTGAGGTGGGAGAGCTACCCTGTAAGCAACCTCACCAACTCGCGTGATAATCTCAAAAGGCCCAACATACCGAGGACTGAGCTTGCCTCGCTTGCCAAATCTCATGATCCCTTTGCTAGGAGATACTTTCATAAAAACTTGATCCCCTACTTAAAATTCCAAGTCCCTACGGCGCGTGTCCGCATAACTTTTCTGGCGATCTTGAGCGGCTTTCAATCGATCCCGAATGATCTTAACTGTGTTTGCAGTTTGCTCAATCAACTCCGGACCAAGTACTTTCCTTTCTCCTACCTCATCCCAATAGAGAGGAGACCTACAACTTCGCCCATACAAGGCCTCAAATGGTGCCATATGGATACTTGCCTGATAGCTGTTATTATAGGCGAATTCAACCAAAGGCAAGTGCTCTTCCCAACTGCCTCTGAATCCAACATACAAGCCCGAAGCATGTCTTCAATGACTTGGTTCACTCTCTCGGTTTGTCCATCCGTCTGTGGATGAAAAGCGGTGCTGAAATCAAGTCGGGAACCCATAGCCTCTTGGAAACTTTTCCAAAATCTTGACGTGAATCTTGGACCGGCGGGTCGCATGTGTTCTGCTTTCACCTGTTGGCACACTAAGCACCGTGCCACATATTCTGCAACATCTCTCTTCATATTCCGCCACCAAAAGTGACTCTTGAGGTTCCGGTACATCTTCGTACCCCCTGGATGCACAGTGTACTTTGACCGGTGGGCTTCATCCATAATCTCCGTCCGAAGATCTGCATTGGCTGGGACACACAGCCTTCCCTTGAATGTGATAGCACCTTGGCTAGTGAGAGAGAAGTCCTCACTACCCTTAGGACCTTCCTTGTCCCGATAAGCCAACAATTCAGCATCCGTGGCTTGGTATTCTTGGATCAAATCTATAATGTATGGCCGAACCGTGACATTTGCCAAGATAGGACTACGGACAGAGTCATTCACACTAATGTCCAAATTTTCCAAGTCTTCAAGTAGCTCCCATTCTTGCACTGACATGCATGCTAATAACCCCGGAGGTCTTCTACTCAAAGCATCAGCCACTACATTTGCTTTACCCGGGTGGTATTGAATGGTACAATCATAGTCTTTCAAAAATTCCATCCAATGCCGTTGCCTTAGATTCAGCTCCTTTTGGGAAAAGAGATACTTGAGACTCTTGTGATCGGTAAACACATAGAACTCCACCCCATAAAGGTAATGGTGCCAAATCTTAAGTTCAAACACGACCACCGCAAGCTCCAAGTCGTGCGTGGGATAATTCTTCTCATGCTCCTTCAATTGCCTTGATGCATAGGCAATGACTTTCTTGTGCTGCATGAGTACACACCCAAGTCCAACGTGTGAGGCATCACTATATACCTCATACCCATAAGGTCCAGATGGCACAGTAAGGACAGGGGTTGTAGTAAGCCTCTTCTTCAGTTTCGTGAAACTGATCTCGCACTTATCACTCCATACAAACTTGGCGTTCTTCCTTGTCAGGTAAGTGAGCGGTGCTGCAAGGCTAGAGAAACCCTCTACGAATCTCCTGTAGTAGCCTGCCAACCCAAGAAAGCTGCATATCTCGGCAACACTCTTGGGCCTCACCCAACTCATAACTGCTTCGATCTTCTTTGGATCTACCGAGATACTTTCTGCAGAAACAACGTGGCCTAGGAATGCCACCTCTTCCAACCAAAACTCACACTTGCTAAGTTTGGCGTATAGCTTGTGCTCTCTTAGTATTTCCAAAGCAAGGCGTAGGTCGCGTGTGTGATCTTCCCGTGTCTGGGAATAGACCAAAATGTCATCAACAAATACAATCACGCATCTATCAAGATATGGCCGGAACACCCGGTTCATCAAATCCATAAAGGCTGCCGGCGCGTTCATGAGTCCAAAAGGCATCACCAAGAACTCGTAGTGTCCATACCGAGTCCTGAAAGCAGTTTTGGGAATATCTTCCACCTTAATCTTCAACTGGTGATAACCCGATCGAAGGTCTATCTTTGAGAAAAATCTCGCTCCCTTCAACTGATCGAACAAATCATCAATTCTAGGCAATGGATACCTATTCTTTATAGTGACTTTGTTCAGTTGCCGATAGTCAACGTACATCCGCATCGAGCCATCCTTCTTCTTAACAAATAACATCAGGGCACCCCACGGTGAGACACTTGGTCGAATGAAACCAAGGCCTTGTAATTCCTCCAACTGAGTCTTCAACTCTTTGAGTTCAATAGGGGCCATTCTATACGGAGCCCTGAAAATAGGAGCTGTGCCTGGTGCAAGCTCGATCACAAACTCAATCTCCCTGTCTGGAGGCAATCCTCGCAACTCCTCTGGAAATACATCTAGGAATTTACTCACGACCGGAATAGTCGAAGAGTCCTTTGCCTCGAGGTTCGCTAAGCTCAATGCCGTAAAACGAGCGATATCTCTACTTTTTAACCCCCGAAAGTGAAATGGTTTTCCTTCTACCGGCTTGAAGAGTACCATCTTCTCAAAGCAAGCTACATGCCCATGATGTGCTGCTAACCAATCCATTCCCAATATAACATCAAAGTCTTGGAATCCAAGGACGATGAGATCAACCGCCAACTCGTGGCTTCCAACTTGGACCACGCTATTTCTATACACTTTATCTGCCAATACTGTTTTGCCGAGAGGAGTCAAAATGGATAACTCCGGTTCTAGCTGAGTAGGCTCCACAGAAAAGCCTTCTGAAAAACTCGGCGAGACAAACGAATGAGTAGACCCGGTATCAATCAATACTCGAGCCAAACACTCATTGACTAGTAGGGTTCCTGAAATTTTAGCTAGCTAAGTCAATCCATGCATCAACAATGTATACATATAGGTATTTATATATATAACATGCCATATACGTACACAAAGAATAATACATAATAATTTAATTTACGGGTAATTAAATAAGCTACAACTGCGTACCTTGCACTACATCGTCAGATGCAAGTGCATCACCCTCTATTAAGGCAAAAACTCGCCCCTGGTTTGCCTGGCGAGACTGAGGTGTAGACCGGGTAGTCTGGGATGACGCCTGATATGATCCTGCTGGGCATGCTGGGGGCCTAATCCCCTGAGACTGGCCTGGCAAATGCCGACTGGGGCAATCCCTGATCATATGGCTCTGGCGACCACAATGAAAACATCCACCCGATGCCCTTCGGCAATCTCCTGCCGAGTGCCTTCGGCCGCACGAAGTGCAGACCTCGTGTGTATAGGTCGGAGGGGCCGGAGGTGGAGCATACCTCACCGTCTGAGGTGTAACTAGCCGTGGAGCTGGAAGAGCCTGAGGTCACGGTACCTGAGGCACATACTGCCGTGGAGCTGGAGGTGGATAAGATGGCCTCATCGGTGGTGCTGGCCACACATACTGATAAGGGCCGGTATGAGCCCGCCTCTCTAGAGGTGCTGAACTACTGGCTTGGCCTCTTGCCAACTCCCTCTTCTTGGACACCACCTCAGAATTTGCCTCGATCAATAAGGCTTTGTCTACCACTTCCAGATAAGTACAGTGCCTGAAAGCCGATACTTAATCTCCATAATAACATCCTTGAGCCCTTGCTCAAATCTCCTCGCCTTCCTTGCCTCAGTAGCCACCATGTGAGGCGCAAATCTAGAGAGCTCCGAGAACTTAGCTTCATATTGTGCTACTGACATCGAACCTTGCTCAAGGTTGATGAATTTTCTCTCTTTCCTTTCCCGTGCTCCGATCGGAAAGTACTTCTTATAAAAAGTGTCCTTGAACTCCTCCCAAGTGCAAGGTTGACCCTGCATGGTCAAATCTTGCATCCTCAATGCGGACAACCACCAATGGTGGGCTTCGCTCTCTAGCATGAAAACTGCCCATGCTACTCTATCCTCCTCTGTAGGCGAGAGGACCGCAAAGATCTTCTCCATCTGGAGGATCCATGCCTCCGCAGCAAGAGGGTCCACACTCCCATGGAATGGTGGAGGCCTCAATCTCCTGAATGCCTCAACTCCAGCTGTACGATGTACTGGAGCTGCGGGCGGTGGAGTAGGTGCCGCCGACGATGGTATAGCTTGCCGAGCCGCCAGTATGGCGAGTGTCTCAGCAATAGAGCCTAAGACCTGAGAGAGGTCCAGCTGTTCATCCTCATCTCTGGAAGAAGATGAAGCTCGGGTGTGTGGTCCACGACCCCGTGTGCCCCGCCTCATGACTAAAGTCCTGAGAACAATAGCACCACATGAGTCTCACTTGAAACCACAATTTATCACATTTCCATTTCACAATAATTCAATTTGTATTAGTTGTATAATACTAATATATATCACATCAAGTCATCAGAGAAAGTGGCGTTCCTAGGCCACGTAGTGTCTGCCGAGGGTATTTCTGTAGATCCAGCCAAGGTTGAGGCAGTCATGAGTTGGGAGAGGCCCAAGAGCGTCACGGAGATACGTAGTTTCCTCGGGTTGGCAGGCTATTACCGGAGATTTGTAGAGGGATTCTCCAGTTTGGCCGCACCTCTCACTTACTTGACGAGGAAAAATGCCAAGTTCAGTTGGAGTGACCGATGTGAAGTGAGTTTCGAAGAGTTGAAGAAGCGCCTCACCACGGCCCCCGTCCTTACTGTGCCATCCGGACATGGTGGTTATGAAGTGTATAGCGATGCTTCACACATCGGACTTGGGTGTGTCTTTATGCAGCACAAGAAAGTCATTGCCTATGCATCAAGGCAATTGAAGGAACATGAAAAGAATTACCCCACTCACGACTTAGAGCTCACCGCGGTTGTGTTTGCATTGAAGATTTGGCGACATTATCTTTATGGGGAACAATTTGAGGTATTCACAGATCATAAAAGCCTTAAGTATTTGTTTTCCCAGAAGGAGTTGAACCTGAGGCAAAGAAGATGGGTAGAAATTTTGGAAGACTACGAGTGCTCCATTCAATACCACCCGGGCAAAGCGAATGTAGTAGCCGATGCTCTTAGCCGGAAGCCTACTGGACTTTTGGCGCATATGATGCTGAAGGAGTGGAGGTTGCTGGAGGATGCGTCCAACCTCGACATCAGTTTTAGTCTCCCTACCTTTGGGCCGGTAATGGCTAACATCACTGTTAGGCCATATATCCTAAGCATGATCCAGGAGTTGCAGGAAATGGATGCCGAACTACTTTCTTGCCGAGACAAGTCAGTTAAAAGTGGCAGTAAGGATTTTACGGTGAGGGAAGATGGAATTATCACTTTCAAGGGAAGAGTACGTGTCCCAGCCGATGAGAAGCTTAAGCGAGAAATCTTGTACGAGGCTCACCGGTCCAAGTACACCGTTCACCCCGGGGGTACAAAAATGTATAGGGACTTGAGGAAGCATTTTTGGTGGTGGAACATGAAGTGAGAAATAGCGGAGTATCTGTCTAAATGTTTGGTGTGCCAACAAGTCAAAGCCGAACACAGGAGACCGGCTGGACTTTTGCAGTCCCTCCCCATTCCCGAGTAAAAATGGGAACATATCTCTATGGACTTCATTGTGGGGTTGCCGAAGACGGCTAGAAACTATGATGCTATATGGGTCGTGGTCAACAGACTCACGAAGTCCACCCATTTCTTACCGTACCGGACTACATTCAACTCAAATCAGTTGGCTGCATTGTATATCAAAGAAATAGTTCGGTTGCACGGGGTGCCAGTGAGCATTGTCTCGGATCGGGACCCTAGATTTACCTCCAGGTTTTGGAAAAGCTTTCAGAGTGCCATGGGTTCCCGGTTGGACTTTAGCACGGCTTTCCATCCACAGACGGATGGGCAAACCGAGCGAGTGAATCAGGTTATTGAAGATATGCTCTGAGCTTGTATGCTGGATTTTAAGGGAAGTTGGGAAGATCACCTACCTTTGGTGGAATTCGCCTACAATAATAGCTATCAGGCAAGCATACAGATGGATCCTTTTGAGGCTTTGTACGGAAGAAGTTGTAGATCCCCGTTGTATTGGGATGAAGTGGGAGAAAGAAAAATTTTGGGCCCCGAGTTGATTGAACAAACGGCAGATAGAGTCAAGCTCATCCGGGAGAGGTTGAAGACCGCACAAGATAGACAGAAGAGCTACGCCGACAATCGAATGAGAGATCTTGAGTTTCGAGTGGGTGATTTTGTATTTGTTCGGGTTTCACCAACCAAGGGTGTTATGCGATTCGGGAAGAGGGGCAAGCTTAGCCCGAGATATGTGGGCCCATTCGAGATCATTACTAGAGTCGGTGAGGTAGCTTACCGTGTTGCTTTACCCGCTCATATGACGGCGGTCCACAATGTATTCCATGTGTCTATGCTTCGAAAGTATATCCCGGATCCTTCTCATGTCATCTAGTTGGATCCGATAGAGATTCGAGAGGACCTCACCCTAGTTGAACAACCGGTGCAGATCTTGGATAGGAGAGATCAAGTCTTGCGTAACAAGACCATTCCCTTGGTCTTAGTGAGATGGCAACACCATTCAAGGGAGGAAGCTACATGGGAACGAGAAGCCAAAGTTCGGGAAAAGCATCCTCAGTTATTTGTTTAGGGCCTTGACATTTCCTTGCAATTGTTATGGTCTTGTACATGTATGTATCGTCCAAATTTCGGGGACGAAATTTTTGTAAGGGGGGAGAATGTAGCACCCCAGACTTTTCTATACTTAATGAATACCGTTTTTGTAGCTAATTGGTCTTCCTCATCGTCTAATTAATAAATAAGAGAGAAATCAGAAATTCTGAAACATCAGAAATGTTCATTTTCGAAAGACGAACCCAACGTAAGTTGAATCGTCGAAATCGGACGAGCGAGTCAAAAGATATGGTCAAAACAGTCCAGACATGCAGAGCACCGATCGCTCGGTCTAGTCAGCGATCGATCGGTCCAAAACCGATCGATCGGTAGCTATCGCACGGTCAAAGATTTTGTATGGGGAAATTTTCCAGAGAGTAGTTTTTTGACCGGTCGCTCGGCCAGAGTACCGATCGCTCGGTAGGCAATCGATCAATCGGTCATAACCACCGATCGCTCGGTCCCAGTGTTTTGCAGAAAATTTTGTAAGGGCATTTTCGTCTTTTGGGCGTTAAACCCTTTCTTCTTATAAGGCTAGGCCTGAGCCTTAGAGATTATTTACAACACTTAGAAGCTTTTGAGAGTTAGGGAGAGAGGAGAAGAGACTCTGTAGCACCCCGGATTTTTTTTATACTTAATGAATACCGTTTTCGTAGCTACTTGGCCTTCCTCATAGTCTAATTAATAAATAAGAGCGAAATTGGAAATTCTAAAACGTTAGAAATGTGCATTTTCGAAAGACGAACCCAATGCAAGTTGAATCGTCAAAATCAGACGAACGAGTCAAAAGATATGGCCAAAACAGTCTGGACCTACAGGCAATCGTAGCTCGGAGGGCACTAAGGACGAGCTCTGGAGAGGCACTAAGGACGTAGCTCGGAAGGCACTAAGGACGTAGCTCTGATAACGTGCTCTGACAACGTGCTCTGATAAGGCACAGACAACGTACTCTGATAACGTATACGTTGTGCATCCGTTGTGCAACGGACAACGGGTACGTTGTACAGCAAACAACGGGTACGTTGTACAGCTCACGACGGGCACGTTGTACATAAGACAACGTGACAACGTGTTCGGCACTATTCACAGCACAACGTGTTCGGCACTATTCACAGTACAACGTGTTCGGCACTATTCACAGCACAACGTGTTCGGCACTATTCACAACACAACATGTTTGGCACTATTCACAGCTCAACGTGTTCGGCACTCGTGTTTTTGCAGAAATTTCAGTAAGGGTATTATGGTCTTTTGATCGGTTCACTCTTACCTTAAGAGTTTAACCCGAGCCTTTAGGGCTCATTCTCAACACTTAGAGGATTTGGGGGATTAGAAGAGAGGAGAAAGGGTTTCCTAAGCTAGGGTTTTGCTTTTGGAGAAGAATCAAAGGGGTTTTGAGACCCTAGATCACTTCAAGTCCGGTTTTTCTCCAAGATCACGGCTCAAGCACTCGTGGAGAGCGTTCTCCAAGCTAGGGCAGCAACCCAAGCACGTTTTTGAAAGGGGTTTCTTCCCCAACTCAAGTCTCCTTCAAGCAAAGGTGTTCTTCTTTCAAGTTGGAGCTTCAATCAAGGTTTCTACCAAGGATCGAGCCTTGATCTAAGGTTAGTACACCCTACTAACTTTCCCTAGCAAAAATCTAGGTTTTCTATATAAAAATGTGATTTTTTATATTATGTTTTCCTCCTTATGAAATGTGTTATCCCCCATTAAATATAAACAAGATAATGGAAAAGGTGTGGATGTGTGGATGGAAATGTTGGATGTGGCGATTGGATGCCGAGATGTATGTTGTGTGATGTGTGTGATGGAAATGGTGGATGTGTATTTTACCAATAATGAACTTACCTTGATGTTTGGATGGAAAATATGCGCTAAAAAGAACAAGATGAATTATTAAGAAACATTGCATGTGTTGTGTTTGACAAAATGCCTAAACTATGAATAAACGACTTAGACGAAGAAAATGGAAATAGGTTTTATGCATGTGTTCTTATAGACGATGAATTGATCCAATGTCATGTGAATTACTTAAGTTACCTCTGCTAATATTATGAATTGAATTGTAATGCCATATCTCTTTTGTTAAACGCATTCCCACGATTGTTATTATTGGCACGCACATGAGCACGCATGATAGCATGAACCAAGATTTCAAGAGCATGTGCATATAATAAACAACAAGAAAATATTGCATGTCAAGGAGGTTGGTAGCCTAGGGACATTCGGGTACTAACCTCTGGCTCACAAGTATATTGCATAACAAGGAGGTTGGCAGCCCACGGAGATTCGGGTGCTAACTGGCTCACAAGTGCATTTCATAACAAGGAGGTTGGTAGCCCAGGGACATTCGGGTACTAACCTCTGGCTCACAAGTGCATTTCATAACAAGGAGGTTGGTAGCCCAGGGACATTCGGGTACTAACCTCTGGCTCACAAGTATATTGCATAACAAGGAGGTTGGCAGCCCAGGGAGATTCGGGTGCTAGCCTCTGGCTCACAAGTGCATTGCATATCAAGGAGGTTGGCAGCCCAGGGAGATTCGGGTGCTAGCCTCTGGCTCACAAGTTACAAGATGGAAATTTACAAGATGATGATCATGCATTCATGCATGCACGCATACATGATTTCTACGAGGCATACCAAGACATGACGTGGGTTTTCAAGCATGGGTTTTATCGGTGTTTTGCATTCATGTACGCACGTCAGGATGCTTGTATTGTATCATGCCTTATACTGTTTCTTTTGTGATACTTCTATTACTACTTTATATGGTATTACTATTACGTGTGTTATTATTGTTATGGCTAGCTAGTAGCTTGTACTCGCAGAGTATTCCATGCTCAGCCGTACTTTCATGTCGGCAGGTGTACGAGCCCCTCTTGACATCTGTGATCAGGGTCCTTGGATAGAGGAGGACTACGGGGAGGAAGAACCGTATGAGGATCTAGTAGTCGAGCCTCAGGCGGAGGCGAGAGACTTAGACCATTGGCCCCACGGGGGTGACTATTGAGCGAGATAGTGTTGGGTCTTATGTATTTTGATATTTTGATAGGTGGGCCTGTCCACGTTAGACTTAGACGTGTTTTGTACTTATGATTAACTTGGAATACTACATTTTGGATCATTAGAAGAAATGAAAATTTGTTTATGGTTCCGCATATATGTTAGCTTCCGCGCTCTGATTATCGTTGTTAGTACTGTATTTTATCTTGTGCATTATAGGATAGTTTGATAGGTACGTAGTGTGACACCTAAAATATCCCTAAACTCCTACGGGGTATTTCGGGGCGTTACAGACTCTAACCTAGGGTTTTGATTTTGAGAAGGAATCAAAGGGGTTTAAGAACCCTAGATCATCCTCAACTTGGATTGCTTCAAGTTCAAGGTTCAACTCGTGTGGGACTCCTCCTCCAAAGTTAGGGCAGCAACTCACACAAGTTTTTCCAAGGGGTTTCTTCCTCAACTCAAGCTTTCTTCAAGCAAGGATCTTTCTTCTTGCAAGTTGGAGCTTCAATCAAGGTTTCTACCAAGGATCAAGCCTTGATTCAAGGTTAGTACACCCTACTAACTTACCCTAGCAATAAATCTAAGTTTTCTTTATGAAATGTGATTTAGGCAATTATGTTTACTTTCTTGTGAAATGTATCATCCCTAATAAATATAAACAAGATAAAGAAATGGTATGGATGTTTGGATGGATGTTGGATGTGGCGATTGGATGCCGAATGGGTGATGTATGGTATGTGTGGGCCGTGGATTGGAAAATGGAGGATGGGCATTACACAAATAATAAACTTACCTTGTGTGATTGAATGTAAAATATGCATTAAAAAGGAGAAAATGAACAATGAGGAAACGTGCATGCTAAGTGTTTGACAAAATACCTAAACTATGAAATAATGATTTAAATGAAGAAATGGAAAGGGGCCTTATGCATGTATTCTCATGAATGATGAATGGATTTAAATACCATGTTGATAACTCAATTTCTCATATGCTTATATTGTGAATTGAATGGTGATGTCATACCTCTCTTATTACCCTTATTCCATGGTTGTCACGATTGACACGTACACGAGCACGCATGATAGCATGAACCGAGATTTCAAGAGCATGTGCATATAACAACCAACAAGAAAATATTGCATGTCAAGGAGGTTGGTAGCCCAGGGACATTCGGGTACTAGCCTCTGGCTCACAAGAAAACCCCTAAAACACCTATTGTCAAGGAGGTTGGTAGCCCAAGAAAAATTCGAGTACTAGCCTCTGGCTCACAAGAAAACTAAACAAGTAATAAAAATCACCTATTGTCAAGGAGGTTGGTAGCCCAGGGACATTCGGGTACTAGCCTCTGGCTCACAAGAAAACCATGCATATCAAGGAGGTTGGCAGCCCAAGGAGATTCGGGTGCTAGCCTCTGGCTCACAAGTTACAAGATGATGACAAGACATTCATGCAGGCACGCATACATGATTTTAAAATGCATACCGGGACAGGGAAACAGGTTTTCAAGCATGAGTTTTGTCGGAGTTTTTGCATTCATGCTCATCAAGATGATTAATATTGTTTAGTTCTATGATTTTATTATTGCTTGGAATTGATGATTCGTATTGTACTACTCTTTGCATGTTTATTATTGTTATGGATGGTTAGTAGCTTGTACTCGTTGAGTATTCCATGCTCAGCCGTACTTTCATGTCGGCAGGTACCGAGGGAGCCCTCGACCCGGAGCCTTGGGTCGAGGAAGAATATATAGAGGAGAGAGAGCCGTCTATCCCACTGCAGTCTCAGGCGGACCGAGACCTTGACGTGTGGCCATACCTCGACTACTGTTGAGGGGAGAGTACGAGAGGGTCGTTTATGTATTTTGACATTTTGATAGGTGGTTCTGTCCACCTTAACTTGGAATACTATTTTGGAAATCTTAGAAGAAAAGAAAAAGTTAGTTTACGCTTCCGCATTTATGTTTAGCTTCCGCGTTCTTATTATCATTGTTTAGTACGTTAATTATCTTGTTCATGACAGGATGGTTTGGCTGGTACGTATAGTCACGCCTAAAGTATCCCTAAACTCCTAGGGGGTATTTTGGGGCATTACAGTATTGCCAATTTGGGAAGAATTAATTGGCATCGAAAACCTAGACACTGGCTTAATGTGATCCTGCCTTTGGGCACGTCATCACATCGCCTTGAATAGGCAGATAGAAACTATCTTCTCCAATTTCACAGATCTCATCTTGTGAAGAGTATTCGATCTACTGCCTGATCTATAAGGGATGTTATACTCACGCTTTGGCGTTATTGTATAATATCTCTTATTCATGTGCCCACCTACCACGAACCTAATAAATACCTAATGAAAGCTCACGCTTTGGCATTATTGCTCCCATTATTTGCTTATTCATTTTTCACCATGTTCACTCGTAGGTGAGAAGGATTGGGCCCGGCTTTGGCCTGTCAGCTTACTCACACTCCCCACTATAGGATCACATAGTGTATGGTAGAAGATCATAGTACTTAGGGACTTATCCCTAGTCTTATATACACATGATATATCAAAAACAATTATTTTAACAGATTAATTAAACATATAAACAGATATCATCTCATGATAAATAAACAGCAGTAGTTATCATCTTATGATAATAAAACATTAGTATACAAGATTAATTGTTATGGTTCAATAAATTAAAATGTGTGGATGTAATGGAATATGATTAGAATAAAGGTAACTCGCAAACTCCTTTGCGATCCCTTCTTTTTTCATCTTATCTAGATCACATCGCAACATCCTCCTTTGCAGCATGTCCACCAATGCATTAAATAGAATTTAAATGGCATTAGGGAAACCAGTATTCCATTCGCCCTTTTCAGGGAAACCGAATGAATCTGCCCTTTACAGATTGCCAAAACTTACTATATATTAACCTCTAGTATGAATGCATGAATGATAAATAATTTATCATAAATTATGACCCATAACTATAATCTCATATAAAAAAGATGCTACATGGTGATGGAGTACTTTTTCTTATTTTAAAAAGGATTTAAAATTTGATAACAATTATCAAATCGCCTGATAAAAATCTATATCTTATATAGATGAAACCCTGAAAAAAATAAAACAATTATATTTTCCATAAAACAATTTTCATAATCAAATAATGCAATTTAGGAAAATTTTGAAAGCCTCTTCGAAAATTAATTTAGAAAACTCCTTTTCCCGCTTTAGATTTTCGACTCAACTTTTGACCCTCAAAAAGATTGATTCTGGAAAAACTTTCTTCTCAAAGTTGTAGATCCTTTCGACGACTTTGAAATGATGTACTGATGGACCTAAATCGGACTTACGGTCATAAAGTTATGGCCAAAATACCGAAACTGTATTGATTGTTCTAATCAAATACAAATCCGAAAATCCATTAATCAATTTAAATCGAAATAAACTTTAATCTCCAAGAACGCTTAAGCAAGGGTGTCAAACACCATGGGATTTATTAATTAATGATCAAATCATTTAAAAGGAATTTCAAAATAAACTCTTTGTTTTGAATTTAATTATATCACATATAATACTAGTTTTTAAAATTTATTTAATTATCAAATCTCATTAAATAATATAATAAATATTTATTTATTCATCTTATGAACAAATAAAATAATAAAAACTATGGGCAATATTAAATAGATCTAAATTAATTCATCTCATGAATTAAATCATCCATTTAATTACCTTATCAAAATAAACAAAAAATACTCCTAACCATGCGCTCTGATACCAATTAAAGGGGGATCCGGATAAAAATTTATGCGGAAACTGGATCCCCTAGATCTTAACACCATAAAAAGCATCAAAATTATCTAAGAGTTTTAGTCATATCACCTCGGTGAATATTTTTCATCGGTGAAGCATAATCCACTCGAACCGTCAGAACTCTTTGTAGAGATTTCTCCGAAAAAATACTAGAAGCTTGATCCTTGCTCTTCGCTATCCCCACGAAGCTTTAGAATCTCCTTTGGAATTATAGAAGCAAGAAGAAGAAAATGGATCAATGGTCTAGACCTTCTATCACCAATAATACTAAGGTTCAAAACCCTAGATTTGCAAAACCCAACTAGGACCACCAATATAGCTCACGAAAATCCTTAGGGGTCTCCCCTAGGGCTTATGGTTTGGAGAGAGAGAGGAGAGGAGAGAAGAAATTCTGGAGAATTCTTCTTAATGGTCTAGGGTGTTGGGGTATTTATAGACTAGGATCTTATCCTAATCCTACTCCAACTTTATCTTATCTAGTAGGATTTATTAATTAACAATAACTCTTATTATCAATTAAATAAACTCATACTTAATCTATAACTACTTTAGTTATAGTAATCCTATTAATTAAAGAGTCTCTATTATAAGAGGATTCCTTAATTAAAAGGGATAAGTCAACATCCTACACCAAAGTAGGAAACCTAGTCAAACTAGGAATCCACAAGGGGGGCGTGAGCTTCTATGGGGCGTGGGATTTGAGGTGTTAAAACTTCTTATTGTAATCTAATTACAATAACATCTTAATCCTAATTACAATCCAACACTTGGATTTTAATTCCATAATAAAAGGAATTTTATTTCAATATTTATTCAATTAAACAAATCCTAATCCAATTAAGATTCCTCAAGTGGGCGCCCCACCCTAGGGTTTAAACCCATGGGCTTTGGCCCATATTAAAGGTCCATTTTAATGGGTTTAGGGATATGGGTCAAACCCATTTCCTCTTTAATTATGTTAATCAAATAATTTCTAAAATAATCCTTTGGTTTAACTTAACAATTAATTTAAACAATAGATTAAATATTAATTTATTTAATTAAATGATTAACTTTTAATCACTTAAAATAATTGATTCACTTTTAATCAATTACTGAGCTTGCATTTCTTATGTGAGCACCTCCACAGATTGCTCTGAGACATTCTTAACCTGGCTTATCCAATGTTAACCCATTGACCCTAAATGAGAATTACATCGGAATTACAAGTGACGTGAGATATCCATATTGCAATCGAATCCCAGTGTATGAACATGAACTTGCCCATTGCAAATCATCCGGGTTTCCAAGACTTATGATTAAGCCATGAGAAACAATTTCTCATGAAAAACATTTTGAAAAAATCATTTTATAAGTATAATACATTTTAATAAATGTATATTTCAAAACTTATTTTATTTTAAAAATCACCTACGCAGAATTTGAACTTAAACCACTGTCTTACCTAGAACTTGGATAATCTCTCAAATTAATGAGCATGGATTTCTTGTTTGAAATTCATCGTGACTCGAACAACTTTCTGACTACCCAACTGTCACTGTATTGTATTCCCTAAGTTAGAAAATACGTTGGTGGAATCAAAACAGTCAGATCACTGCCCAGTCATAGATGAACTCATCAGATCTAAGGATCATCGAAACTGTTCAATGTGAATGAGAGACTAACTATCTGATACTATGTTTGTACAAGATGTCTCTCATTGAATGCAATCAGTCAGTGTACATTTAAGCACCCATATGCTGATGTGTAGTCTCCATTACAATAGTTCGAGAACTACATCTCAATTATTGAGAACATCTCAGCATTCTGGCAGCCATATAAGTGAAGTGCCCAGTTTCACCCACAGCTGTGACTATATAAGGTATAAGGAATCGGAAAGTTTTATCTACCTGTGATAATCTAATCACATAACTTTTCTATGATATATCCTATGGATCTTTATCGATATCTTATATCGTATAGATCATCTCATGATTATGGTCAATTACCCATAATGAATACACAATAGATTAAGAAGAAGCATTTATTAATCAAATTAATAAGGTTCTAACAATCTAAATGACTTTCCTAGGCATCATGTCCAACAAAATGGACCATATACATCACTATGTATGAGTCTTAACTTTTCTTCGCTCTTCCTACCTTCTTAGGGTAAGGTTTCTCGGTCATCTTCCCTTCAAGACAAGACTCACAAGTAGGGAGTGGTTCCAGCTTGAGAAATTCAAGGGGACCATCTTTTACCAACCTCTTGATCCTATCAAAATTAATGTTACCAAGTCTCTTATGCCAAAGATTAGTAGACTCTGTGCAATGTCTCTTCATTCCAGACATTTTAGATGATGAGGCATTATCACTTTGCAGACATTCATTATTTACCAAAGGAAATATTAAATAAAGACCATTAATAAGATTGCCAGTAATCAAGACCATTTCATCTTTCTTAATTTCAACAATTGAATTAAAATTAATAGAGAATCGACAAAATGAAAGTCTAGATACTGAAATCAAATTACGATGTGCAGAAGGCACATAAATGTAGTCTTCTAAAATTAATGTCTTTCTATTAGTTAAATAAAGCATAAATAAGCCGATTGACTTCACTGCAACATTTGCACCCGAGCCAACTTTAAGCTTCTTCTCCTGTTTGGTCGGTTTTTTGGTTTCCTTGAACCCCTGCAAACAATTGCAAACATGTACAGTGGATCCAGAATCCATGCACCATGAGTTAGGAGGACAATCCAGAAAATTTGACTCAATAGTAATCAATACTTCAAAGCATCTCATACCTTGAGTATTGCCGCCACCCTTCTCAAGAGTTGCAAGGTAAGTCCTACAATTCCTCTTCCAGTGGCCTATTTTACCATAGTGGAAACACTTTCCCTTGCCTTTGTTTTCCTTGCCAGTATCACCTAAAGAACCTTTGACAACTCTTGCCTTACCCCTATTGTCTTTAAACTTACCTTTGTCATTGTTCCATTTTCTAAACTTTTTAGATCTATTGGAGGTATCAAGTTTATCGACTATTAAAGTTTCGCCCTTAGTTGAATTTTTGATCAAATCTTCTACAGCCACAAGTGAGTTCATAAGCTCACTTAGTGACATTTCACTCTTGTTCATGTTATAATTTAACACAAACGCATTGAAGGACGAAGGGAGTGACTGCAGAACAATGTCAACCTGAGTGATGGCATCCATCTCTCCACCAAGAATTTCTAGCTCATTTAATAAGCTCATCATCTTTATAATGTGCTCCCTAATTGAAGTTCCCTCAACCATCTTGGTATTAACAAGGGATTTCAACTTTTCTTTTTGAGCTGACCTATTTTGCTCACCAAACATCTCATGCGGGTTTTGCAAAATGTCAGAAGCCTTATCCATGTGTTCATGCTAGCTTTGCAAAATGTTAGACAACGAAGCCAATATGTAACACTTGGTCATCTGATTGGACCTCTCCCATTGCTCTAACTCAGCCTTTTGGGCTGGTGAACCATCTGGAGGAATTTTGGGTTTAGGTGTCTTAAGACATAGGTCAAAGTTATCCGCGGCAAATACTATTCTAATCTTTCTTTTCCAATCTACATAGTTAGTTCCAACTAACTTTTCCTCACAAAGAATTTCAATCAATGGGTGTAGGCCTGTCATGATGTAATCAATTGACAAATAAAATAGTATTAGGGATCTATTGTATTCATTAATTACTATTACATTATGGGTCTGTTTCTAATAGTATTGCCAATTTAGGAAGTTTCGATTGACATCAAATACCTAGACACTGGCTTAATGTGATCCTACATTTGGGCACAATATCATACCACCTTGAATAGGTAGATAGAAACTATTTTCTCCGTTTTCACAGATCTCATCTAGTGAATTTTGGAGCATTCGATCTACTGTCTGATGTATAAGGGATGTTATACTCACGCTTTGGCGTTATTGTATAATATCTCTTATTCATGTGCCCACCTACCATGAACCTAATAAACACCTAGCGAAAGCTCACGCTTTGGCGTTGTTGCTCCCACTATTTGCGTGTACAGGTTTCACCATGTTCTCACATAGGTGAGAGGGATTAGGCCCGGCTTTGGCCTGTCAGCTGACTCACACTCCCCACTATAAGATCACATAGTGTATGGTAGAAGATCATAATACTTAGGGACTTGTCCCCAGTCTTATATTCACATGATATATTAAGGCAATTATTTCAACAGAATAATTAAACACATAAACAATAATTATCATCTCATGATAAAATCAACAGCATCATCTCATGATAATAAACAATAATAAACTTCATATGAGATTAATAGCTATGGGTCAGTAAAATTAAAATGTATGGATGCAAGAGAATGAGACAAGAATAAAGGCAGCTTGCAAACTCCTTCGCGATCCCTTCCTTTATCATTTTATCAAGATCATCATCGCAGCATCCTCCTTAACAGCATCTCCACCAATGTATAATATGGAATTTAAATGGGATTAGGGAAACTAGTATTTCATTCGCCCTTTTTAGGGAAATTGAATGAATCTGCCCTTTACAGATTGCCAAAACCTACTACATATTATCCTCTAATCAATGATTAACATTTAATCATTTTTTAAAATAATTAATTAACATTTAATCAATTGTTTGAGCTTGTATTTCTTATGTGAGCATCTCCACAGATTGCTCTTGGACATTCAAACCATGGCATACCCAATGTTATCCCATTGACCCTAAATAGGAATTTCATCAGAATTGCAAGTGACGTGAGATATCCATGTTGCAATTGAATCCCAGTGTAAGAACATTAACCAATACGGATCCCACCACATGAACTTTTTAATTCAATTAATCATTCCAATTACATTATCCTTAATGGCCCTTTGAGATTATTTATACTATCTAACTCATAGCCCATTGCACATCATCTGGGTTTCCAAGACTTCTGATTAAGCCATGAGAAACATTTTCTCATGTAAAACATTTTGAGAAAAATATTTTTATAAGTATAATATATTTTAAATAAAATATATTTCAAATTTGTTTTATTGCAAAATCACCTACGTAGGATTTAAGCTTAATCGTCTGTCTTACTCGGAACTTGGATAATCTCTCAAATTAATGAGTATGGATTTCTTGTTTGAAATTCATTATGACTCGAACAGATTTTTGACTATCCAACTGTCACTCTATCGTATTCCCTGAGGTAGAAAATACTTTGGTGGAATAAAAACAGTCAGATTATATTTTAATCATAGATGAACTCATTAGATCTAAGGATCATCGAAACTGTTCAATGTGAATGAGAGACCAACTATCTAATAGTATGTTTGTCGCACCCCAAAATACCCCCTAGGAGTTAAGGGATACTATAGGTCTGACTGTACTCAAATTGGAAAACCATCATGTAATGAATAAGACATAACATGATCTAATAGGGATATAACACAGAGCGCGGAAGCTAAAGTATTGCGGAAACGCAACCAACTTTTTCTTTTCTATATACCTAACAAGTATTCCAAGTTTTTATAAACAAAATACAGCAAGTAAAGGTGGACATGCCCACCTATCAAAACATAAAAGAAATATAACTCTCTCTCTCAATAGTCACCCCCATGGGGCCAATGGTCTAAGTTTTTTGCCTCCACCTGAGGCTCCACCGCCGGCTCCATATATGGCTCCTCCTCGCCATAGTCCTCCTCTATCTAAAGACCCGGAGTTCAAATGTCAAAAGGGACTTGTGTACCTGCCAATATGAAAGTACGACTGAGTATGGAATACTCAGCGAGTACAGGCTCCAAGCTAACAACCGTAATAACAAGTATACATGCTATCATAACAGTTAATTAAAGAATACAGTTCATGATTCATTCTTAAAGCAACATACAAATCATATGAGTTCTTGTGCATTTATGAAATTCTTATGAGTCCTTAGAAGCCTTGTGAGTTCTTGTGAGTTTGTGTGAATCCTTATGAGTTCTTGTTAGTCCTTATGAGTTCATGTGAATTCTTATGAGTTCTTGTGAGTCCTTATGTGATTCTTATGAGCCCTTCCTTCGTTATTCTTGTGAGCAAGATATTAGTACCCGTACAACCTGGGCTACCAATCTCCTTGACCATATATCAACTTATGAGCCTTTTCTTGCGAGCCAGAGGTTAGGACCCGCACATCCCTGGGCTACCAACCTCCTTGACCATGTACTTGTGAGCCTTTCATATGAGCAACTTGTGAGATCTTTTCTGGTGAGCAAGAGGTTAGCACCCGCACATCCCTAGGCTACCCACCTCCTTGACCATGTACTTGTGAACTTTTCTAGTGAGCAGGAGGTTAGCTCCCTTAACCATGGCTACCAACCTCCTTGACATTTCCATTTCTTGTGAACATTTCTTGTGAGCATTTCTTGTAAGTTCTTACGAGTTCTTGTGTATTATTCTTGATGAGTTTTACTTGTTATTTCGATTCTTAGCACTCGTGTATAATCAATAGGCAACATCATGTGACATGAAATTAAGCATCATATAACATTTTCAAGATTCCCAGAAACATGTGAGAGTTGAGGGACATGTAAAGCATATTAGCATGATTACCAATTAGTTGGGGAAAAGTCCCTAATTCATATGGCATAGTCTTGGTTCTAATTTCATACAAGCATTCCATCAAACACTTGGCATGCAACATCCCTTTAGCATTTTATTCATGTTTTTCAAGTTCAACATTTCATCAAGCACATGGAGTGTATTCATTATGAGTACATTGCCCTTCCCATTTTTCCATCACACCACAACAACAATCACGTCCTACATGGCATCCAATCGCCTCAACTAATCATCCCTTACACACATCCATCAAAATTATTTTATCTTGTTTATTGGGAAATTTAAACATTTCAAGAAAATAAAGTATCTAAGATCGATCCATAAGCATTCTTTAAGGAATATCTAGGTTATTACCAAGTTAGTTAGGAGGGTGTACTAACCTTGAAGATCAAAGCTTGATCTTGAAGAAAAACCTTTGATTGAGATCCCAACTTGATGGAGGAGCAATCCTTGAGGAGGAAGATCTTCCTTGAGCTCCCTTGATCTTCAAATCCAAAAACCCCTCTTTGGATTTCTCAATCTCTCCTCTCCTTTTTCTCTCTTTCTTCCTCTCCTCTTTCTCTCCTCTAGGTTTATGGTGAGCCAAAAACCCCAAATGGCTTTCTATTTATAAGCCCAAGGGTTGAAACCCTTATTCTTGCGTGTTTTTAAGAACAGATTTTCGCGATGACGATCGATTGTCGACTTGGGTCGATCGATCGTCCACACCTCTAGTTGACTATCCAATTTTCCTGGTCCCCGGCGATCAATCGTCATGCTTGGGATGATCGATCGTATGAGAACCCGAAGGTTGCCCAGATTTCTGGGCTCATAACGATCGATCATCGCCATGTGGCGATCGATCGTCAATCCCAGATTTTCATCATTTTCACCTGCAAACCCTTTGGGGCATTTCCAACCTTTTCCTCAATATTTTTTGGGTTTTAAACTCCTTTCTTCATGTTGCCCATGGATTATCGACATCCAATTATTCATGAATTATTAATTGGACTACGTGAAAGGCCAAGTGGCTATGAAAACACTGCTCATTAGGTACGGAAAGTTTCGGGGCGCTACATTCTCCCCCCCTTACAAAAGTTTCGTCCCCAAAATTTAGATGATACATACATGTATAAGATTGTGACAAAATACAAAAGTGTCCCAAAGTTCTAAATAAACAATTGAGGATATTTTTCTCTCACTTCGACCTCATGCTCCAATGTAGCCTCTTCTATCGAATGATGTTGCCATCTTACAAGGACTAAGGGATTGGTCTTGTTGCACAAGACTTGATCTCGCCTGTCAAATGTCATGACCCAAAAACCCCCTAGGAGTTAGGAGTCTTTCGGCTTGAGACCGCCGTGTTATACCATCTTGTATAACACATAAGGCTTCTTTACCATCCTGTGAGAGAGCATACAAGGCATAGTAAATAGTGAACCTGAAAATTTCTTCTGTACAATAAGGTTCCATGTATAAAACTCAACTAAGACTGAATGAGAAACTAAACCTTTTATACAAAATCCATCCCTTGAGTTACCAACTCAAGTCCAATGCAAAACCCCCAACATGAAACCCCAAATACATGTCTCTCCCTCTTAGCACTTAACCATCACTGATGACTGCCCATCGGCTTCTCGACATACAACTCCTCGACCCCTAGTTTAGGAGCACAACCCTCTAACCTGTGACCTGCCGAAGATAACAACTACGGCTGAGCTTTGAATACTCAGCGTCTACAAACTACTAACTAACAATGTTATAAAACATTAACATAACATATAGTGTACAGTTCATCATATAATATACAACATCTGAGTGCGGAAACCAAAATGAATTAACAAGTGTACACATTGAATCATAACGTATGATCTCTTATGAGTTCCTTATGAATCTTATGAGTCTTATGAGTTGTATGAGTTCCTTAGAGTTCTTAGAATTCTTTAGAGCTCCTTAGAGTTCTTAGAGTTCCTTAGAGTACGTAGAGCATTGAGATCCTTCGAGTTTAGAGCATTGAGATCCTTAGAGCATAGAGCATGTGAGATCCTTAGAGCATAGAGCATTGAGATTCTTAGAGCGTAGAGCATGTGAGATCCTTAGAGCATAGAGCATTGAGATCCTTAGAGAATAGAGCTTGTGTGATCCTTAGAGCTTGTGAGACGATCTTAGACTTATGAGATCCTTATAGCTTGAGTAACCGATCTTAGAATACCAACCCAAAGTTTGGCCTTGTCAATTACCAACCCAAAGTTTGGCATTATCAATGCTTATAAACTTGTGAGATTTTCTTATGAGCTTTTGCATATGAGTTATTCTTAGGAGCATTTACTTATGAGATTTCATGTGTCCGTACTTATGAGATCATGCAAGACATAGAGCATAGAGTACTTGTGCGTATCATAGAGAACATGTGAGCATCATTATATAATTAGAAAGCATTTAAATATAGAATTACTTTCATGGGAGCAAGTGTGAGCATCATAGTATTTGTGGAAAACTTATAACCATTTAGTCACCTCGTGAGCATCATAGTCCTCATAGTGAGTATTGAAAACATCAAAAGAGATTATGGAATTTCATTCATGGAGTTATCATAGCATATACATGGGCTACTTAGCCTATTTTGTCAAAATCACAATTCAAAGCTTACTTTATGGTAAAACCCTCCTTTTAATACTAATGCTTCATACAAAATTCATCATAAAAGTATGACGACAATATACATCATTTGTGAGTAATAGGAAAGCAAGAAATCCTCAATTGTGAAATCTATTACATCTTTAATAAGGACAAGGCCATAGGCCATGGAATTCATCAATGCCATTTATCAATCTCCATAGTATAATCATGCTTAAATCATGTATATAGTTGGTGAGCAATTTAGGAAAAACTAGAAAACCAATTAAGCACTTAGATTATAATATACTTTACAAGGATAAGGCCAAAGGCCTTGATTTCATCAAACCATACACAAATCCTAATTATTTAGCAAGGAATCATAACGTGGCCAATTAGTAGAGTGTGTCTACACCCTTTTGCTTAAAACCCCTAACCCCTCATATCCCTTTTCATAGGTTCTTACACCCCACATAGCATAACCCTTCATTAATTCATACATGAAGCATAACATAGAGAGCTAGTAGGAAGTATCTACTAATTTTCACCCAAAATCATGTTTTTCTAATTACTAAGCATAAATGAATCATAACAATGGAGTTAGTAGATTGTTCTACCTTTTAAAAACCGGATCCCTATGGTTTCTCGCTTTGGAATACTACTTGAAGGCAAAAGAAAGTTTTGAGGAAGCTTTTGAATCAATCCCAAGCTTGAGGAGAACAAGATTCACGCTTTAGAACGCTTCTGGAGGTGAGCTCTAAGCTTGAGAAGCAAATCCTAGTTCACCTCTTTACTCCTAGCACAAACCCTAGCAAAAACCCAAACCTTCCCCTCTTTCTCTATCAAGCTTTCTCCCAAAAACTTGCTGAGGGTTGTAGAAACCTTAACACCCACAAATTTGTGCTTAAATAGGCCATGGGATGGAGGCCAATGGCCCTTAGACCCTTAAAATATTTCAAAGGGTCGGTTCCAAGCCAAAAACCCTCACCAAGGATCTATCGGTCAAGAGCACCGATAGATCCTTCATAAAATCACTCTCTGGCCAATAAACCAGTACAAAAATCTGCTTGGTCAATCGATCGGTCATGGGGATGGATAGATCCATCAGTGTATGGGATTGAAGGATCTATCCTCCCCAAACTAGATAGATCCTTCACTATTCATTCCTTCATTTTTCCCGCTGTGGTATTTCGACCATAACTTTTGACTCGGTGATCTGATTTTAACAATTCAACTTGTGTTGGATTCTACATTTAAATGGAAACAACTTTCATGTTTTTCATAAAGCCTAATTATTCTATCTTCATATTTCAAAATTGTCCTAAAGGCTACTGGTCAGGAATTTCAGCAGATAATTTGCCTAAAACCCACTTTTCACCGAGCTTCGACTCAAGATCGGGAGATGTGATAAACATGAACCTTAAAGAGGATCTCAATATCTTTCTAATGGCTCAAGAATCACTCGATTCCAATTTCGGATGAGAAAACAAGATTTCTATCAAGTTTAGGTATTCTTCGACATTCCTTTTTGCGACACTTAGAGTATTGTATACTCTTGTTTTATTTTCATCCCAACACCCTAAAACATTTTCCACACATTTTCTGTCTCATTTGAAATCTCTTTTCATTTTAAAACATGAAGCCAACATCCCATTAAGGGTTTTGGCCTAGAAAAACACTATTCACAACACTATTCATAGCACTATTCACAACACTATTCATAGCACTATTCACATACCATTCACAGCACTATTCACAGCCTAGTGAACTCGGTTCCGGGGTTCTACATCCAAGATCTGAACTTGTTGCTCTACTAATGTGAGATCTTCTCGGATTTCTACTGGACCAAGCTCGATGACATGGGATGAATCCGAGATATATTTCTGGAACATAGAAATGTGGAATACATTCTGGACCGCCGCTATATGAGCGGGTAAGGCAACACGGTAAGCCACCTCACCAACTCTAGTGATGATCTCGAACAGACCCACATATCTCAAATTGAGCTTCCCTCGCTTCCCGAACCTCATAACACCTTTAGTTGGCGAAATCTTGACAAACACAAGGTCACCCACCATGAATTCAAGATCTCTCCTACGGGTGTCGGCATAGCTCTTTTGTCGATCCTATGCGGCTTTCAGCCTTTCCTGGATAAGCTTGACCCTATCGGCAGTTTGTTCAATTAACTCAGGACTCAACACCTTTCTTTCACCTACTTCATCCTAGTATATAGGAGATCTGTAACTTCTCCCATACAATACCTCGAAAGGTGCCATTTGGATGCTCACCTGATAACTATTTTTGTAAGCGAATTCAACCAAAGGCAGGTGATCCTCCCAACTACCCTTGAAGTCAAGCATGCAGGCTCGGAGCATATCCTCTATCACCTGATTCACCCTCTCGTTTTTCCCGTCAATCTGGGGATGGAAAGTCATGCTGAAGTTTAAACGGGAACCCATAGCACTCTAGAAGCTCTTCCAGAACCTAGAAGTAAATCTAGGATCCCTTTCCGACACGATGCTCACTGGCACTCCATGCAACCGAACTATTTCCTTGATGTACAATGCTACTAGCTAATTAGAGTTGAAAGTAGATTCACCCTCTCGGTTTGCCCGTCAGTCTGGGGATGGAAAGCCATGCTAAAGTTTTAATGGGAGCCCATAGCACTCTAGAAGCTCTTCTAGAACCTAGAAGTAAATCTAGGATCCTTTTCCGACACGATGCTCACTGGCTCTCCGTGCAACCGAACTATTTCCTTGATGTACAGTGGTACTAGTTGATTTGAGTTGAAAGTAGTCCGATACGACAAGAAATGGGCAGACTTTGTCAGCCCGTTAACTACGACCCATATAGCATCGGAATTTCTAGCCATTCGTGGCAATCCCATGATGAAATCCATAGAAATTTTCTCCCATTTTTACTCGGGAATGGGGAGGGATTGTAACAGACCTGCCGGCCTCATGTGCTCGGCCTTGACTTGCTGGCACACCAAGCACTTAGACCCATACTCCGCTACTTCCCTCTTCATATTCCACCACCAAAAGTGCCCTTTCAGTTTCTAGACATTCTGGTACCCCGGGGTGAATGGTATACTTAGACCGGTGAGCTTCATCCAAGATCTCTCTTTTAAGCTTCTCATCGGCAGGGACACATACTTTTCCCTTGAAGGTGATAGTCCCATCATCCCTCACACCAAAATCCTTGCTACCCTTGCTAACTGCCTAGTCCAGGTAAGCAAAGAGCTCGGCATCCTTTTTTTGCATCTCTTGGATCATGCCCAGGATGTAAGGCCTAACGGTGATATTAGCCATTACCGGCCTAACGGTAAGGAGACTGGAACTGATGTTGAGGTTAGATGCATCCTCCAACAACTTCCATTCTTGCACCATCATGTGAGCCAAGAGTCCATGAGGCTTCCTACTAAGTTCATCAGCCACCACATTCATCTTGCCTGGATGGTATTGAATAGAGCATTCATAATCCTTTAAGAACTCCATCCATCTCCACTGCCTCAAGTTCAACTCCTTTTGGGAAAACAGATACTTAAGAATTTTGTGATCTGTGAACACATCGAACTGTTCCCCGTAGAGATAGTGTCATCTTCAATACAAATACAACGGCGGCAAGCTCTAGGTCATGTGTAGGGTAGTTCTTTTCATGATCCTTTAATTGCCTTGAAGCATAAGCAATAACTTTCTTATCTTGCAACAAGACACATCCTAACCCGACGTGCGAGGCATCACTATAAACCATGAAGCCGCCACTCCTGGATGGCACTGTAAGGACCGGAGCTGTAGTGAGCCTCTTCTTTAACTCCATGAAGCTACTCTCACACTTGTCGCTCCAGGTAAACTTGGCATTTTTTCTCATCAAGTAAGTGAGAGGGGCAGCCAAATTGGAGAATCTCTCTACAAATCTCCGGTAGTAGCCTGCCAAACCGAGGAAACTACGTATCTCTGTGATACTCTTAGGGCTCTCCTAGTTCATCACTGCCTCTATCTTTGCTAGATCCACTGTAATGCTCTTGGCGGATACCACATGCCTGAGAAATACTACTTTCTCCAACCAGAATTCGCACTTGCTTAGCTTGGCATATAGCTTATGCTCTCGAAGCATCTCAAGAACAATGCGATGGTCTCGATCGTGATCCTCCCGTGTCGGGGAATATACCAAGATATCGCCGACGAACACCATGACACATTGATCAAGATAAGACCTGAACATCCTGTTCATCAAATCCATGAAAGCTTCCAGAGCATTTGTCAAACCAAAAGGCATGACAAGGAATTCGTAGTGTCCGTACCGAGTCCTGAAAGCCGCCTTCGGAATATCTACCTCCTTGATCTTCAATTGATAATACCCGAACTTTAGATCAATTTTGGAGAAGAATCTCGCTTCCTTTAACTGGTCGAATAAATCGTTTATCCGTGGTAAAGGATAACGGTTCTTGATCGTGACCTTATTTAACCGTCGGTAATCAATACACATATGCATTGAACCATCTTTCTTTTTCAAAAATAGCATTGCGGCACCCCACGGTGAGGCACTTGGCCTAATGAACCCCAGGCTTTACAGTTCTTCTAACTGCACCTCTAACTCCTTGAGTTCAATAGGGGCCATCCTATAAGGTGCTCTTGAAATTGGAGTTGTGCCCGGAGCAAGCTCAATCGCGAACTCTATCTCTCGATCAGGAGGCAATCCAGGAAGTTCTTCCACAAACACATCCAAATACTCCCAGCCATGTCCATGGTTCTCCTAACTTGGTGGACTCCCTCTGTCTCTGTGTGGCTCTCCACTAGTGTTCAGCCGCACCTTCCATTACAAAGGTGGCCCAGTCCACTCGCTGCTCATCCGTGCAGTGGAGCGCTCTGAAAATCTACTCTAGTTGTATTACCCATGCTTCTATGACCATCGGGTCAGTAGTACCAAAGAAGGTAGGAGGACGTAATCTCCTAAATGCCTCTAATCCTGAAGCATGGTGTACAAGAGGAGGTGTAGGTGCAGTAAGAGTAACGACAACTGGCCTAGCTGCTAGCATAACCAAAGTCTCGGCTATAGATGCAAAAGCTTGAGCAAAGTCAGGTTGCTCGTCACCCGAAGGGGTATCACTTCCACTCTCCCTTGTATTGTATCTGTAAGCCCGAGCACTGCGTCTCATGATCAAATCCTGAGAACGACAGTACAACGTGAGTCTAACTTGGATACTTATTTAGTAACAATTTCATAATTTACACAATGCGTAATTCATTAAGTATAGAACAATGCACACATGATATACATAACAATGGCATAACATACAATCCATGTTCCTAGCGTAGGACTCTAAGTTCGGTTGAAGTTCAATGTCACGACCCAAGACCCACCCTAGGAGTTAGAGTGAACTTTGGACGACTAATCATGACTTGCTTGACAAACCAACCTGCAAAACCCACAGAGCATATACAATAGAGGACAAAAACAGCGGAAACATACTCTAACATGGTATAGCGGAAGTCTACCAAACCTCTATGTATATACATACGCAATCCAAGTTTATACAAAAAGTAACCAAAAGAAAGTGCGGACAGACCCGCCAAAATACATGAATGTATATCTCTCATCTCACCCACAGCTATTCACTCAGAATCTACAACCACCTAATGGTAACCCTCTACGGGAGGTTCCTCCAAAGGCTCCTCGACGTACTCCTCTTCCACCCATGGACCAAGAGCACAAACATCAAATGGAGCAGTAGCTCCCTCAGAACCTGCCGACATAAGAAGTACGGCTGAGCATGGAATACTCAGCGGGTACCAAATACTAACCAATAGTCATAGCATAAAAATGGCAATACATAAATCAGGAGCAATTCATATATGTAGACGGAAACAATTCATATCATACAAGGAAGTAAAGCAATTTATAATCATGCTTGTATTTCGTAGAAAGCCGATAAAACCTCTTGGAAACATCGTGCACTTGACTTGGTTTGAAATATCTTTTCGTACTTGAAAGCTTATCGTGTTTGTCTTACTTGATCTTGTCGAGCGTGTCGTACGTGTCATGTCATGCATGTCATGCGTGCTTTCTTGTGATCATGTAACTTGTGAGATACACTTGTGAGATATCCTTGTGAGATGCACTTGAGAGATGCCTTGAGAGGGAAGGGAGACCCTTCTTTATGCAATGCACTTGCGAGGGAAGGGAGACCCTTCTTCATGATATGTATGTACTTGCGAGGGAAGGGAGGTCCTTCTTCATGATATGTACTTGTGAGTGAGGGGAGACCCCTCGTGGAATGTTGGTTCTTGTTTTCTTGTGAAAAGCGAGGTAAAACATATCGTAGGATATGTCCCACCTCTAACCACGTTCTTGAAAACCCCGATAAATCATGTCATGCATGCCGTGCTCGTGGGAACCGTGTACATACTTGCATTTAAATTTAAATATGACATTTGGGTAATTTCACAACACATATAACATCAATGATTGAGCAATGTAATATTCATATTATTTAGGAAAGCAAGAGAACACACTATCATAGGCCCTAGCAATATTCATAATTTATTAGGCATGCATTTCCTAATTTACAACTCATTTTATTCACCTTGGCATTTCATCAAACATGGTGTGTTCATTATCCATTATTCATTTAAACCTAAATCATGCTTTTCTAGGTGAGTTTACTCACATCACAAAAGTGTGTTTATTATGGATACAATGCCCTCCCCATTTTAATCATAACAACACAGCCCTTGGCATCCAATCACCCATTCCATCTCCATTCACCATTCACAACCATCCATCTCATAGCACATGTGTAAATGAAAGAAAATCAAAAGAAATAAAGGGAAAAGAGGAACTATAACTATGAGGGTAGTAAGAAGTACCGACCTTGATCAAGTGAGGAAGAAATCCCCTTTCCAAAACGACCGTGTAGCTGCTGCCCTAGCTTGGAGAACGCTCTCCAAGAGTGCTTGAGCCGTGATCTTGGAGAAAAACCCGGACTTGAAGTGATCTAGGGTCTCAAAACCCCTTTGATTCTTCTCCAAAATGGAAACCCTAGGTTTAGGAATCGCCCTCTCCTCTCTTCTTATCTCCCAATCTCTCTAAGTGTCGAAAATGAAGCCCTAAAGGCTCGGGTTAAACTCTTAAGGTAAGAGTGAACCGACCAAAAGACCATAATACCCTTACTGAAATTTCTGCAAAAGCACGAGTGCCGAACACGTCGTGCTGTGAATAGTGCCGAACACGTTGTGATGTGAATAGTGCCAAACACGTTGTGCGGTGAATAGTGTCAAACACGTTGTGCTGTGAATAGTGCCGAACACGTTGTGCTGTGAATAGTGCCAAACACGTTGTGCGGTGAATAGTGCCAAACACGTTGTGCGGTGAATAGTGCCGAACACGTTGTGCGGTGAATAGTGCCGAACACGTTGTCCGTTGTCTTATGTACAACGTGCCCGTTGTGAGCTATACAACGTACCCGTTGTCTGTTGCACAATGTTTACGTTATCAGAGCATGTCGTGAGCTGTACAACGTGCCCGTTGTCTGTTGCACAACGGATGCACAACGTATACGTTATCAGAGCACGTCGTGAGCTGTACAACATACCCGTTGTCTGTTGCACAACGGATGCACAACGTATACGTTATCAGAGTACGTTGTCTATGCGTTGTCTGTGCCTTATCAGAGCACGATTGCCTACAGGTCCAGACTGTTTTGGCCATATCTTTTGACTCATTCGTCCGATTTTGACGATTAAACTTGCGTTGGGTTCGTACTTCGAAAAGGAACATTTCTGACATATCAGAATTTCCAATTTCTTCCTTATTTATTAATTATACCTCTTTAAAGGCAAAATGGCAACGAAAGTGTCATGCACTAAATGTGAAAAGGTCCGGGGCTCTACATTCAACCTATTTTGACTAAGACTAACTTGCTAGTCTATACTTGGAATATGACTCTTTCATAACACCTATTAACTTATTCAATCATGGTATTGAGTACTAATTGACCCTAAGGACTCTAATGCCTAGAGCTCTGATACCACTTCTGTCTTGCCCCAAAATACCCCCTAGGAGTTAAGGGATAACTTAGGTGTGACTATACTTAACCTGGAAAATCATCCTGTAATGAACAAGGCATAACATGATCTAGTAGGGATATAACACAGAGTGCGGAAGCTAAGGTATTGCGAAAGCGCAACCAAAATTTTCTTTTCTATATACCTGACAAGTATTCCAAGTTTTTATATACAAAACATAGCAAGTAAACGTGGACATGCCCACCTATAAAAATAGAAAAGTAATATAACTCTCTCTCTTAATAGTCACCCCCATGGGGCCAATGGTATAAATCCTTTGCCTCCACCTGAGGCTCCACTGCCGGTTCCATACATGGCTCCTCGTCATAGTCCTCCTCTATCCAAGGACCCGGAGCACAAATGTCAAAAAGGACTCGTGTACCTGCTGACATGAAAGTACGGCTGAATATGGAATACTCAGCGAGTACAAGCTCCTAGCTAACAACCGTAATAATAAGCATACATGCTATCATAACAGTTAATTAAAGAATACAGTTCATGATTCATTCTTAAAACAACATACAAATCATATGAGTTCCTGTGAGTTTATGAGATTCTTATGATTCCATATAAGCCTTGTGAGTTCTTGTGAGTTCTAGTGGGTCCTTATGAGTTCTTGTGAGTTCTTATGAGTTCTTGTGAGTCCTTATGAGTTCGTGTGAATTCTTATGAGTTCTTGTGAGTCCTTATGTGATTCTTATGAGCGCTTCCATCGTTATTCTTTTGAGCAAGAGATTAGTACCCGTACAACTTTGGCTACAATTCTCCTTGACCATATATCAACTTATGAGCCATTTCTTGTGAGCCAGAGGTTAGCACCCGCACATCCCTGGGCTACCAACCTCCTTGACCATGCAGTTGTGAGCCTTTCTTATGAGAAACTTGTGAGATCTTTTCTTGTGTGCAAGAGGTTAGCACCCGCACATCCCTGGGCTACCAACCTCCTTGACCATGTACTTGTGAGCTTCTCTTGTGAGCAAGAGGTTAGCACCCTTAACCGGGGCTACCAACCTCCTTGACATTTCCATTTCTTGTGTCACGACCCAAAAACCCCCTAGGAGTTAGGAGTCTTTCGACTCGAGACCGCCGTGTCATACCATCTTGTATAACACATAAGACTTCTTTACCACCTGTGAGAGAGCATACAAGGCATAGTAAATAGTGAAATTGAAAATTTCGTCTATACAATAAGTTTCCATGTACAAAACTCAACTAAGACTGAATGAGAAACTAAACCTTTTATACAAAATCCATCCCTTGAGTTACCAACTCAAGTCCAATGCAAAACCCCCAACATGAAACCCCAAATACATGTCTCTCCCTCTTAGCACTCAACCATCACTAATGACTGCCCATCGGCTTCTCGACATACTCCTCCTCAACCCCTGGTTCAGGAACACAACCCTCCAACCTGTGACCTGCCGAAGATAACAACTTCGGCTGAGCGTTGAATACTCAGCATCTATAAACTACTAACTAACAATGTTATAAAACATTAACATAACATATAGTGTACAGTTCATCATAGAATATACAACATCAAAGTGCGGAAACCAAAATGAATTAACAAGTGTACACATTGAATCATAACATACGATATCTTATGAGTTCCTTATGAATCTTATGAGTCTTGTGAGTTGTATGAGTTCCTTAGAGTTCTTAGAATTCTTTAGAGTTCCTTAGTGTTCCTTAGAGTTCTTAGAGTTCCTTAGAGTACTTAGAGCATTGAGATCCTTAGAGCATAGAGCATGTGAGATCCTTAGAGCATAGAGCATGTGTGATCCTTAAAGCATAGGGCATTGAGATCCTTAGAGCATAGAGCATGTGGGATCCATAAAGCTTGTGAGACGATCTTAGACTTATGAGATCCTTAGAGCTTGAGTAACCGATCTTAGAATACCAACCCAAAGTTTGGCCTTATCAATTACCAACCCAAAGTTTGGCTTTATCAATGCTTATAAACTTGTGAGATTTTCTTATGAGCTTTTGCATATGAGTTATTCTTAGGAGCATTTACTTATGAGATTTCATGTGTCCGTACTTATGAGATCATGCAAGACATAGAGCATAGAGTACTTGTGCGTATCATAGAGAACATGTGAGCATCATTATATAATTAGAAAGCTCTTAAACATCATCACATACCCATAGAACTACAATCATAGAAATATCATACATGTGCTTAGAGCATTGGTGAGCATTAGAGCATACTTGTGAGCATTATAGTGATCATAGCAAGCTCTTAAACATTTAGTCATATGCATAGCATGGAGTGCGTGTGAGCATCGAGTACTTGTGAGTATCATGGTATAATAGAAAGCATTTAAATATAGAATTACTTTCATGGGAGCAAGTGTGAGCATCATAGTATTTGTGGAAAACTTATAACCATTTAGTCACCTCGTGAGCATCATAGTCCTCATAGTGAGTATTGAAAACATCAAAAGAGATTATGGAATTTCATTCATGGAGTTATCATAGCATATACTTGGGCTACTTAGCCTATTTTGTAAAAATCACAATTCAAAGCTTACTTTATGGTAAAACCCTCCTTTTCATACTAATGCTTCATACAAAATTCATCATAAAAGTATGACGACAATATACATCATTTGTGAGTAATAGGAAAGCAAGAAATCCTCAATTGTGAAATCCATTACTTCTTTAATAAGGACAAGGCCATAGGCCATGGAATTCATCAATACCATTTATCAATCTCCATAGTATAATCATGCTTAAATCATGTATATAGTTGGTGAGCAATTTAGGAAAAACTAGAAAACCATTTAAGCACTTAGATTATAATATACTTTACAAGGATAAGGCCAAAGGCCTTAATTTCATGAAACCATACACAAATCCTACTTATTTAGCAAGGAATCATAACATGGCCAATTAGTAGGGTGTGTCTACACTCTTTTTCTTAAAACCCCTAACTCCTCATATCCCTTTTCATAGGTTCTTACACCCCACATAGCGTAACCCTTCATTAATTCATACATGAAGCATAACATAGAGAGCTAGTAGGAAGTATCTACTAATTTTCACCCAAAATCATGTTTTTCTAATTACTAAGCATAAATGAATCATAAAAAGAGAGTTAGTAGATTGTTCTACCTTTCAAAAACTGGATCCCTACGGTTTATAGCTTGGGAATACTCCATGGTAGCATGATCCAAGCTTAGGAAGAAAGCTTGAAGTGAAAAATCAACTCCACTTGATCACTAGCACAAAGCCTAGAAGAACCCGAGCTCTTCTCCCTCTTTTCCTTCAACTTTCTCTCAAAAATCTCCTCTCTTGGGTTCTTGTAACCCTAGCCACAAAATTGTGGTTTATATAGGCCAAGGGGTGAGGCCAAAGACCATTACACCCCCTAAATATCTCAAGGAGTCGGTTCCAAGGCAAAATCATGCACCAAGGATCTATCCATCATGAGCACGGATAGATCCTTCAAAAAACCCTTCTCTGGCCAAAAAACCAGTACAAAAATCTGCTTGGTCAATCGATCGGTCATGGGGATGGATAGATCCATCAGTGTATGGGATTGAAGGATCTATCCTCCCCAAACTATATAGATCCTTCACTATTCATTCCTTCATTTTTCCCGCTGTGGTATTTCGACCATAACTTTTGACTCGGTGATCTGATTTTAACAATTCAACTTGTGTTGGATTATACATTTAAATGGAAACAACTTTCATGTTTTTCATAAAGCCTAATTATTCTATCTTCATATTCCAAAATGGTCCTAAAGGCTACTGGTCAGGAATTTTAGCAGACAATTTGCCTAAAACACACTTTTCACCGAGCTTCGACTCAAGATCAGGAGATGTGATAAACATGAACCTTAAAGAGGATCTTGATATCTTTCTAATGCCTGAAGAATCACTCGATTCCAATTTTGGATGAGAGAACTAGAGTTCTCTCAAGTTGAGGTATTCTTCGACATTCCTCTTTGCGACACTTAGAGTATTGTATACTCTTGTTTTATTTTCATCCCAACACCCTAAACCATTTTTCACACATTTTTTGCCTCATTTGAAATCTCCTTTCATTTTAGAACATGAAGCCATCATCCCATTAAGGGTTTTGGCCTAGAAAAAACACTATTCACAATACTATTCATAGCACTATTCACACACCATTCACAACACTATTCACAGGCTAGTGAACTCGGTTTCGGGGTTCTACATCTTGTGAGCATTTCTTGTGAACATTTCTTGTAAGTTCCTATGAATTCTTGTGTATTATTCTTGATGAGTTTCACTTGTTATTTCGATTCTTAGCACTGGTGTATAATCAATAGGTGACATCATATGACATGAAATTAAGCATCATATAACATTTTCAAGATTTTCATAAAAATGTGAGAGTTTAGGGACATGTAAAGCATATTAGCATGATTTCCAATTAGTTGGGGAAAAGTCCCTAATTCATATGGCATAGTCTTGGTTCTAATTTCATACAAGCATTCCATCAAACACTTGGCATGCAACATCCCTTTCGCATTTTATTCATGCTTTTCAAGTTCAACATTTCATCAAGCACATGGAGTGTATTCATTATGAGTACATTGCCCTTCCCATTTCTCCATCACACAACAACAACAATCATGTCCTACATGGCATCCAATCGCCTCAACTAATCATCCCTTACACACATCCATCACCATTATTTTATCTTGTTTATCGGGAAATTTAAGCATTTCAAGAAAATGAAGTATCTAAGATCAATCCATAAGCATTCTTTAAGGAATATCTAGGTTATTACAAAGTTAGTTAGGAGGATATACCAACCTTGAAGATCAAAGCCTGATCTTAAAGCAAAACCTTTGTTTGAGATCCCAACTTGATGGAGGAGTAATCCTTGAGGAGGAAGATCTTCCTTGAGCTCAATTGATCTGCAAATCCAAAAACCCCTCTTTGGATTTCCCAATCTCTCCTCTCCTTTTTCTCCTTTTTCTCTCTTTCTTCCTCTCCTCTTTCTCTCTTCTAGGTTTAGGGTGAGCCAAAAACCCCAAATGGCTTTCTATTTATAAGCCCAAGGGTTGAAACCCTTATTCTCACGTGTTCTTAAAAACAGATTTTTGCGATGACGATCAATCATCGACTTGGGATGATCGATCATCCACACCTTTAGTAGACTATCCAATTTTCCTGGTCCCTGGCGATTGATCGTATAAGAACCTGAAGGTTGCCCAGATTTCTGGGCTCATGACGATCGATCGTCGCCATGTGGCGATCGATTGTCAATCCCAAATTTTCATCATTTTTCACCTGTAGATACCTTGGGGCATTTCAAACCTTTTCCTCCATATTTTTAGGGTCTTAAACTCCCTCCTTCACACTGCCCATGGGTTATCGACATCCAATTATTAATTGGACTACGTGAAAGGCCAAGTGGCTATGAAAACACTGTTCATTAGGTACGGAAAGTTCCGGGACACTACAATGTTTATGCTAGAGGTCTCTCATTGCATGCAATCAGTCAGTGTACATTTAAGCACCCATATGCTGATGTGTAATCTCCACTACAATAGTTCGAGATAGAACTACATCTCAACTATTGAGAACATCTCAGCATAGTGGTAGCCATTTAAGTGAAGTGCCCAGCTTCACCCATAGCTGTGACTATATAAGGTATAAGGAACTGGAAAGTTATATCTGCATGTGATAATCCAATCATATACCTTTCCTACAATATATCCTAAGGACCTTTATCGATATCTCATATCGTATAGATCATGGTTAATTACCCATAATGAATACACAATAGATAAAGAAGAAGTCTATATTAATCAAATTAATAAGAATCTTACAATCTAAATGAATTTTTTGAGCATCATGTCTAACACAAGTATCACCTTGATATCATTATCTCCAATTAAGGAGTAGTGGATTCCTTATTGAGTGTTTACACACTTCTCCATACATCGTGTACATGACCCAACGTACCCGGAGTTAGTCTTGTGAATTGGACATTGCCGATTGACACATCAAAGCCATATAGACAGGTGTTTGAGAAGATGTTAACCTCTCAGGTCTAAGGACAATTTGTCGAATGGATAACCCTAATACAATCTGGCAGTGTATTCCATAGGGTATCCACTAGTGACCCCGTTCAGTATTACGTACTTGCTACATATACTCACATGTTAGTCAAGATTCAACACTCTTTACGAATGAGATTCATCACACTATCTTATAGAACTACACATGTGCAAGCCATGATGAAGTACGGCCCCCAACCAATACTCTAGAGGCTTTGAACAATATTAGGTTTACAAGGAACTGGAAAATTATATCTCCTCGTAACCTTTGCATGATTTTCTCACAATGTTACCTATGCAACTTTTATGTCATCCTCAAATGAGACAGTAATTATTATAAATACCCTTTATAGTTGGTTGTCTGTATACGATGCTTGTCTAATCAACATAGAAAAGTCTTTTATTGGCTTTCGAGGGCATATATGTCCAACAATCTCCCACTTGCACTCTAAGCCAATTAGATGTAATGCCCATCTTCTCAATGATGTTGCTCAAACACCAACTAAGACATAACTTAATATATATGGGTCTATCATGTCTGCTTTACAACAACAATTGTAGTAATGCAATACAACCTGTAACTCTTGTAGGTTTATTATCAATAACCACAGTCTTAAAAGACTAAACAAAATGATATTGTCCAACAATCATTTTTCAAAAATTAACTTGCTTGTGCTTTACTATTGTGCAATGCTCCAGACTAATCTGACCAATATCTTATTACATCAACATGTCATGAATATCTGATCTAGTACAAGTATACTGTCTTATGATATCACATATCTAAGAGAAACAGATTCCATTCCCCAAATGTAGAAACTCTTTTCTTGGAATCTTACTTGCACAAAAACATGATTGTTATTGGGAGAATAACAATATCATTTTCCTTTTATCTCTAAACCATTTAGGACTAAGAAAACATGATGTCAAAGTTTTTTTCATTCATTGCAAAATTGCTAGATCACATCTAAGAGAAGAATAATATTCACATTTCATTTACAATGAAAAGAATATTATCTTTGCATAAAACCAGGAAAGTAATCATGCTCCCACTAACCAGTTTGTACACAAAGGATACTTTCATCCTTAAATGAAAATCAAACAGTTTGATTACTTTATCAGAATAAAAGTTAGTCAAACTACAGATTCTGGGACCTATGGGTTCTAGTGTACTATTTAGGTATGGTGAGAGTAGAGAGTTGATCTCTATCAATTCTTATAGTTATCGGTCTATTGGGCTTCCACTTCTAGAACAATTCTAGATTCAGTTTCTCTTATAGGAAACTTGTATTCTTGTTTACAAATATCTTTCGTTATCCAGGAATAGAGACTAAATGTCTCTAATGCGAATCCCAAGCTCATCTTCTATCAAATCATATTCAATATAGTTCGATTTAATTAACAACACCATCATGGTATGGTTTGTTATGGGAATTATTTGAGACAAGATGTAATGAGAGTAACTTATGAAATTTCTATTAAGAGGTACTCTTCCCAATCATGGAAGACTTACCCAGCTGTTTCTTTATTTCATTGCGGAATTCCTTGAACTTTTCAAAGAAGGTGAAATAAAGTTAGCTACCTCTTAATGGAAGATTCATATGACTACGATCATCCGTGTGTATTAATACAATATGGGAAGACGCATCTTTCTCTATGATAATTACTCATAGTATTAAGTTCACAAAGACTAAGGGATGTGCCAGATAAAAATTAATGTTATAATAGTAACAATATACAAAACTAATTTCTACAAGTAATTGGCACATACATAGTCTCTAAGAATGAAATACTATTTTGAGCTAGTTTTTATAAAAACATCCTAATGGTGACTATGGCAACTATTGCTTTTGTCTTATTCCCAAGTAGAAGTTTTATCTACTCAGATTTCTCCTTCTCCTTAACAAACATGCAACTATTGCACTTATGCAAGGTCATACCAAGCATTAGGAGCTGGAGGTTCTAGCAATTAAGTTGGACTTGATGAGTATACAAGCTGGACAATCCTTCACTGTGAAGCACAATCCTTATACTTTCCTTTCTTCTCAGAAGAGCCTTTGTCCATACTACCAGAATATCTTTCCAATGGAAAATCTTGGATTTATGTCCTTTGCATAAATGCTCGGGATTTAGAACATCCAACTCTTTTGAACATCTTTGCAAGAAGCATTGAACTCTTCAAAGGTTCTTAGACATATGCAACATGTGGGACTTCAGACAATCTGATTCCCTAATTGTTCAACATAACCATATTAAAGGACTTCAAGAATTAGTTGAAGATCATATCCTCTGATCTCATAAATTTATTTCAATTTATCTCAGCACCAAGAATTGGGATTTATGAATCTCATGATCTCTATTATATTCTTTGTGACTGGGTTTCCCTAGTCAACTTGGTGTCCACTTGTCATTTTATATAGTAAGCTGCCTAACAACCCTTTTGTATTCTATAAACATCTCAAATGAGATTTAACATTAGTAGTGAGAACTTAGGCAATTCTTTAGATAATAAGTACAAACTTGAGATTCCTTTTCCATTCCAAACACTTTGAATTGGTCAAGAGATTCTCATTAAAGTCTTGATAAGGTGGTAATCGAATGACATGGCAATATATAAAACATACATCATAATATCACACATTATAATATCATTAGATCAGGGCTTTCAAGCTTTGATGATATTGCTCATCATTCAGTCAAATTTCATATACCCCTCAATCTATAAAATTAGAAAATATGTTACTTCATATTTCTGATGAGTATTGGGTGCCTTATAATGCACATGCAATCTTCTATACTACGATAGTATTACACATGCACCACAAGGTGGATGGTAACTATCCATCATCTGAACATCTCATGCATAACTCCTTATGTTAATCAGTGATTCCTAATTTTCTTATGACCTCTAAGGATAACATGACTGTCACCTATCAGCCATCATGTTCCTTGGTTAAGTGAAACCCATTATTCTTGGTTGTGTAGCACCCCAGACTTTTTCATCTTTAATGAATGGCACTTTCATAGCTAATTGGCCGTTTTCGTAGTCTAATTAATAAATAAGGGAGAAATTGGAAATTCCAAAATGTCAGAAATGTGCGTTTTCGAAAGACGAACCCAACGCAAGTTGAATCATCGAAATCCGACGAGCGAGTGAAAAGATATGGTCAAAACAGTCCAGATATACAGAGCACCGATCGCTCGGTCCAGTCAGCGATCGATCGGTCCATAACCGATCGATCGGTAGCTATCGCACGGTCAGAAATTTTGTATGGGGAAATTTTCTAGAGAGTGAGTTTTTGACCGATCGAGCGGTCATAAACACCGATCGCTCGGTAGGCAACCGATCGATCGGTCATAACCACCGATCGCTCGGTCTTCGCGTTTTTGCATAAATTTCAGTAAGGGCTTTATCGTCTTTTGGGGGTTAAACCCTTTCTCCTTAAGGCTTGCCCGAGCCTTAGGGCATCATTCACTATACTTAGAGAGATTTGGGAGATAAGAGAGAGGAGAAAAGGGTTTCCTAAACCTAGGTTGCTTTTGGAGAAGAAATCAAAGGGGTGAAGACCCTAGATCGTCCCCAAGCACGTTTTCTTCAAGACTTCAACTCAAGCTCGGGTGGAGGTGCATTCTCCAAGCTAGGGCAGCACTCACTCACGTTTTTGAAAGGGGTTTCTTCCCTAACTCAAGTCCCCTTCAAGCAAAGGCTTCCTCCTTCCAAATAGAGCTTCTATTTCAAGGTTTCTTCAAGATCAAACCTTGATCTAAGGTTAGTACACTCTACTAACTTTCTTTAGCAATAATCTAGTTTTTCCCCTTTGACATTATGATGTTGGTCTTGTATCTTCCCTTACTTGAAATGTGCTATACTTCCTAAACCTAAACAAGATAAATGTGAATGTGGGGTTGTATGTATGAATGGTGGATGTAGAGGCGATTGGATGCCGTTGGACGTGGTGAAATGTGGGTATGGAAAACGGTGGAAGGGCACTCTATGAATAATGAACATACTTGGATGTTGTGTTGGAAATTTATGCGCTAAAAAGGGGAAATAAAACTACTAAAATGTTGCACACTGGATGTTTGATAATATGCCTAAACCAAGAATAAATGAAATTGATAAAGGAAATGGATGTAAGCTTTATGTAATTATTCTTGCAAATGATGACTTGACCAAATGCCATGTTGATCACCTAAATGCTTACATGCTATACTATGAATTGAAATATGATGCGATATCCCTCTTGTTACACGTGTCCCCATGATTGTCACTATTGGCACGCACACGAGTACACATGCATGCATGAAACCGGGTTTCCCAAGATTGTATTTGTATATGATGAATCAAGAACATGACAAGGAGGTTGGTAGCCCAAGGAAGGGTGCTAGCCTCTGGCTCACAAGTGAAATGAATCAAGAACATGACAAGGAGGTTGGTAGCCCAAGGAAGGGTGCTAGCCTCTGGCTCACAAGTGAAATGCATCAAGAACATGACAAGGAGGTTGGTAGCCCAAGGAAGGGTGCTAGCCTCTGGCTCACAAGAGAAATGGAACAAGAACATGACAAGGAGGTTGGTAGCCCAAGGAAGGGTGCTAGCCTCTGGCTCACAAGTGAAATGGAACAAGAACATGACAAGGAGGTTGGTAGCCCAAGGAAGGGTGCTAGCCTCTGGCTCACAAGAGAAATGGAACAAGAACATGACAAGGAGGTTGGTAGCCCAAGGAAGGGTGCTAGCCTCTGGCTCACAAGTGAAATGGAACAAGAACATGACAAGGAGGTTGGTAGCCCAAGGAAGGGTGCTAGCCTCTGGCTCACAAGAGAAATGGAACAAGAACATGACAAGGAGGTTGGTAGCCCAAGGAAGGGTGCTAGCCTCTGGCTCACAAGTATACAAGTCAAGAACAAATCAAGACATGAAATACAAGACAAGACACGATACACATACATGATTTGACTGAGACACGAAAAAGGTTTCCGAGACATGAGTTTTACCGAGGTTTTTGCATTCATATACGCATGTCAAGATATGGCTATGTATCTTATGCTCTCACTATTGCTTTAAATTAATATCTTGTATTGCTCACTGTTGTTATGCTTTCGTTATTGTTATGGTTAGCTAGTAGTTTGTACTCGCTGAGTATTCCATGCTCAGCCGTACTTTTATGTCGGCAGGTACCGCGGATGTCCTCGACCCCGAGCCTTGGGTCGAGGAGGAGTATGTAGAGGAGAGGGAGCCACCTATCCCATGGCAGTCTCAGGAGGATGGGGACTTGGATGTGTGGCCATACCTCGACTACTGTTGAGAGGAGAGGGTTAGAGAGTTCCTTTTTGTATTTTGATAGGTGGGCATGTCCACCTTTACTTTGATTGTATTTGGTATATGTTAACTTGGAATACTATTTGGAGTTATAGAAGAAAAGAAAAAGTTGGCTTATGCTTCCGCACTTATGTTTAGTTTCCGCGCTCTGATTATCATTGTATTATATTATGTTTAGCCTCTTGCATTACAGGATGGTTTGACAGGTACACGTAGTCACCTCTAAAGTATCCCTTAACTCCTAGGGGGTATTTTGGGGCGTGACAGGTTGTCATATGATCAAGTAGGAATATGCCCCCATGCTAGTTGACACTCCCTATCAGATCATACACATTCTTATATACTATAGAAATAAAGCACTAGGAGTTTAATTTAGAATGAATTATGCTTGATTCTTGCCAGAGAGACAAGACTCATGCTAATTAATTCCTAGTCTTATTGATAATGAAAGGTCATAGGGTAAATTATCCTGCAGGATAAATTAGCCCATTTAATTCACTTAATATTTTTCTTGAGGGAAAACAGAATATTATGAACAAATTATACATCTCATGCATATATCAAAAGCATTCACAATAAATATACTTGTATCTTATGTATAAAACAATATACAAAATCATCATATGATAATAAATTAAATTTCATTTAATTAGATCAAACTGATTCCAATGAACTCCCATAACGCCCGGAAATCTTAATGGATCTAATCCAAGGGTACAAATGTTATTTTTAACGTCGGTGGGCTTTAGACGGTTCACTCATCCATATGATGGACCATTGGTTATACCAAGCATCATGGGCCCAAAATAACAATTATAAAGTGTTCATGTTCATCACTAAAGCTCATAAGTCAAAATGGACTATATTATCCTTTAATTCTCTATGAATTAATTTTAGCACATTAGGGTACACCAATCCTGAGTCTAAAAGAAATTATGGGAGTCTCTAAACAACTCTCTAAGACCTCTACTAGGGTTTATAAGTGTCACTCAAGCACTTCCCATAATCGTGAATATTGTTAGCCCAATTAAGACACAATTATCTCATGATCATGCAAGTAAAAAATTTCATGTAAAATTTTCAACATGGACTATATGCATCACATCTAAAAGGGCTATAATAATGTGTTTTATTTAAACACAAACTTTTTATGTTTCAACAAAACACATATTGTGAGGTTTGATCCAATTATCCAAAATTTGCACAAAAAAATGATAATCATATTATTCTAAGCAACTAAAAGCTATAACAAATCATCACATGAAATATATAATATAGGCACACAATGGGTCCACATGATCATGCTATCTTAGAAATCCTACAACTACTCTTGTAGAACACCTTCCAAGATTTATTCTCTATGCGATCACCATCATCTTCGATCTTCAATTCAATTTCTCCATAGAAAAATCAGCAACTCCTAATACTAAAATTACTTCATATTCAAAATAAGAAACCTTGAGAAACCAACCAAAATAGGGTGCTCAAGGGGAGTACAACCCATAAGAAGAAAGAGAAGAGAATAGATAGGGAGAACAAGGCATGATCATGGAACTCATCCACCATTCAACAAGAATATATATCAACAATTCATCAACTATGAATAATAACATGGCATGAAAAATAACTTAGAAAGTCCATAAACTCAACAAGGGTTTTTCTAACCTTAAGGAAACTATTTCCCATATAGTTAAGGCCTCTATTAACATTTAATAGAAAAAACCTAGAGCAATTAGTAAAGCAAGCATGTCTAGAATGAATTCTTAGGGCTTTAGATCATCATTAAAAGAAAACTATTTTCCTTTAATGCTTGGGAAATCATTGAGAGAAACAATTTCTCTAAGATTTAATCTGACCCTAAAATTCATCCTTACATTTCTCAATTGATAAACAAATAGAAAACACCATATTAAATTTGGCTAGCCTAGGGATCTAATCCCTTCCATATTATTTTGATCTAATAACTATTAATAGACCAAAATAAAAATCAGAAAATTGCTAATTTGTTATTATCATCATATATTGATTCCAAAATTAAGTTCAAAATCAATAATAGATGAATTCAAAAATTTTCATAAGGGCCAACTACTTTAGGGATTATTTGATTTAACAATTAAATAAAATAATACCCTAAACAATAGTATTAAATGTCCATAAAATAATTGATCTCTATCAATTAAAATTTACTTGAGATAAAACCCTGTATCTCAACCAATGGCATTTACGTAATTACTTGATTAACTATTAATCAAATAAAAACTTATAAATACTATGTAGCTGGTATTTCTGAGCACATGTAATTGATCCGAATCAACTACAATAACTATGGTATTATTCTCATAAACCTTTTAGGAGACTAGAAAGAATTTCATAATTAACATTTAATTAAATGATAGCCCATGGACTCGAAGCAGATAATTAAACAATTTAATTAAATCTTAGCCTGTGATCTCGAATCAAATAATTAAACTATTCAATTAAATGATAGCCCGTTAAATGATTTAATAGCATCTCATGCTCTCAAATCAAATATGGAATTAAGGGAAAATTTGAAAGCCTCTTGAAAAATTAATTTAGAAGACTCATTTTCCCGCTTAAGATTTTCGACTGAAGTTTTGACATTCAAAACGATTGCTTCTTGAAAAACTTTCTTCACGAAAGTTGTAGATATTTTCGACAGCTTCGAAACGATGCACTAAAGGACATAAATCGGACTTACAGTCACAAAGTTATGGCTGAAATACCGAAACTGTATCGATTCTCCTAATCAAATACAAATTCGAAAATCAATGAATCAAATCAAATCGAAATAAGCTTTAATCTCCTAGAACACTTAAGCAAGGGTGTCAAACACCATGGGATTTATTAAATAACATTTAATTAAATAAGATCCCATTAATAAATGCTGGCCTAAAATATCTATAGGTATCTAATTGATTTTAATCAAAGGGAAAACATGCAATAACACCATAAAATTAATAGATCATAAGGTAGACTTTGATACCACTAAAAGACATGAATATAAAATTTTTCGAAGCACTATTTTTAATTTAAACTTGATTTTGATCTAATCAAAATCTTCCCAAGGGTCATCCTATGATCATATTAAATCATGGTGCGAGGAAACATACTTATAAAACTTCTCAAGCGTACAGTCTCCTGTCGATTCACACGAACCTTCTTTAAATCTCCAAAGCTTTACTCTAATGGAAGCTAATGGCCCTTCCAATCAATGCTCTTTAATCTTTTCTTCTTATCTTTGATTTAAAAACCTTTCTTGATCAATCACTTCCATTCAAACTCAATTATCTTTTATTCTTTTCTTGAATGCAAGATCATTTCTTGAATGTAAGATCCTTTCATAAAGATTGGTTCTAATATTATCCAAGATAAAAAACAAAAATCAAGAAAAGAAATAAGAAGGGAACATGTGTCGTGACCCAAAATACCCCTAGGAGTTAGGGATACTTTAGCTCGTGGTCGCCGTATCATACATCCTGTATGATACATAAGGCATACATATTGTAGAACCCCGGATCTTGATGGCCATGTACGACGAATGATATCATATACTAAAGCATTTAAGAATGTATTTATGCTGTATGGGTGTTTGGAATGAAATAGGCAAGAGTATAGAATACTCTTGAGTATTGACAAGGGTTATGCCTTGGCATACCCTCGACTCTAAATAGCCCTAGCGTTCACACTGCTCGACGGAATCAAGCGATTCTTAGATTTTTAGAAAGGTAATTGAACCCTCTTTGGAGTTTATGTTGATCACTTGTCTTGGTTTTGAGTTGGTGTTAGGTCAAAAGACCGATTTCTGAAGTCGGTTCGGTTTAAAATCTGGATTGACGAAACCCAATTTCGGATCAGTCAAGTTTAGGGGCAAAATGGTCCAAAAAAAAGGAAGAATTGGAAGTTGTGAAAAACATGAAAGTTGTTCTCCTTCGAAATACAAATCCAACACAAGTTACAATTTTCAAAATTGGACAAGCGAGTTAAAAGTTATGGCCGAGATACGAAAACACAAAAATGCTGAAGCTTTCTGCAAAAGTTGCGATCGCTCGTAGGGACCCTACGAACGATCGTAGTGGAGCTACGAACGATCGTAGAGTTGCTACGATCGATCGTAAAGCCCTAGAAATGCTGGAAACTCTCGGGTGAAACCACGATTGATCGTAGGAAGCTACGATCGATCGTAGAAGGCTACGATCGATCGTAAATCGCTACGAACGATCGTAGATACGCGATTTTACTTTCTTGGATGCGATTTTTTAGGGGTTTTTCACCCCTTACACTATAAATAGAAGACTTTAGGAGGGTTTTTGGGTTACCCTAAACCAAGGAGAGTTCCTAGAAAGAGAAGGAAAGGATCTTGAGCATTCCAAAGAGGGTTTTGCTTGAATCCAAGAAGAGCTTCAATCAAGGGTTGGATCTTCCCCAAATCAAGCTTGGATCATTCAAATCAAGTAAGGATTTCTCAAGGGGTTTCTTCAACCTAGAAATTGATCCAAAGAGGTTAGTAAACTACTATCTAGCCTTGTTATCATACAAAGATGATTCAAATAGGTGATTTTAATTCTATTATGATACAAATAGGAAGTGTGGAAATTTGGGTGAACTAGATCATGAATAAACAATCAAATAGGGTTTTACAAATTGGGGATTTTTTAATAACAAGGATGAATATGGCTAAACTTGTAAGAAAATTGTAATACCTTTAAATGAACCATGATTTTAAGTATACTATGATGCAATGACAAACAAGGGATTTTGGGTGAACTTGATTATGTTCAAATAAGCAAATAAGGATTTAAGATTTTGGGGGTTTTCCAATAAAAGGGTGAATATGACTATAAGTGCAAGTAAGTGTTAATATCCTCCAAGGAACCATGATTTTAAGTGTGATATGATGAATTAGGCTTAGAAGCCATGATTGTTATGATGTGACGCAATGAATGAAATGTTCTACATTCTAGAATTGTTTAAGTATGTTATGATGCTAATATACCTTGTATGAACCATATGAGTTACTTAAGGTCTTCAAGTATACTATAATGATCATTATGCCTTGCATGAACATGTTTAATTTGTTAAAGCCTTCCACATAGATGTTATAATGCTCACAAGCACTCTACGCATGATAAGTATTGCACGACCGTAGTTTTTCTCATAAGCATGAATTTTCAAGAAAACATAAGAGGATTTTCAAAGGCATTCATAAATAAGAAGCATACATGCATAAGCATAGACTAAGCCAAACTTTGGGTTGGCATTCTAAGATCGGTTACTCCACGCTCACAAGGATCAAGTCTAGATCTTGCATGAACTCCACGTATTATAAGTCTCGCAAGGCTTTTCAAGAACTCATAAGAAACTCACAAGTCTAAGATCTTGCATATGTCTCCAAGGAGAACAAGCTCATAAGGATCATAAGCTCACAAGAAGCTCACAAGTACTCATAAGCTCACAAGAAGCTCATAAGCTCACAAGTACTCACAAGCTCACAAGAACTCTAAGCTCACAAGAACTCATAAGAAAACACGAGGCTCACAAGCATTCATAAGAACTCATAAGCATACATGAGAGGGTTTGTTTTCCATGAAAAGAACAAGTTTTATGAAAGGTTTTTCCCGACGGGTTTTAAGCATGGATTTTGGTGATTTGTATTCTTTTACGCACTGTATAAAATATTGTGATTATGATAGCATTGTTAGCTAGTAGATTTTGCTCGCTGAGTATTCCATGCTCAGCCGTACATGTTATGTCGGCAGGTACACGGACTCCATTTGACATATGTGATCAGGGGCCCTGGATAGAGGAGGATTATGGCGAGGAGGAGCCATATGTAGAGCCTCAGGATGAGGCAAATGACTTAGACCACTGGCCCTTTTAGAGTGATTACATAGAGAGAGAGAGAGAGAGTATTATCATTTTGTATTTTGATAGGTGGGCATGTCCACCTTTACTTTTGTGATGTATGTACAAACTTGGAATACACAGCATGTATAGAAAAGAAATTTTTGGATTACGCTTCCGCACATTGGTTTAAGCTTCCACCTTATTCATGATTATGGTTGTCATGACTTGGATGTTATTACAGGATGGTTTGGTATCGGATATGGCACATCACGAGCCAAAGTATCCCTAACTCCCAGGGGGTATTTTGGGTCGCGACACATATCAACCTGTCAGAGTACACAAGTTATAACACATAGTGGAAACAAGGCGAAAACAGTTCATAATAAAATACTCATATCGTTAGGTTCATGTTTGAACCAACAGAACATGTCCAAAATATGAAGTATGGAGTGGACAAGTCCCACTCTGAATACTATCAAAATATAAGTATCATCTCTCTCACTCTCTCAACAGAAATCGAAAATGGGTCGCCTATCTAGAGCCCCCTAGTCTTGGTAATGATCCATGGTAGGCTCCAGCTCGTAGTATTCTTCCTCAATCCAAGGCTCCGAACCACAGACATCGAAAGGAATACGTGCACCTACCGAAGTCAATAAATCGGCTGAGCATGGAATACTCAGTCGCATACAAACGACTAGCTAATAGTGAAATAATAATATCATGGAGCATGCAAGACATAGAACTGTGGAGTATAGAAATCTGTGAAAACCCGTACTAATTCCAAAACCATTTCCTTATGGGTTTCTTATGAAATCCAAAACCTTATGAGTCTTATGAGCGTATGAGAATCAAGTCTTATGAGTTCTTAGAGTGCCTTAGAGTTCTTAGAATTCTTGTGAGCTTAGAGTTCTTATGAGCTTAGAGACTTAGAGCACTTATGAGATCCACTTAGAGCACTTAGAGCCTTTAAGATTCACTTATGAGCTTATGAGATTCACTTATGAGCATAACTTAGAGCCAGACCTTAGCACCCGTGAAAAGACTTAGAGCCAGACATGTAAATATCCTTCATCGAATACATAGAAGTGGGCTGCCAAGATCCTTGACCAACCTTCCCGTTGGCTTTATCCAATTTCTTATGAGATTTCTTTGAGCCAGATATGACATATCCTTGGATATGCCCTATCCTTGACCAACCCTTAGTTTGGCTTTATCAATGCTTTTGAACTCGGTAGCTTATGAGTTCTTAGAAATCCTTATGAATGTTTCGATAAACCCGACTTATGAGAAAACCTTCAAATCATACGAGATATGTAAGACATAGAGTGCATATAGTGCTTGTGAACATCATACTATACTTGGAAAGCTTAAAAACATGGAATCATAATTATAGAAATTTAATAATAGTGATAGCTTACAAACCATGAGAATCCATCATTTCAATTCATCCAAGAACACACTGTAAAATATGGTTTTATTTAAAGAATATTCAAGGTTAGATCGTAGAGTGTATCTACCTCAAAAGGAAGCTTTTACACTTCTATGGAACAAGAATCAAGCTTGAGGAAACTTGGTTGAAGCTTTGAGAAGCCTGAACCTTAATTGGAAAACAAAACCAAAAACCCCTCTTTTGATTTCAGAATTTGAGAATCACATTGGGTAGAAAATCTAAGCTCTAAAACACTAAAAATAGCAAAGTACAAACCTTAGAAATAAGGATTGAGCTTCACTTTGGTCTGAGAAGAACGCTTTGAGAAATCAAAATTTTCTTCTTTTTCTTATTTTCTTTAATCTCTCAAAAATCCAAGCTTAGGGTTTGAATAGATCAATCCAACGAATTCAGATCCTATTTATAGGTCTTGGGTTGTAAAAATCCCTAAAAGTCCTTGCAAAATATCTCCCAAGGTCGGTGGAAGAATTCTGGGTCATTCTGGGCATGAAATCGTCTACGAGTGGGTTCCATTCGTCGACGAGTGGTCGAAAATCTTCGCCGAATAGGGTAAATTTGCATTTTTTTTGGTTTACTTGTGGACGAGTCCAAGGCACTCGGCAACGAGTGGATACTCTGACTGGGTGGAGTTTTTCCTGCTCCGGTATTTTGACCATAACTTTTGACTCACTTATCGGATTTTGACGATTCAACTTGTGATAGATTCATCTTTCAAAGGGGAAAAAATTTATATTTTATGCAACTCCAAATTCTGAGTTCTTAATTGTCTAATTTAGATCTAAAGCTGACTGGTTTGAAAATGGATTTCAGCACCCTAGATTTTCAGTAGACTCGTTTCTGGAATTCTGACGTTTGACCCAACCTCGACTCAAAATTTGAAAAAGTGATAAACATGAGCCTCAAAGAGGGTTTTGATATCTTTCCAAAAATTCAAGAATCATTCGATTCCAATCCGTAGTGAGAAATCTAAAGCTCCTTCAAGTTGAGGATATGTTTGGGCATTCCTTTCTTTGACACTTAGAGTATGTCATACTCTCATTTTTCATTTATCCCTAACCCCCACAAACACTTTCCACACATATTTTTATTCATTCAAAACCTCCTTTCATTTTAAAACATGAACCCATAATTTCATTAAGGCTTTAGGCCTTGAAGGCACTATTCATAGCACTATTTACAGTACTATTCATAGGCCATGAAAGCGAGATCCGGGGTTCTACAAAATGTGGTTTGAACAATTCTTGATCATCAAGAATTTGTTCTTAATCTTCTTCAGGATCCAAAACCAACCAAAGAATCACCATGAGAGAGGTGGTCGTACAACTCAAGAGGGGAGAGAGAGAAAAACATGGAAGAAAGAGAGATCTCTTATGGTGGACTTTCCACCCTATGGGGTCTATTTATAGACCCCTTGATTGCTAACTTGTAGATCAAGTCAAACTCCTCGTTCTAAATTCTAGTCCAATTAGAATCCTCTTTCTTACATATTAAGTTAGAGATAAACTCCATGTAAGCGCAAAATTTGTCTTATCAAATTTTCTCCATTGTTGTATGGAGTTTATTGTTTGTTGTGGGGGACTATCCTTCCAATCTTAGTAAACTCAGATTGTTAAATTACCTTCCCTATTTGGGGAAGAACCTCTGATTAAGAAGAAGAAAAAAATTTGAATAAACATATTTTTATTTATTCAATGGGGTTGCCCAAATCCCATATAGGCATTACAAATGCCTCATTGAGGTCTTTATATTTATAGAAAAAGAAAGAAGATAGGGTGACCATTTTATGAGGCTCACCTGATGTTCTTTATTGGCAGGGGAGATCTTCTTCTTCCTTGCTATTTGCTACTGGCTTGCTGTTGCTTGAAAGGGAGGAGAGAGTTTTCTCTTCTTTTTCTCTTCTTTCTTCGTGTTTGTTTCTTGTGAGAAGCCTTCCTTTTATAGGTTTAAGAGAGTCCTTTTTCGTATCTCTCTTTGACTCCCCTATTTTAGGGAATTCAACTTGGGCTCTCCTCTTAGAGTGTGCCAGCTCGTGGGTCTCCCTTATCAGGGAGACTCCTCAAGCTCAAGAGAATCCTCTTCTTTTGAGGACTCTTGTACCAGGTTTCCCTTTATTTGGGAGGAATCCTAGTACCTATCGAAAAGGAGGATGTTTAATCAGATCATTTCCTAGGATATAGGACATAGTCCTAATCCTATCACAATTATGGAGTGCCATGTGCCATCCCATGAGATTTTAAAAGAGGAGATCCTTATCTTGGGATCCCCACAACTTGATAGAGAATCTTTTTTATCAAGGATTCTCTGCCCTATGACAGTCAGATGCTGACTGTCAGCTGGGGACAGACTGACCTAGGTCAGTCTATAGACCAGAGGGTAAGACCATAGGTCTTGCCCATGGACCAAAGGGTAAGACCATAGGTCTCGCCCACAAACCACATGGTGAGACCATAGGTCTCGCCCATGGACCACAAGGTTAAACCATAAATCTCGCCCACGGACGACAAGGTGAGACCATAGGTCTCGCCCATGGACCAAAGGGTGAGACCATAGGTCTCATCCACGGACCACAAGGTGAGACCATAGGTCTCACCGATCTCGCCCACGGACCAGAGGATGAGACTATAGGTCTCGCCCACGGACCACATGGTGAGACCATAGGTCTCGTCCACGGACCAGAGGGTAAGACCATAGGTCTTGCCCATGGTCCATGGTTAGGTCCAGGACCAAGCATGGTGATAGTTGGTCCGTGAGGTCTTAGCTACCATGGATTGGATACATGTCAGTCTCTAGGAGGCTGGCACTCAAGTTTGATCCGTGGGGTTTATCCTCACGGCTAGGAGACGTGTCAATATCTTAGAGGTTGGTATTAGAGAGTCATCCGTGAGGTTTTTGGTCCTCACGAATTAGACACGTGTCAGTCTCTCAGAGACTGACACTCAGATGCTATCCATGGGGTTTTAATCCTCACGGATGGGATACATGTCAATTTCTCAGAGACTAACACTAAAGACTCATCCGTGAGGTTTTAGTCCTCACGGATCATACACGTGTTAGCTTCTTTAAGGCTAGCACTCAAAAGTTATCCTTGAGATTTTGATCTTCATGGATGGGACACATGTTAGCCTCTTAGAGGCTGGTACAAGAGATAGATCCATGAGATTTTAACCCTCACGAATTGGACAAGTGTCAGCCTCTCAGAGGTTGACACTCAAAGGTTATCCATGAGGTTTTGGTCCTCATGGAATAGACAGGTGTCAGCCTCTCGGAGGTTGGTACTTAGGGTTAGATCCGTGAAGTTTATCCTCACGGATCAAAACCCCACTTTGCCTTGCTGGGTGGCATAATGGCCAGCCATCAGCATTTAATGCTGACAGCTAAAGGCATGCGCATGATATAGGCACGTGCAAACTTGAACCATCTCTCCGAGAGATGGTGATCTGGTGTGTGCCATTGCACATGCACCTAGGCAATGGACGGTGAGATTTAACTGCCCATAAAATACCCCTCAGGATTTGGATGGTTGGAAATGATTCATCCAGCTGGATCCTGACACCTGGCAGTGACAGTGGAGAGGTGTAATTACCTTCCACTTAAGGTGATAGTGGGAAACCCATGATGAGGTAACCTCCACCATTAAGACCAAATGGCAGGGAGCATTCCTTTCATCCGGACCGTCCATTTCGAAATAGATGGTCAGGATTGACCTAGAGGCAACCTTTATAAGGATGCCTTAAACTCGGGGAAGACACTTTGTCTTCCCTAACCTTCCGAACCCAGAAACTTCTGTGTTCAGAAAAATTTTCTTCAAGAAGAATTTTCTTCTTCTTCGTTTCTTTCTAATCTTTCCTTCATTTCGGGTAAGATTTGACCCTGGTAAGGGTTAATGGGGGAAGAACCAGTGTTTTGCCCTACCCTTTTTTGTTGTTTTCTTTTTTTTTTACCGAAAACGGGAATGAGGGTTTCAGACCTCATCCCAGAGGATTGGATGCCCCTTTGGGCATTCTTTGGATATTTTTGGTCCTGGGATCCCTTTAAATGCATTCTTTTGCATTTCTTGGGTTTTCCCAAGTCAGGGAGAGCCTGGGATGCCCTTTTGGGCTTTCTACAATTTCTAGCAAGAATTCTGGTCCCATTGCTGGAACCCTTGAATTCTCCGGTCATGGGCAACCAGACCGATGACTCACTGCCTGTGGTTATGGCCACGGACAGCTTGCCCACAAGACTTTTGTCCATCAGCTCCGATATATTGTCCATGGATACTTTTATTATTCATGGAATTTTATCCGTGAATATTTTGAGTATCCGTGGATATTTTCCACTGATATGCTGCCCATAGGATTCTGATCCGTGAGCTTAACAAATTTATCCGTGGAGTTTTGTCCGCAGATACACTTAATTTTCACAGTCTTCTGTCCGTGGAAATTTTGAGTCTCCATGAATATTTTCAACGGACATACTGCCCACAGGAATCTGGTCCTGTGAGCCTAACAAACTTATCTGTGGAGTTTTGTCCACGGATACACTTAATTTTCACAGACTTCTATCCATGGAAATTTTGAGTATCCGTGGATATTTCCCATGGATTGGCTATCCACAGGACCTTAATCCTTGAATCAGAAACTGTCCATTGGCTTGTCTACGGATCTCACCCTTAGCATTTGTCCTTAGACATTTGCCATGATAATTACCTATGGACATTTGCAATAGCAAAAAATCCTTAGGGTGATTACTTTTTAAAGTAATTTCATCCTTAGATGCAAACTTTAAGTGAGGCATCCAAATTTCACAGACTCGGGTTTTAAACCTAAGTCTGGAATTAATAAATCTTTTAATCGCATATTTATTAATCATTATCAGGACAGGTGTATACCCCCATCTAAAGGCCCACTTTTGACCATGTAATCTGAAATTCATGATTTGGTTTAATGTCGTTGAACTAAATCATTGCATATTCTGCCTTTTTCTTTTGCAGAATGGCTAGAGCACTGAGATACTTTCATGGAACTGAAAACCTTTGTCAAGTCGACACTGACAAAGATGACAAAAATGGGGCGAGTCTGATCGCCAATTGGAGATCATGGGAGCATTTGGGGTAGAGGATGTTGAGCCGCTTCCAGTTACAGATCTGAGAGAGTGGGTACTTCGTGGAAGAATACCTGTATGCATTTATGATGCTAAAAAAGGTTTGATAGGCAACCGATTTGTTTCTGATGGAAGCTATCTGATACCTTCTCACGCTGCAATAGACCCGCCAGGCAAAGACCCAGAGAGGGTATTGAAGGAATTGTTTCCTATTCTATTGACCAAGACTGATGGCATTTGCTGGGATGCATCTATGGCCATCAGGAGTTGCTCCACAGTCGATGGCAGAACTTTGTGGTAGTCATGGGTTCATGACGTATATGTACGCTTCACTGATGAGTTGACAGCTCTTAGCATCCGAGGAACAGTTGGACTTGCCAAATATGAATACAAGCAAGATGTTTTTCTATTTTGCAGCCTTCTTAACCAGTGGTGCACCGATATCAACAATTTTGATATGGCCTGGGAGGAGGTCAGATTTTCAATTCATTCGATGAGCCGCATTTCAGGGCTGCTGGTCAGTGGAGTCTTCTACGATGAATTCAACCCTTCAACAACGTTCTATATTCAGAGAACATCCCTGCTTGCACTCAAGAATTGTACAAGGTTTACAACGCCCTTCTAAAAGCAAATGCGGATTGAGCCACCATTCCTACTGATAAGGGTAAGGCTCCCGCTGTTGAAGAAGAAACTAAAGAACCAATGTTGAGCAAAGGTGCGAAGGCACGTAAAGTGAGCAGAGTCACTCTAAGGTAATGGTTGGAATATTTCTTCAAGAGAGAGCCATATGAGTATTCCAAGCCGATTTACATGACTCCATCAAATTAAGAAATCAGGAATTCGATAATCAAGACCAGTGACGGAGTCAGCAGAGAAGGTTATCTGGCTGCCTTCTTATCCTGCTAGTTGTGCAGTTTTGTCCTACCTTCACACAGAGCAGAAGTAATCCATCCTAAAACATTTGTGGTGGCTAGACGGATGGCGACTGGTGTGAGGCATTCTCTACTTATCCCAATGATGGCATCGTTGTACAAAGAGATAGGATCATTGCCCAAAACAAGTACCCAGGTCACCAATTAGCCCAAGGTCCCTTCCAGTACCTATTTGGCTGGATCGGTTAATATTTCCCTTCTTTTTATCCGAGACAGATAACTACTGAAGCTGAGATGAATCTGACATACTTGGTCTACATAGTCGATCAAACACCAGCAAAGTATTGCTCCTGGGAGGCAATTAAAAGCATGTGCACCGCTCTTGGTCTTTACAAGGCTCGTCCTTTCAAGGGAGCTTCCGAGCTAGCTGGGAACGACTACTTAGTAGATGACATGAGTTCGGGCTATTCCAGCAGAGAATTTTTTATGATGACAAGTCTTCGTCCAACTAAGCTGCTGTGGCGTCTTGGAAAGGAATGCTTCATGGAACCTTACTACCTGAGCAGATTTGGCCGACAATTTGGGTATGACCAAGCAAAACCACCGACTTTAGAAATTATTGATTGCACTTTGACTGATTTTCATCAGATCAAACAAGAGTGGAATCACTTGATGTGCGTTGATACTCGATCAAGATTCTTCATTCCCTCTCAAGCGCAGGAAGGTCGACCCTCACTAACATTCTCTATATAGTGGTTAAATTGCACCTCTACTTACTTGAAGTATGGTGGCTGTGATATTCCAGTCGTGATCATGAAAGAACATTTGGCGAGGATTACCACTGCTACTACTAAGGCAGGTGCATCCGTTCCCACTCAAGCACATGGTGCTAGGAAAAGGAAAGAACTGTCAAGGGCCAAAGCACCCGCTAAGAGACAAAAGATAGCTTCCACTACCCATAAGCGTCCAAGAACCAAACCAACTTCTAAGGGGAAAGGCAAGCATGCTCAGAGAAGTCCTTCTCCCATAATAGAGCTGACCGAGGAAGAGAACCAGATGGCCAAGATAGCTTCCTTGCGGCCAAACATGATATACCCATCAATGCTGACACCGGCGATTTTGGGAAAACACAGGAAGGACCTTATGGTGCCGTAAAATTTATTGTTCGTCCAAAAGACCATTCGGCTGTGACCACTGTTGGGGTAGCTGTTCATCCTCGTATTTTGGAAGGATTTGGTGAGACCATTGTAGCTGACCCAACCAATAATGTTGATGATGGAACTGATTCACCGGCACATGACGATCATCAATCCACTCTTGATCGAGTTCAAATGAATTTGCTGATAATAGTCAAGATGATTCTGTGAGTCTGAATCTTTATGGAGATCATTTGGTGGTTGCACTAGAAGAATCTCGTAGAGCCAATGAGCTAAAAGTGCATCTATTTTTTAAAGCTTAAATAACTGAAGCCGCTCTGCTCTCTCTCTAAGCCCAGCGGGCTATCAGGAAAGCTAAGAAGCATGCTCTTAATATTGGGCAATCCTCTAGTTCAAAGACCGATGGAGAATTCATCCAACCAGTAAAAGATATTTCCGAGGCTGCACCAGCTGAGATTGGTCCTAGCTTTACAAGAACTGTGACAGCGAACACAACAAGTATCAACCCTGTCGATGAAGTTCCCAATATAGAACATACCAAATCAGTTGAGCCTACAAGGTCAGTGATAGCTGAAGTGCCACAAGAGCAAGAGAACATTGCCTTTGAAGTTAAGACAAGGGTTGATATGGGGTCTGAAGAAAGGGTTGAGGCAGAGATAAGTTAAGAACTGTAGGCTGAAATTAAGCTGGAGGCTGAAATGACTGCCGAGACAAGGTCAGAGGTTGGGATGGGTATCGAGGTCGATATAGGACCTGAAGCTGAGACCAACATTAAACTTGATGTTGAGTCAGATGTGGGGACTGTGCCTGAAGCTAGAGTCAATATTGAGGCCACTCACGAGTCTGAGTTGAACATTTCTGAACTCCATGTCCAAGAAGAAGACCGGGATACCGACGTGATTAAAAATGGAAATAGTTCCCTATTCTATGTTGTTCACTGTTGAAGGGTCAACCTCTGAAGATTTACCTTTTCTTACCATGACCCCCTCACCTGAATATAGACCATTTACTCCTTCGGCTGATCAATCCCCGACATCTCCTGTCAGACCCCCTTCACCTAAATATACTCCCTCTACTCCTCCACCAAAAAAATCCGACAAAGGGCCTCAAGGATCTAGGGGCATTCCATCTGATAGATGGTTGGTGGACAGGAATAATTTTGATTCGCTTCTTGGGAGAATCTCTGTACTTCCCAATACATAGCTTTGACTTCTCCTCTTCTTTTAACCAAATGATTTTCATATTTGCTAACTCATAATTTTTTTTGTAGGCATTATCAGACGAATCATTGATGCTCCACCATTTACTTTTGGAGTAACCAACAATGCTCCCATCCCTCCTCCATCCAAGCTGTTGGCCGATGCTTATGCAGAGAGTGCTAAGCACATACTTGAAGGTTTGAAGATCTCACTACTCAATAGAAACTTCAAGGATTTTGATCAGATGAACGACGACTGTGTTTCAGCTTTCAACATCCTTGATAGTCTGGGCATCAGAGATCCTATCATGCAGTAGAAAGCCAAAGCTTGGATTAGTTCAGGCGAGAAAGTATATGTAACGCCCCAAAATACCCCCTAGGAGTTTAGGGATACTTTAGGCGTGACTATACGTACCTGCCAAACCATCCTGTCATGACCAAGATAATTTAAGTACTAAAACAATGAAAATCAGAGCGCGGAAGCTAAACATAAATGCGGAAGCGCAAACCAACTTTTTCTTTTCTTCTAAGATTTCTCAAATAGTATTCCAAGTTAACGTATATACAAACATGTCTAAGTCTAAGGTAGACAGACCCACCTATCAAAATGTCAAAATACATAAAAGATCCTCTCGTACTCTCCCCTCAACAGTAGTCGAGGTATGGCCACATGTAGAGGTCTCGATCCACCTGAGACTGTAGTAGGATAGACGGCTCTCTCTCCTCTATATATTCTTCCTCGACCCAAGGCTCCGGGTCGAGGGCTCCCTCGGTACCTGCCGGCATGAAAGTACGGCTGAGCATGGAATACTCAGCGAGTACAAGCTACTAACCATCCATAACAATAATAAACATGCAAAGAGTAGTACAATACCAATCATCAATTCCAAATAATAAAATCATAGAATTAAACAATATTAATCATCTTGATGAGCATGAATGCAAAAACGCCGACAAAACTCATGCTTGAAAACCTGTTTCCATGTCCCGATATGCATTTTAAAATCATGTATGCGTGCCTGCATGAATGTCTTGTCATCATCTTGTAACTTGTGAGCCAGAGGCTAGCACCCGAATCTCCCTGGGCTGCCAACCTCCTTGATATGCATGGTTTTCTTGTGAGCCAGAGGCTAGTACCCGAATGTCCCTGGGCTACCAACCTCCTTGACAATAGGTGATTTTTATTACTTGTTTAGTTTTCTTGTGAGCCAGAGGCTAGTACCCGAATTTTTTCTGGGCTACCAACCTCCTTGACAATAGGTGTTTTAGGGGTTTTCTTGTGAGCCAGAGGCTAGTACCCGAATGTCCCTGGGCTACCAACCTCCTTGACATGCAATATTTTCTTGTTGGTTATTATATGCACATGCTCTTGAAATCTCTGTTCATGCTATCATGCGTGCTCGTGTACGTGTCAATTGTGACAACCATGGAATAAGGGTAATAAGAGAGGTATGACATCACCATTCAATTCACAATATAAGCATATGAGAAATTGAGTTATCAACATGGTATTTAAATCCATTCATCATTCATGAGAATACATGCATAAGGCCCCTTTCCATTTCTTCATTTAAATCATTATTTCATAGTTTAGGTATTTCGTCAAACACTTAGCATGCAAGTTTTCTCATTGTTCATTTTCTCCTTTTTAGTGCATATTTTACATTCAATCACACAAGATAAGTTTATTATTTGTGTAATGCCCATCCTCCATTTTCCAATCCACGGCCCACACATACCATACATCACCCATTCGGCATCCAATCGCCACATCCAACATCCATACCATTTCTTTATCTTGTTTATATTTATTAGGGATGATACATTTCACAAGAAAGTAAACATAATTGCCTAAATCACATTTCATAAAGAAAACTTAGATTTATTGCTAGGGTAAGTTAGTAGGGTGTACTAACCTTAGATCAAGGCTTGATCTTGGTAGGAACCTTGATTGAAGCTCCAAAAAGGGTAGGGAACAACCCTTGCTTGAGGAAGACTTGAGTTGGGGAAGGAACCCCTTTCAAAAAAACGTGTGTGGGTGCTGCCCTAGCTTAGGAGGAGGAGTCCCACAAGAGCTTGAGTCTTGCAATCGAAGCCAAACGAGTTGGGGGATCTAGGGTTCTTAAACCCCCTTTGACTCCTCCTCAAAATCAAAACCCTAGGTTAGAGTCTCTTCTCCTCTCTCCCTAACTCTCAAAAGCTTCTAAGTGTTGTAAATAATCCCTAAGGACGTAGCTCGGTTATGCGCTAAGGACGTAGCTCGGTTAGGCACTAAGGACGTAGCTCGGGCAATGTGCTCTGATAAGGCACAGACAATGCACAGACAACGGGTGCGTTGTGCGACAGACAACGGGTACGTTGTACAGCACAACGGGCACGTTGTACATAAGACAACGGACAACGTGTTCAGCACTATTCACAGCACAATGAGTTGGCACTGTTCACCGCACAACGAGTGGGCACTATTCACAGCACAACGAGTGGGCACTATTCACAGCACAACGAGTTGGCACTGTTCACCGTACAACGAGTGGGCACTATTCACAGCACAACGTGTTCAGCACTGTTCACAGCACAATGTGTTTGGCACTGTTCACAGCACAATGTGTTCAGCACTATTCACGGTCCTCGCGTCATTGCAAGAAATTCTAGTAAGGGTATTATGGTCTTTTGGTTGGTTCACTCTTACCTTAAGAGTTTAACCCGAGTCTTTAGGACATCATTCGACACTTAGAGAGTTTGAGAGAATAGGAGAAAGGGGAGAAGGCGATTCCAACCTAGGGTTTCCATTTTGGAGAGAAATCAAAGGGTTTTGAAACCCTAGATCAACCTCAAGCCCGTTTTCTTCAAGATTTCGGTTCAGGCATTCGTGGAGCTCGCGATCCAAGCTAGGGCAGCAACTCACAGTCGTTTGGAAGAGGGATTTCTTCCTCATCTCTTCAAGGTCGATACTTTTTACTACCCTCCTAGTTATAGTTCCTCTTCTCCCTGTATTTTCTTTTGATTGTCTTTTATTTACACATGTGCTATGAGATGGATGGTTGTGAATGGTGAATGGAGATGGACTGGGCGATTGGATGCCTAGGGTTGTGTGTGATGAAGAAATGGGGAAGGGCATTGTTCCAAATAATGAACATACATGTATGATTTGAGTAAAACCCATCTAGAAAAGCATGTTGTAGGGTAAATCCATAATGAACACACCATGTTTGATGAAATGCCAAGGTGAATAAAGTGAGCTGTAAATTAGTAAATGCATGCCTAATAAATTCTGAATATTGCTAGGGCCTATGATAGTGTGTTTTCTGCTTTCCCTAAATGATATGAATATTACATTGCTCAATCATTGATACTATATGTGTTGTGAAATTTCCCAAATGTCATGTTTAAATTTAAATGCAAGTATGTACACGGTTCCCACGAGCACGGCATGCATGGCATGATTTATCGAGGTTTACAAGAACATGGTTAGAGGTGGGACATATCCTACGATATGTTTTACCTCGCTTTTCACAAGAAGACAAGAACCAACATTCCACGAGGGGTCTCCCCTCACTCACAAGTGCATATCATGAAGAAGGGCCTCCCTTCCCTCGCAAGTACATACATATCATGAAGAAGGGTCTCCCTTCCCTCGCAAGTGCATTGCATAAAGAAGGGTCTCCCTTCCCTCTCAAGTGCATCTCACAAGGACATCTCACAAGTGTATCTCACAAGTTACATGATCACAAGCAAGCACGCATGACATGCATGACATGACACGACCTACAAGAATCAAGCAAGATAGACAAGACGAGTTTTCAAGCACGAAAAGGGTACTTTAAGTCAAGTCAAGTGCACGGTGTTTTCAAGGGTTTATCGGTTTTTTATGAATGCAACATGATGAATTATATTGCTTTACTTCTTTGTATGTTGTGAATTGTTTCCGTCAGACATATATGAATTGCTCCTGATTATGTGTTGCCACTGCTATGCTATAATAGTTGGTTAGTATTTAGTACCCGCTGAGTATTCCATGCTCAGCCGTACTTCTTATGTCGGCAGGTTCTGAGGGAGCTGCTGCTCCATTTGATGTTTGTGCTCCTGGTCCATGGGTGGAAGAGGAGTACGTTGAGGAGCCTTTGGAGGAACCTCCCGTAGAGGGTTATCAGTAGGTGGTGTTAGATTCTGAGTGGATTAGCTGTGGGTGAGATGAGAGTTAGATTTATGTATTTTGGCGGGCATGTCCGCACTTTCTTATGGATTCCTTTTTTGTGTAAACATGGATTTAAGTATGTATATACATAGAGGTTTGTTAGTCTTCCGCAGTGCTATGTTAGAGTATGTTTCCGCTGTTAATGTCGTCTATTGTATATGCTCTGTGGGTTTTTGCAGGTTGGTTTGTCAAGCAAGTCATGTAAGCCATGATTAGTCGTCCAAAGTTCACTCTAACTCCTAGGGTGGGTTTTGGGTCGCGACAGAAGTGGTATCAGAGCTTAGGCTTTAGGTCTCTAGGGTCCCTTAGAATCTAATACCACGGCTTGACAAGAGCATATGTCAGGAAACAAGTTAGGAAGAAAGTAAGTCGGAAGAGAGTCTTGATCCAAGTGTAAGACTAAACTTTAGTCTTAGTCAAAATGGTTTCATTCAACCAAGTACAAGTCCTAAGTACGCTAGAACTCTAAAGTATAAGTATAATGTGATGAATACTCTGATGACTTGATGTGATGTATATTAGTATTATACCACTAATACAAATTGAATTATTGTGAAATGGCGTTGAAATAAACTGTGGTTTCAAGTGAGACTCATGTGGTGCTATTGTTCTCAGGACTTTAGTCATGAGGCGGGGCACACGGGGTTGTGGACCACATACCAGAGCTTCCTCTTCTTCACGGGATGAGGATGAGCAGCCGGACCTCTCTCAGGTCTTAGGCTCTATTGCTGAGACACTTGCCATACTGGCGGCTCGGCAGGCTATACCATCATCGGCGGCACCTACTCCACCGCCGGTAGCTCCAGTACATCGTACCGCTGGAGTTGAGGCATTCAGGAGATTGAGGCCTCTACCTTTCCATGGGAGTGTGGACCCTCTTGCTGCGGAGGCATGGATCCTCCAGATGGAGAAGATCTTTGCGGTCCTCTCGCCTACAGAGGAGGAGAGAGTAGCATGGGCAGCTTTCATGCTAGAGAGCGAAGCCCACCATTGGTGGTTGTCCGCATTAAGGATGCGAGATTTGACCATGCAGGGTCAACCTTGGACTTGGGAGGAGTTCAAGGACACTTTTTATAAGAAGTACTTTCCGATAGGAGCATAGGAAAGGAAAGAGAGAGAATTCATCAACCTTGAGCAAGGTTCGATGTCAGTAGCACAATATGAAGCTAAGTTCTCGGAGCTCTCTAGATTTGCGCCTCACATGGTGGCTACCGAGGCAATGAAGGCAAGAAGGTTTGAGCAAGGGCTCAAAGATGTTATCATGGAGAAGGTTTCGGTTTTCAGACATGCTACCTACCCTGAGGTAGTAGACAAGGCCTTATTGGTCGAGGCCAATTCAGAGACAGTGTCCAAGAAGAGGGAGTTGGCGAGAGGCCAATCCAGTAGTTCGGCACCTCTAGAGAGGCGGACTCGTACCGGCCCTTATCAGTATGCGTGGCCAGCACCACCGATGAGGCCATCTTATGCGCCTCCAGCTCCCCGGCAGTATGTGCCTCAGGCACCGCTACCTCAGGCTCTTCCAGCTCCACGGCCAGTTACACCTCAGACGGTGAGGTATGCTCCACCTTCGGCCCCTTCGACTTATACACACAAGGTCTGCACTTCATGCAGCCGAAGGCACCCGGCAGGAGATTGCCGAAGAGCATCGGGTGGATGTATTCATTGTGGTCGCCAGGGCCATATGATCAGGGATTGCCCCAGTCGGCATTTACCAGGCCAGTCTCAGGGGATTAGGCCCCCAGCACACCCAGCAGGATCATATCAGGCGTCATCTCAGACTACCCGGTCTACACCTCAGTCTCGCCAGGCGAACCAGGGGCGAGTTTTTGCCTTAACAGAGGGTGATGCACTTGCATCTGACGATGTAATGCAAGGTACGCAGTTGTAGCTTATTTAATTATCCGTAAATTAAACTGTTAAGTATTAATTGATTGTGTACATACTTGACATGTTATATATGTATATATACCTACATGTATACACTGTTGATCCATGGATTAACTCCGTTAGTTAAAATTTCAGGAACCCTACTAGTCAATGAGTATTTGGCTCGAGTGTTGATTGATACCGGGTCTACTCATTCATTTGTCTCGTCGAGTTTTTCAGAAGGCTTTTCTGTAGAGCCAAGACAGCTAAAACCGGAGTTAGCCATTTCGACTCCCCTCGGCAAAACAGTATTGGCAGATAAAGTGTATTGAAATAGTGTGGTCCAAGTTGGAAGCCACGAGTTGGCGGTTGATCTCATTGTCCTTGGATTCCAAGACTTTGATGTTATTTTGGGAATGGATTGGTTAGCAGCGCATCATGGGCATGTAGCTTGCTTTGAGAAAATGGTACTCTTCAAGCCAGTAGAAGGAAAACCATTCCACTTTCGCGGGTTGAAAAGTAGATCTATTGCTCGTTTTGCGGCGTTGGGCTTAGCTAACCCCGAGGCAAAGGACTCATCGACTATTCCGGTTGTGAGTGAGTTCCTGGATGTATTTCCAGAGGAGTTGCCAGGATTGCCTCCAGATAGGGAGATTGAGTTTATGATCGAGCTTGCACCAGGCACAGCTCCTATTTTCAGAGCTCCATATAGGATGGCCCCTATTGAACTCAAGGAGTTGAAGACTCAGTTGGAGGAATTGCAAGGCCTTGGTTTCATTCGACCAAGTGTCTCACCGTGGGGTGCCCCGGTGTTGTTTGTTAAGAAGAAAGATGGCTCGATGCGAATGTGTGTCGATTACCGGCAATTGAACAAAGTCACTATAAAGAATAGGTATCCCTTGCCTAGGATTGATGACTTGTTCGATCAGTTGAAGGGAGCGAGATTTTTCTCGAAGATAGACCTTCGATCGGGTTATCACCAGTTGAAGATTAAGGTGGAAGATATTCCCAAAACTGCATTCAGGACTCGGTATGGACACTACGAGTTCTTGGTGATGCCTTTTGGACTCACGAACGCGTCGGCAGCCTTTATGGATTTGATGAACTGGGTGTTCCGGCCATATCTTGATAGGTGCGTGATTGTATTTGTTGATGACATTTTGGTCTATTCCCAGACACGGGAAGATCACACACACGACCTATGCCTTGCTTTGGAAATGCTAAGAGAGCACAAGCTATACGCCAAACTTAGCAAGTGTGAGTTTTGGTTGGAAGAGGTGGCATTCTTAGGCCACGTTGTTTCTGCAGAAGGTATCTCGGTAGATCCGAAGAAGATCGAAGCAGTTATGAGTTGGGCGAGGCCCAAGAGTGTTACTGAGATACGTAGTTTTCTTGGATTGGCAGGCTACTACAGGAGATTCGTAGAGGGTTTCTCTAGCCTTGCAGCACCACTCACTTACCTGACAAGGAAGAACGCCAAGTTTGTATGGAGTGATAAGTGCGAGATCAGTTTCACGGAACTGAAGAAGAGGCTTACTACAGCCCCTGTCCTTACTGTGCCATCCGGACCTTATGGGTATGAGGTGTATAGTGATGCCTCGCACGTTGGACTTGGGTGTGTACTCATGCAGCACAAGAAAGTCATTGCCTATGCATCAAGGCAGTTGAAGGAGCATGAGAAGAATTATCCCACGCACGACTTGGAGCTTGCGGCGGTCGTGTTTGCACTTAAGATTTGGCGTCATTACCTTTATGGGGTGGAGTTCTATGTGTTCACTGATCACAAGAGTCTCAAGTATCTCTTTTCCCAAAAGGAGCTGAATCTAAGGCAACGGCGTTGGATGGAATTTTTGAAAGACTATGATTGTACCATTCAATACCACCCGGGTAAAGCAAATGTAGTGGCTGATGCTTTGAGTAGAAGACCTCAAGGGTTGTTAGCACACATGTTGGTTCAAGAATGGAAGCTACTAGAAGATTTGGCAAATCTGGACATCAGTGTGAATAACTCTGTCCGTGGTCCTACCTTGGCAAATGTTACGGTTCGGCCGTACATTATAGATTTGATCCAAGAATATCAAGCCATGGATGCGGAATTGTTGGCTTATCGGGACAAGGAAGTTGCTAAGGGTAGTGAGGACTTCTCTCTCACTAGTCGGGGTGCTATCACATTCAAGGGAAGGCTGTGCGTCCCAGCCAAGACAGATCTTCGAAGAGAGATTTTGGATGAAGCACACCGTTCGAAGTACACAGTTCATCCAGGGGGTACAAAGATGTACCGGAACCTCAAGAGTCACTTTTGGTTGGGGAATATGAAGAGGGATGTTGCTGAGTATGTAGCACGGTGCTTGGTGTGTCAACAGGTAAATGCAGAACACATGCGGCCCGCAGGTCTATTGCAGTCCCTTCCGATTCCCGAGTGGAAATGGGAGAACATATCCATGGATTTCATAGTTGGCTTGCCAAAAACGGCAAGGGGCTCAGATGCAATTTGGGTTGTAGTAGACCGTCTGACGAAGTCTGCGCACTTCCTACCCTACCGCACTACTTTCAACTCTAGCCAGTTAGCCACTTTGTACATCAAGGAAGTGGTGAGGTTGCACGGAGTGCCCGTCAGTATTGTGTCGGATCGGGATCCAAGATTCACGTCAAGATTTTGGAAAAGTTTCCAGGAAGCTATGGGTTCCCGACTTGATTTCAGCACTGCTTTTCATCCACAGACGGATGGACAAACCGAGAGAGTGAACCAAGTCATTGAAGACATGCTTCGGGCTTGTATGTTGGATTTCAGAGGCAGTTGGGAAGAGCACTTGCCTTTGGTTGAATTTGCCTATAATAATAGCTATCAGGCGAGTATCCAAATGGCACCATTTGAGGCCTTGTATGGGCGAAGTTGTAGGTCTCCTCTCTATTGGGATGAGGTAGGAGAAAGGAAAGTACTTGGTCCAGAGTTGATTGAGCAAACTGCAAACACAGTTAAGATCATTCGGGATCGATTGAAAGCCGCTCAAGATCGCCAGAAAAGTTATGCGGACACGCGCCGTAGGGACTTGGAATTTCAAGTAGGGGATCAAGTTTTTGTGAAAGTATCTCCTAGCAAAGGGATCATGAGATTTGGAAAGCGAGGCAAGCTTAGACCTCGGTATGTTGGGCCTTTTGAGATTATCACACGAGTTGGTGAGGTTGCTTACAAAGTGGCTCTCCCACCTCGCATGGCCGCAGTTCACAACGTCTTCCATGTGTCTATGCTTCGGAAGTACATTGCGGATCCTTCGCATGTCATAGACTTGGAACCGTTGGAGATTCGAGAGGACCTCACCTTGATTGAAAAGCCGGTTTAGATTTTGGATCGAAGAAATCAGGTGCTTTGCAACAAGACAATCCCTTTGGTTCTTGTGCAATGGCAACACCATGCTCGGGAAGAAGCTACATGGGAGCGTGAAGCCGAAGTCAAAGCAAAGTACCCAGAATTAATTGAATGAGTTTTGTATGAAGTCTGTGTATGACTTGTAATTCTGTTTTGATTTGTAATGCTAAAATCGTCTGAATTTCGAGGATGAAATTTTTGTAAGGGGGGAAGGATGTAGAGCCCCAGACTTTTTCATGCTTAATACATGACACTTTCGTTGTCATTTTGCCTTTTTAAGAGGTATAATTAATAAATGAAGAAGAATTTGGAAATTTCAAAATGTCAGAAATGTTCCTTTTCGAAGTACGAACACAACGCAAGTTGAATCGTCAAAATCGGACGAACGAGTCAAAAGATATGGCCAAAACAGTCTGGACCTGTAGGAAATCGTAGCTCGGTTATGCGCTAAGGACGTAGCTCGGTTACGTGCTAAGGACATAGCTCAGTTATGCGCTAAGGACATGGCTCGGTTATGCGCTAAGGACGTAGCTCGGTTAGGCACTAAGGACGTAGCTCGGGCAACGTGCTCTGATAAGGCACAGACAATGCACAGACAACGAGTGCGTTGTACGACAGACAACGGGTACATTGTACAGCTCACAACGGGTACGTTGTACAGTACAACGGGCACGTTGTACATAAGACAACGGACAACGTGTTCAGCACTATTCACAGCACAATGAGTTGGCACTGTTCACCGCACAACGAGTGGGCACAATTCACAGCACAACGAGTTGGCACTGTTCACCGTACAACGAGTGGGCACTATTCACAGCACAACGTGTTCAGCACTGTTCACAGCACAATGTGTTTGGCACTGTTCACAGCACAATGTGTTCAGCACTATTCACGGTCCTCGCATCATTGCAAGAAATTCTAGTAAGGGTATTATGGTCTTTTGGTCGGTTAACTCTTACCTTAAGAGTTTAACCCGAGTCTTTAGGGCATCGTTCGACACTTAGAGAGTTTGAGAGAATAGGAGAAAGGGGAGAAGGCGATTCCAACCTAGGGTTTCCATTTTGGAGAGAAAGCAAAGGGTTTTGAAACCCTAGATCAACCTCAAGCCCGTTTCTTCAAGATTTCGGTTCAGGCATTCGTGGAGCTCGCGATCCAAGCTAGGGCAGCAACTCACAGTCGTTTGCAAGAGGGATTTCTTCTTCATCTCTTCAAGGTTGGTACTTTTTACTACCCTCCTAGTTATAGTTCCTCTTCTCCCTGTATTTTTTTTTTATTGTCTTTTATTTACACATGTGCTATGAGATGGATGGTTGTGAATGGTGAATGCAGATGGACTGGGTGATTGGATGCCAAGGGTTGTGTGTGATGAAGAAATGGGGAAGGGCATTGTTCCAAATAATGAACATACATGTATGATTTGAGTAAAACCCATCTAGAAAAGCATGTTGTAGGGTAAATCCATAATGAACACACCATGTTTGATGAAATGCCAAGGTGAATAAAGTGAGCTCTAAATTAGTAAATGCATGCCTAATAAATTCTGAATATTGCTAGGGCCTATGATAGTGTGTTTTCTGCTTTCCCTAAATGATATGAATATTACATTGCTCAATCATTGATACTATATGTGTTGTGAAATTTCCCAAATGTCATGTTTAAATTTAAATGCAAGTATGTACACGGTTCCCACGAGCACGGCATGCATGGCATGATTTATCGAGGTTTACAAGAACATGGTTAGAGGTGGGACATATCCTACGATATGTTTTACCTGACTTTTCACAAGAAGACAAGAACCAACATTCCACGAGGGGTCTCCCCTCACTCACAAGTGCATATCATGAAGAAGGGTCTCCCTTCCCTCGCAAGTACATACATATCATGAAGAAGGGTCTCCCTTCCCTCGCAAGTGCATTGCATAAAGAACGGTCTCCCTTCCCTCTCAAGTGCATCTCACAAGGACATCTCACAAGTGTATCTCACAAGTTACATGATCACAAGCAAGCACGCATGACATGCATGACATGACACGACCTACCAGAATCAAGCAAGATAGACAAGACGAGTTTTCAAGCACGAAAAGGGTACTTTAAGTCAAGTCAAGTGCACGGTGTTTTCAAGGGTTTATCGGTTTTTTATGAATGCAACATGATGAATTATATTGCTTTACTTCCTTGTATGTTGTGAATTGTTTCCGTCAGACATATATGAATTGCTCCTGATTATGTGTTGCCACTGCTATGCTATAATAGTTGGTTAGTATTTAGTACCCGCTGAGTATTCCATGCTCAGCCGTACTTCTTATGTCGGCAGGTTCTGAGGGAGCTGCTGCTCCATTTGATGTTTGTGCTCCTGGTCCATGGGTGGAAGAGGAGTACGTTGAGGATCCTTTGGAGGAACCTCCCGTAGAGGGTTATCAGTAGGTGGTGTTAGATTCTGAGTGGATTAGCTGTGGGTGAGATGAGAGTTAGATTTATGTATTTTGGCAGGCATGTCCGCACTTTCTTATGGATTCCTTTTTTGTGTAAACATGGATTTAAGTATGTATATACATAGAGGTTTGTTAGTCTTCCGCAGTGCTATGTTAGAGTATGTTTCCGCTGTTAATGTCCTCTATTGTATATGCTCTGTGGGTTTTTGCAGGTTGGTTTTTCAAGCAAGTCATGTAAGCCATGATTAGTCATCCAAAGTTCACTCTAACTCCTAGGGTGGGTTTTGGGTCGCGACAACATACAATTATGTTTATTATTGGTACAATGCCCTTCCCATTCCATTCATCACATCATCCACATAGCATCGATCACCCAATATTCATCCTCACACCACATCCATTTGTTTTCCATTAGATTCATACATTAGGCAACATAAAGAAGAAGAAAAGAAGAAGGGAGTATGAACTAGGAGGGTAGCAAAAGGTACCGACCTTGAAGAAGCAAGGAAACCCTCCAACACGTGCGTCGAGTCGCTACCCTAGCTTGGAAAATGTGCTCCTCATGAGTTTGAACCAAGAACTTGAGGAAATCTAAGCTTGAGGTGATCTAGGGTCTTCAAACCCTTTGATTTCTTCTCAAATGCAAACCCTAGGTTTAGAGTCCCCTTTCTCCTCTCTCCTTATCTCTCAAATGTCTTACTTAGGGTTTATGAACCCCCAAATGCTCGGGCAAACCCTTTAAGGCAAGGGTGATATGCCCTAAAGACGAAAAAGCCCTTACTGAAATTTTTGAACGTGATATGCCGATCGATTGGTGGTAAATATCGAGCGATCGGTCGCCTACCGAGCGATCAGTGTTCTTGACCGAGCTCTCGGTTAAAAACATGCTCTCTGGAAAATTTTCCCATACAAAAAAGTTAACCAGTTGATAGATACCGATCGATCGGTCACTAATTTGGACCGAGCGATCGGTTGTGAACCGATCGATCCCTAGCGATCGGTGCTGTGCAGATTTTTGACCCATTTTACTATTTTGGCCATATCTTTTGACTCGTTTGTCGGATTTTGACGATTTAACTTGCGTTGGGTTCGTCATTCGAAATGAACATTTCTGACAGTTCAAAATTTTCAATTTCTCCCTTATTTATTAATTTGACTACTTTAAAGGCCCATTGGCTACGAAAGTGCTATTCATTAATTACAGAAAAGTCAGGGGTTTTACAGGTTTGCTTCCGCTATGCATGCTCTAACTCTCTTTTGTAGGATGGTTTATCAAGTCATGTCAAGTCTCGTCCAAGATTCACTCTAACTCCTAGGGTGGGTTTTGGGGCGCGACAGATATAGAGGATAAGTAGCTTTCCTCTAATAGGACCCATAAGGACTGGTGGATTTGTGAGATAAGTCTTGATACTGTCCAGAGCATTTTGACAAGCTTCATCCCATTGGAACAACATTCGCTACTTCCTTTGCTAACCACCTTGTCATGGAAAGCAATCAACTCGGCATCCGCTACTTGCAACTCTCAGATCTGATCTATGATGCACGGCTTCACTGTGATATTTACCATCAATGGCCCATGCGTAGGTGGGCTAAACCAAATGTCAAGGTTGGAAACATCCTCCAACAACCTCCACTCCTTTAGCATCATGTGAGCCAAAAATCCAGTAGGCTTCCGGCTAAGAGCATCGGCTACAATATTCGACTTGCCCAGATGGTATTGAATGGAACATTCATAATCTTTCAAAAACCTCATCAATCTCCTTTGCCTTAAATTCAAATCCTTCTGAGAGAACAGGTACTTCAAGCTCTTGTGGTCGATGAACATCTCAAACTGTTCCCCATAAAGATAATGTCGCCAAATTTTCAAGGCAAACACAACAGCAGCAAGTTCTAAGTCGTGAGTTGGATAATTTCTTTCATGCTCCTTCAATTGCCTTGAGGCATAGGCAATAACCTTGCCATGCTACAGGAGCATGCATCCCAACCCCACATTCGAGGCATCATTGTACACTACGAACCCACCACTCCCGAATAACATAGTAAGTACGGGAGCCGTAGTAAGTCATTTCTTCAACTCCTAGAAGTTGACCTCGCATCTGTTGCTCCATATAAATTTGGCATTCTTCCGTGTAAGATAGGTAAGCGGTGCCGCTAGACTAGAGAATCCCTCTACAAATCTCTGGTAGTAGCCTGCTAGTCCAAGGAAACTCCGAATTTCGGGGACACTTATGGGTCTTTCCCAATCCATCACTACCTCTATCTTTACTGGATCAACTGAGATACCTTCAACTGACACCACGTGGCCTTGGAATGCCACTTTCTCTAGCCAAAATTCACACTTGCTTATGCTCTCTCAACATCTCTAGAGCAAGGTGGAGGTCTCGTACGTGATCTTCTCGTGTCTGGGAATACACCAAAATGTCGTCAATGAACACAATCATGCATCGATCCAAGTATAATCGGAACACCCGGTTCATCAGATCCATGAACGCCGCCAGTGTATTCGTCAACCCAAAAGGCATGACAAGGAACTCGTATTGCCCATACCGAGTCCTGAAAGCTGTCTTTGGAACATCTTCTGCCTTGATCTTTAATTGGTGATATCCCGCTCTAAGTTCAATCTTGGAGAAAAATTTCGCTCACTTCAGTTGGTTAAATAGGTCGTCTATTCGTGGCAAGGGATATCGATTCTTAATAGTGACCTTGTTCAACTGCCGGTAATCAATGCATATACGCATTGAGTTTTCTTTCTTTTTCACAAAAAGTAGTGGAGCTCCCCATGGCGACACACTTGGTTGAATGAAACCAAGTCGATGTAACTCTTCAATCTACTTTTTTAGTTCCTCAAGCTCTATCGGGGCCATCCTATATGGAGCTCTTGAAATTGGAGCTATGCCGGGAGCAAGCTCTATCGCGAACTCAATCTCCCGATCCAGAGGTAATCCGGGAAGTTCCTCTGAAAACACATCCAAGAACTCACTCATAACTGGAATGGTCGAGGAGTTTTGTGCTTCTGGGCATGCTAAGCTTAAAGCTGTGAAGCGAGCTATATCTCTTCTTTGTAATCCTCCAAAATGAAACAGCTTAGCTCCTTCCGATTTAAAATTCACCACCTTCTCAAAACATGCCACATGTCCGTGGTGAGTTGACAGCCAATCCATCCCAAGGATGACTTCGAAATCCAAGTCTTGGAAATCTAGGATGATAAGGTCAGCTAACAACTCGTTCTCCCCCACTTGAACCACACTATCCTTGTACATTCGGTTCGCATCAACTGACTTTCTAAGCGGAGTCGAGATGGTTAACTCCTTCTCCAACGGGCTAGACTCAAATGAAAAGCCCTTTGCAAAACTAGGCGAGACAAAAGAGTGAGTGGATCCTATGTTGATCAATACTCGGTCTAGGCATTCATTCACTAATAAAGTGCCTGTGTGATTACACAACTAGTATCAATAGATTTCAACAAGGAGACACATTGGGTTTAGGTAACATATAGTCACACAAGAATTTATATATTGGTAAACCTCACAACTTAAACTCTAGTATTTTGCGTACCTTGCATGACATCATCAGATGCACATGCATCTCTCTCTAACAGGGCAAAAACTCGACCCTGAGTCACTTGATGAGGTGGCCGTGCAGACTCTGCGGGCCTCGATGCCGGTAAAGAGCTTTACTGCGAAGACTACCTGACCGGGGGCCTACTCCCTTGAGACTGGGCCAGCAAGTAACGACGAGGACAATCTCGAATCATGTGGCCTTAGTTGCCACAATGAAAACAGCTTCTTGTAACGTTCCGGCATTCCCCTGCTGGATGCCTCCTTCCACAAAGGGTGCAGATATCATAAGCATAGGTGGAAGGTGCGTATCCTATAGCCTGGGTCACTGCGGGGTGAGGAGCTTGGGTGGGTGTCGCGACCCGAAACCCACCCTAGGAGTTAGAGTGAACTTTGGACGACTAATCATGGCTTACATGACTTGCTTGACAAACCAACCTGCAAAAACCCACAGAGCATATACGATAGAGGACATTAACAGCGGAAACATACTCTAACATAGCACAGCGGAAGTCTAAACAAACCTCTATGTATATACACGAAACCAAGTTTACACAAAAGGAAACCAAAAGAAAGTGCGGACAGACCCGCCAAATACATGAATGTAAACTCTCATCTCACCCACAGCTAATCCACTCAGAATCTACAACCACCTATTGGTAACCCTCTACTGGAGGTTCCTCCAAAGGCTCCTCGACGTACTCCTCTTCCACCCATGGACCAGGAGCACAAACATCAAATGGAGTAGCAGCTCCCTCAGAACCTGCCGACATAAGAAGTACGACTGAGCATGGAATACTCAGCGGGTACTAAATACTAACCAACAATTATAGCATAAAAATGACACTACCTAATCAGGAGCAATTCATATATGTCAAACGGAAACAATTCTTATCATACAAGGAAGTAAAGCAGTTTATAATCATGCTTGTAATTCGTAGAAAACCGATAAATCCTCTTGAAAACATCGTGCACTTGACTTGACTTGAAATATCTTTTCGTACTTGAAAGCTTGTCTTGTCTATCTTGCTTGATTCTTGTATGTCGTGTCATGTCATGCATGTCATGCGTGCTTGCTTGTGATCATGTAACTTGTGAGATATTCTTGTGAGATGTACTTGTGAGATGCACTTGTGAGGGAAGGGAGACCCTTCATTATGCAATGCACTTGCGAGGGAAGGGAGACCCTTCTTTATGATATGTATGTACCTGCGAGGGAAGGGAGGCCCTTCTTCATGATATGCACTTGTGAGTGAGGGGAGACCCCTCGTGGAATGTTGGTTCTTGTCTTCTTGTGAAAAGCGAGGTAAAACATATCGTAGGATATGTCCCACCACTAACCATGTTCTTGAAAACCTCGATAAATCATGCCATGCATGCCGTGCTCGTGGGAACCGTGTACATACTTGCATTCAAATTTAAAGATGACATTTGGGTAATTTCACAACACAGATAGTATCAAGATTGAGCAATTCAATATTCATAGCATTTAGGGAAAGCAGGAAACACACTATCATGGGCCCTAGCAATATTCAGAATTTCTTAGGCATGCATTTCCTAATTCACAGCTCACTTTATTCACCTTGGCATTTCATCAAACATGGTGTGTTCATTATGGATTTACCCTACAACATGCTTTTCTAGATGGGTTTTACTCCAATCATACATGTATGTTCATTATTGGAACAATGCCCTTCCCCATTTGTTCATCACACACAACCATTGGCATCCAATCGCCCATTCCATCTCCATTCACCATTCACCATTCACCATTCACCATTTACCATTCTCCATTCACCATTCATCCATCTCATAGCACATATGTAAATGAAAGAAAATCAAAAGAAAAGAAGGGGAAAGAAGAACTATAACTAGGAGGGTAGTAAAAAGTACCGACCTTGAAGAGGTGAGGAAGAAACCCTCTTTCCAAATGACTGTGTAGCTGCTGCCCTAGCTTGGATCGCGAGCTCCACAATGCCTGAACCGAAATCTTGAAGAAAACGGGCTTGAGGTTGATCTAGGGTTTCAAAACCCCTTTGATTTCTCTCCAAAATGGAAACCCTAGGTTGGAATCGCCTTCTCCCCTTTCTCCTATTCTCTCAAACTCTCTAAGTGTCGAATGATGCCCTAAAGGCTCGGGTTAAACTCTTAAGGTAAGAGTGAACTGACCAAAAGACCGTAATACCCTTACTGGGATTTCTGCAATGACGCGAGGACCGTGAATAGTGCTGAACACATTGTGCCGTGAATAGTGCACACTCGTTGTACGGTGAACAGTGCCAACTCGTGGTGCTGTGAACAGTGCCAACTCGTGGTGCTGTGAAAGGTGCCGAACCCGTTGTCACTTCATGTCGTGCATAGTGCTGAGCCCGTAGTCCGTTGTCTTATGTACAACGTGCCCATTGTGAGTTGTACAACGTACCCGTTGTGAGCTGCACAACGTGCCCGTTGTGAATTGTACAACGGATGCACACCGTACACGTTATCAGAGTATGTTGTTAGTGCTACGTTATCAGAGTACGACGTCAGAGCACGTCCTTAGTGCCTTCTGAGCTACGTCCTCAGTGCATAACCGAGCTACGATTTCCTACAGGTTCAGACTGTTTTGGCCATATCTTTTGACTCGTTCATCCGATTTTGACGATTCAACTTGCGTTGTGTTCATACTTCGAAAAGGAACATTTCTAATGTTTCGAAATTTCCAATTTCTTCCTTATTTAATAATTTTACTTCTTAAAAAAAAAAAAAGAATGACAACGAAAGTGTCATGTATTAAGCATGAAAAGGTCCGGGGCTCTACAGTGGGGGCTGGGCAAAAAGCCGGTGGAGCAAAAGGGTGAAGAGCCTGTGGTGCAGTATATAGCCTTTGTGACTGGGCTGGCCCTAAAGGCTGATACAACATAGTTCTGGCTCTCTTCTCTGCCGAGTCACTAGACTAGCCCTTCTCCACTCCTCTTCTCTTGAAAAATTCTTTAGAATTTGACTCTGCCAAGAGTGCTTCATCCACCACTTCCAAATACGTCTCATGCCTGAACAATAAGACTCTGTCCTTTAAGTAGGCCTTCAACCCCCTCTCAAATTTTTGGGCTTTCATAGCCTATATCGCTATCATATACGGAGCAAACCTGGATAGCTCCAAGAACTTGGCCTCATAGGTAGCCATAGATAAGTTACCTTGCTCTAAAGTAATAAATTCTACCTCCTTTTTCTCCTTCATCCCTATCGGGAAATACTTCTTATAAAAGACATCCTAGAATTCTCACCAAGTCAATTCTTGGCCTTGTTAGGCCAACTCCTGAGTCCTAAGTCCAGACCTCCACCAATGGTCGGCCTCACCTTCAAGCATAAAAGCGGCCCAACTGACCCTCTGTCGCGACACAAAACCCACCCTAGGAGTTAGAGTGAACCTTCGATGACTTATCATGACTTACGTGACTTGCTTGACAAACCATCCTGCAAAATACACCGAGCATATACAAATAAAGGACAAAAGCGGAAGCTTAAATAACATAGCACAGCGGAAGCCTAACCAAACCTCTATGTATATACAGTGATCCAAGTTTGTACAAAATGCAATCACAAAAGAAAATACGGACATGCCCACCAAAATATATAAATGTAATCTCTCAAGCTCACCCACAACCACTCAGAATCTACCACCTAGTAATACTCGTCTACATGAGGCTCCTCTATAGGTTCCTCGACGTACTCCTCTTCTACCCAAGGGCCAGGGGCACAGATGTCAAATGGAGCAGTAGTTCCCTCGTTACCTGTCGACATAAACGTACGGCTAAGCATGGAATACTCAGCGTGTACCAAATACTAACCAACAACTATAGCATAAATATAATAGATTAAAGCAGGAAATAGTTCATATAAATAACAGGAAACCTAAACAGTTGATAGTTCATGCTTGTACCGTATCGAAGTCAGAAAACTCTTAAAATTCATCTTGTACTGTACTTGACTTGAAATACTCAATTCATGCGTGAAAACGGGAAGGGAGGTGTTGCGCCCCAAAATACTCCCTAGGAGTTAAGGGATACTTTAGGTGTGACTATACATAACCTAGCAAACCAACCTGCAATGAACAAGGTATAACATGCTCTAATGGAAATATAATACAGAGTGCAGAAGCTAAAATATGGTGGAAATACCACCAACTTTTTCTTTTCCTCTATAAACTTAACAAGTATTCCAAGTTTATACAAAATATGACATGTAAAGGTGGACATGCCCACCTATCAAAAACACAAAAGACAAAATACAACTCTATCTCGCTCAATAGTCACCCCCATGGGGCCAATGGTCTAAGTCTCTCGCCTCAGTCTGAGGGTTAACTACCGAATCTTCATGCGGTTCTTCCTCGCCGTAGTCCTCCTCAACCCAAGGACCCGGGGCACAAATGTCAAAAGGGACTCGTGTACCTGCCGACATAAAAGTACAGCTGAGCATGGAATACTTAGCGAGTACAAGCTCCTAGCTAACAATAATAATAACGAGCAAAGCATCATGTGCAAGTAGTGGAAGATACAGATCATACTCATGTAAAACAACATCATACATAACCATTTATTAAATCACAACTCTAATGAAAATCAAACATGTCTATAAAACATATGAATCATTTCCATATCTCTTATGAGCTAGAGGTTAGTAGCCGCACAATCCTGGGCTGCCAACCTCCTTGACAGTTTCAATACCTTACTTATGAGCTAGAGGTTAAGCAACCTCCTTGACATTTCACATCTTTCTTATGAGCCAAAGGTTAGCACCCGCACACCCCTGGGCTACCAACCTCCTTGACAGTAATACTTTTTGAACCTTTCTTATGAGCCAGAGGTTGGCACCCGCATATCCCTGGGCTACCAACCTCCTTGATAGTAATACTTTTGAACCTTTCTTATGAGCCAGAGGTTAGCACCCGCATATCCCTGGGCTACCAACCTCCTTGACAATACCGTTCTCTTATGAGCAAGAGGCTAGCACTCTTAACTGGGGCTACCAACCTCCTTGACAATTCTCCATATGCATGCGTGCTCGTGTATAGCATGTCGCGACCCAAAACCCACCCTAGGAGTTAGAGTGAATCTTGGACGACTTAATCATGACTTACATGACTTGCTTGACGAACCAACCTGCAAAAATTCACAGAACATATACAATAGAGGATAACAGCAGAAACATAACTATAAAACACAGCGGAAGTCTAACAAACCTCTAAGTATATACACTTGGTCCAAGTTTAATACCACAGAAAACAAGACAAAGAAAGTGCGGACATGCCCGCCAAAATACATGGATATAATCACTCATACTCACCCACGGCTAATCCACTCAGAATCTAACACCACCTACTGATAACCCTCTATGGGAGGTTCCTCCAAAGGTTCCTCGACATACTCCTCCTCCACCCAAGGGCCAGGAGCACAAACATCAAATGGAGCCGCAGCTCCCTCAGAACCTGCCGACATAAGAAGTACGGCTGAGCATGGAATGTAGAGCCCCAGATATTTTTCATGCTTAATGCATGACACTTTCGTTGTCATCTCGCCTTTTAAAGAGGTATAATTAATAAATAAGGAAGAAAAATAGAAATTTCGAAATGTCAGAAATGTTCCTTTTCGAAGTACGAGCCCAACGCAAGTTGAATCGTCAAAATCGGACGAACGAGTCAAAAGATATGGCTAAAATAGTCTGAACCTGTAGGCAAAACGTAGCTCGGAAGGCACTAAGGACGTAACTCAGTTAGGCGCTAAGGACGTAGCGCGGAAGGCACTAAGGTCGTGCTCTGACATCGTACTCTGATATCGTAGCACAGACAACGTACTCTGATAACGTATACGTTGTGCATCCGTTGTACAGCTCACAACGGGTACGTTGTACAGCTCACAACGGGTACGATGTACAGCACAACGAGTTGGCACTATTCACAGCACAACGAGTTGGCACTATTCACAGCACAACGAGTTGGCACTATTCACAGCACAACGAGTGGCACTATTCATAGTACAACGAGTTGGCACTATTCACAGCACAACGAGTTGGTACTATTCACAGCACAACGAGTTGGCACTATTCATAGCACAACGAGTTGGCACTATTCACAGCACAACGAGTTGGCACTATTCATAGCACAACGAGTTGGCACTATTCACAGCACAACGAGTTGGCACTATTCACAGCACAACGAGTTGGCACTATTCACAGCACAACGAGTTGGCACTATTCACAGTACAACGAGTTGGCACTATTCACAGCACAACGAGTTGGCACTATTCACAGCAACGAGTTGGCACTATTCACAGCACAACGAGTTGGCACTATTCACAGCACTATTCACAGAAATCCCAATAAGGGTATTTCGGTCTTTTGGTCAGTTCACTCTTACCTTAAGAGTTTAATCTGAGCCTTTAGGGCATCATTCGACACTTAGAGAGTTTGAGAGAATAGAAGAAAGAGGAGAAGGCGATTCCAACCTAGGGTTTCCATTTGGGAGAGAAATCAAAGGGTTTGAAACCCTAGATCAACCTCCAGCCCGTTTTTCTTCAAGATCAAGGCACAAACTCGTGAGGAGCATCTCCTCAAACTAGGGCAGCAGCTACACAGTCGTTTTGGAAAGGGGTTTCTTCCTCATTTCTTCAAGGTCGGTGCTTCTTACTACCCTCCTAGTTATAGTTCCTCTTTCTCCTTCTTTTCTTTTGATTTTCTTTCATTTACACGTGCTATGAGATGGATGAATGGTGAATGGAGAATGGTAAATGGTGAATGGTGAATGGAGATGGAATGGGCGATTGGATGCCAATGGTTGTGTGTGATGAACAAATGGGGAAGGGCATTGTTCCAATAATGAATGTACATGTATGATTTGAGTAAAACCCATCTAGAAAAGCATGTTGTAGGGTAAATCCATAATGAACACACCATGTTTGATGAAATGCCAAGGTGAACACAGTGAGCTGAAAATCTGGAAATGCATGCCTAATAAATTATGAATATTGCTAGGGACTATGATAGTGTGTTTCCTGTTTTCCCATAATGCTATGAATACTACATTACTCAATCTTTGATGCTATATGTGTTGTGAAATTACCCAAATGTCATCTTTAAATTTGAATGCAAGTATGTACACGGTTTCCACGAGCACGGCATGCATGGCATGATTTATCGAGGTTTTCAAGAACATGGTTAGAGGTGGGACATATCCTACGATATGTTTTACCTCGCTTTTCACAAGAAGACAAGAACCAACATTCCACGAGGGGTCTCCCCTCACTCACAAGTGCATATCATGAAGAAGGGTCTCCCTTCCCTCGCAAGTACATACATATCATAAAGAAGGGTCTCCCTTCCCTCGCAAGTGCATTGCATAAAGAAGGGTCTCCCTTCCCTCTCAAGGCATCTCACAAGGACACCTCACAAGGATATCTCACAAGTTACATGATCACAAGCAAGCACGCATGACATGCATGACATGACACGACATACAAGAATCAAGCAAGATAGACATGACAAGCTTTCAAGTACAAAAAGATATTTCAAGTCAAGTCAAGCACACGATGTTTCAAGAGGATTTATCGGTTTTCTACGAATTACAAGCATGATTATAAACTGCTTTACTTCCTTGTATGATGTGAATTGTTTCCGTTTGACATATATGAATTGCTCCTGATTATGTATTGCTATTTCTACGCTATAATTGTTGGTTAGTATTTAGTACCCGCTGAGTATTCCATGCTCAGCCGTACTTCTTTTGTCGGCAGGTTCTGAGGGAGCTGCTGCCCCATTTGATGTTTGTGCTCCTGGTCCATGGGTGGAAGAGGAGTACGCCGAGGAGCCTTTGGAGGAACCTCCCGTAGAGGGTTATCAGTAGGTGGTGATTAGATTCTGAGTGGATTAGCTGTGGGTGAGATGAGAGTTAGATTTATGTATTTTGGCGGGCATGTCCACTCTTTCGTATGGATTACTTTTTGTATAAACTTGGATTTGTGTATGTATATACATAGAGGCTTGGTAGTCTTCCGCTGTGCTATGTTAGAGTATGTTTCCACTGTTTATATCCTCTATTGTATATGCTCTGTGGGTTTTGCAGGTTAGTTGTCAAGCAAGTCATGATTAGTCGTCCAAAGTTCACTCTAACTCCTAGGGTGGGTTTTGGGTCGCGACAGAAGTGGTATCAGAGCTTAGGCTTTAGGTCTCTAGGGTCACTTAGAATCTTATACCACGGCTTGACAAGAGCATATGTCAGGAAACAAGTTAGGAAGAAAGTAAGTCGGAAGAGAGTCTTGATCCAAGTGTAAGACTAAACTTTAGTCTTAGTCAAAATGGTTGTTTCAACCAAGTTCGAGCCTTAGGAACGCTAGAACACCAAAGTATAATATTATAAATACTCTGATGACTTAATGCGATGTATATTAGTATATACAACTAATACAAATTGGATTATTGTGAAATGGCATTGAAGTAAACTGTGGTTTCAAGTTAGACTCAGTGTGTGTTATTATTCTCAGGACTTGAGTCATGAGACGGAACACACGGGGTCGTGGACCACATACCAGAGCTTCCTCTTCTTCACGGGATGAGGATGAGCAGCCGGACCTCTCTCGAGTCTTAGGCTCTATTGCTGAGACACTCGCCATACTGGCGGCTCGGCAGGCTATACCATCATCGGCGGCACCTACTCCACCGCCCGTAGCTCCAGTACATCGTACCGCGGGAGTTGAGGCATTCAGGAGATTGAGGCCTCCATCCTTCCATGGGAGTGTGGACCCTCTTACCGCGGAGGCATGGATCCTCCAGATGGAGAAGATCTTTACGGTCCTCTCACCTTCAGAGGAGGAGAGAGTAGCATGGGCAGCTTTCATGCTAGAAGGCGAAGCCCTCATTGGTGGTTGTCCGCACTAAGGACGAGAGATTTGACCATGCAGGGTCTACCTTGGACTTGGGAGGAGTTCAAGGATACTTTTTACAAAAAGTATTTTCCGATTGGAGCACGGGAAAAGAAAGAGAGAGAATTCATCAACCTTGAGCAAGGTTTGATGTCGGTTGCACAATACGAGGCCAAGTTCTCGGAGTTGTCGAGATTTGCGCCTCATATGGTTGCTACTGAGGCAATGAAGGCGAGGAGATTTGAGCAAGGGCTCAAGGATGTGATTATGGAGAAGGTGTCCGTTTTCAGGCATACTACCTACCCTGAGGTAGTAGACAAGGCCTTATTGGTCGAGGCCAATTCGGAGACAGTGTCCAAGAAGAGGGAGTGGGCGAGAGGCCAAGCTAGTAGTTCAGCACCTCCAGAGAGGCGGACTCGTTATCAGTATGCGTGGCCAGCACCATCGATGAGGCCTTCTTATGCGCCTCCAGCTCCACGGCAGTATGTGCCTCAGGCACCGAGACCTCAGGCTCTTCCAGCCCCACGGCCTGTCGCACCTCAGGTGATGAGGTATGCTCCGCTTCCAGCCCCTCCGACTTATACACACGAGGTCTGCACTTCATGCGGCAAAAGGCATCCGGCAGGAGATTGTCGAAGAGCATCTGGTGGATGTTATCATTGCGGTCGCCAGGGCCACATGATCAGGGATTGCCCCAATCGGCATTTATCAGGCCAGTCTCAGGGGATTAGTCCACCAGCACGCCCAGCAGGATCATATCAGGCGTCATCTCAGACTACCCGGTCTACACCACAGTCTCGCCAGGCGAAACCAGGGGCGAGTTTTTTGCCTTGACAGAGGGTGATGCACTTGCATCTGACGATGTGGTGCAAGGTACGCGTTTGGAGTTATTTTCCTATTCGTGATGGTTATGTTATGTTTATCCCATGTGTACGTACTTGGTATGCTATATATGTATAGACCTATGTGTTATACACTGTTGATGCTTGAATTGACGTAACTAGCTAAAATTTCAGGAGCCCTACTATCAATGAGTGTTTGGCTCGAGTGTTGATTGATACCGGGTCTACTCTTCATTTGTCTCGCCGAGTTTTTCAGAAGGCTTCTGTAGAACCAAGTCAGCTAGAACTGGAGTTAGCATTTCGACTCCTCTCGGTAAAACAGTATTGGCAATAAAGGTGTATTGCGTATAGTGGTGGTCCAAGTTGGGAGCCACAGTTGGCAGTTATCTCATCGTCCTTGATTCCAAGACTTTGATGTTATATTGGGAATGGATGTTAGCAGCACATCATGGCATTTAGCTTTGCTTTGAGAAATGGTACTCGTCAAGGCCTAGTAGAAGGAAACATTTCACTTTCGAGGGTTGAGAAGTAGAGACATGCCCGCTTTGCGCGATTTTTTGATCTTAGCTAACCCGAAGCAAAGGACCTCATCGACTATTCCGGTTTGTTTTGAAGTCCCTGGATGTATTTCCGAAGAGCTTCCAGCTTGCCCTCCAGATAGAGATTGAGTTCGGTGCCGCTAGAACTAGAGAATTCCCTCTAACAAATCTCTGTATATCCGCTATCCAAGAAACTCCGATTTCGTGGAACTTATGGTCTTCCCCAATCTCACTACCTCTAATCTTTACTGATCAACTGAGATCCCTTCAACTGACACCCCGGGGCCTTGGAATGCCACTTTCTCATAGCCAAAATTCACACTGCTTATGCCTCTCTCATCATCTCTAGAGCAAGGTGAGGTCTCCGTACGTGATCTTCTCGTTTCTGGGATACACCAAAATGTCATCAATGAATACAATCACGCATCGATCCAAGTAAGATCGGAACACCCGGTTCATCAAATCCATGAATGCCACCAGTGTAATTCCGTCCACCAAAAGGCATGACAAGGACTCTTATTGCCCATACCGCGTCCTGAAGCTGTCTTTGAACATCTTCTGCCTTGATCTTTAATGGTGAGTATCCCGCTCTAGTTCAAGATTTGGAGAAAATTTCGCAACTCAGTTTGTTAAATAGGTCGTCTATTCGTGGCAAGGGATATCGATTCTTAATAGTGACCTTGTTCAACTGCCTGTAATCAATGCATATACGCATGAGTTTCTTTCTTTTTCACAAAAAGTACCGGAGCTCCCCATGGTGACACACTTGGTTGGATGAAACCAAGTTGTTGTAACTCTTCAATTTACTTTTTCAGTTCCTCAAGCTCTATCGGGGCCATCCTATATGGGGCTCTTGAAATTGGAGCTATGCCGGGAGCAAGCTCTATCGCGAACTCAATCTCCCGATCCAGAGGTAATCCGGGAAGTTCCTCTGAAAACACATCCAAGAACTCACTCATAACTGGAATGTCGAGGAGTTTTTGTGCTTCTGGGCTTGCTAAGCTTAAGCTGTGAAGCGAGCTATATCTCTTCTTTGTAATCCTCCAAAATGAAACAGCTTAGCTCCTTCTGGTTTTAATTTCACCACCTTCTCAAAACATGCCACATGCCCGTGGTGGGTTGACAGCCAATCCATCCCAAGGATGACATCGAAATCCAAGTCTTGGAAATCTAGGATGATGAGGTCGGCTAACAACTCGTTCTCCCCCACTTGAACCACACTATCCTTGTACATTCGGTTCGCATCAACTGACTTTCTAAGCGGAGTCGAGATGGTTAACTCCTTCTCCAACGGGCTAGACTCAAATGAAAAGCCCTTTGCAAAACTAGGCGAGACAAAAGAGTGAGTGGATCCTATGTTGATCAACACTCGGTCTAGGCATTCATTCACTAATAAAGTGCCTGTGTGATTACACAACTAGTATCAATAGATTTCAACAAGGAGACACATTGGGTTTAGGTAACATATAGTCACACAAGAATTTATATATTGGTAAACCTCACAACTTAAACTCTAGTATTTTGCGTACCTTGCATGACATCATCAGATGCACATGCATCTCTCTCTAATAGGGCAAAAACTCGACCCTGAGTCACTTGATGAGGTGGCCGTGCAGACTCTGCGGGCCTCGATGCCGGTAAAGAGCTTTGCTGCGAAGACTACCTGACCGGGGGCCTACTCCCTTGAGACTGGGCCAGCAAGTAACGACGAGGACAATCTTGAATCATGTGGCCTTAGTTGCCACAATGAAAACAGCTTCTTGTAACGTTCCGGCATTCCCCTGCTGGATGCCTCCTTCCACAAAGGGTGCAGATATCATAAGCATAGGTGGAAGGTGCGTATCCTATAGCCTGGGTCACTGCGGGGTGAGGAGCTTGGGTGGGTGTCGTGACCCGAAACCCACCCTAGGAGTTAGAGTGAACTTTGGACGACTAATCATGGCTTACATGACTTGCTTGACAAACCAACCTGCAAAAACCCACAGAGCATATACGATAGAGGACATTAACAGCGGAAACATACTCTAACATAGCACAGCGGAAGTCTAAACAAACCTCTATGTATATATACGAAACCAAGTTTACACAAAAGGAAACCAAAAGAAAGTGCGGACAGACCCGCCAAATACATGAATGTAAACTCTCATCTCACCCACAGCTAATCCACTCAGAATCTACAACCACCTATTGGTAACCCTCTACTGGAGGTTCCTCCAAAGGCTCCTCGACGTACTCCTCTTCCACCCATGGACCAGGAGCACAAACATCAAATGGAGTAGCAGCTCCCTCAGAACCTGCCGACATAAGAAGTACGACTGAGCATGGAATACTCAGCGGGTACTAAATACTAACCAACAATTATAGAATAAAAATGGCACTACCTAATCAGGAGCAATTCATATATGTCAAACGGAAACAATTCATATCATACAAGGAAGTAAAGCAGTTTATAATCATGCTTGTAATTCGTAGAAAACCGATAAATCCTCTTGAATACATCGTGCACTTGACTTGACTTGAAATATCTTTTCGTACGTGAAAGCTTGTCTTGTCTATCTTGCTTGATTCTTGTATGTCGTGTCGTGTCATGTCATGCATGTCATGCGTGCTTGCTTGTGATCATGTAACTTGTGAGATACTCTTGTGAGATGTACTTGTGAGATGCACTTGTGAGGGAAGGGAGACCCTTCATTATGCAATGCACTTGCGAGGGAAGGGAGACCCTTCTTTATGATATGTATGTACTTGCGAGGGAAGGGAGGCCCTTCTTCATGATATGCACTTGTGAGTGAGGGGAGACCCCTCGTGGAATGTTGGTTCTTGTCTTCTTGTGAAAAGCGAGGTAAAACATATCGTAGGATATGTCCCACCTCTAACCATGTTCTTGAAAACCTCGATAAATCATGCCATGCATGCCGTGCTCGTGGGAACCGTGTACATACTTGCATTCAAATTTAAAGATGACATTTGGGTAATTTCACAACACAGATAGTATCAAGATTGAGCAATTCAATATTCATAGCATTTAGGGAAAGCAGGAAACACACTATCATGGGCCCTAGCAATATTCAGAATTTCTTAGGCATGCATTTCCTAATTCACAGCTCACTTTATTCACCTTGGCATTTCATCAAACATGGTGTGTTCATTATGGATTTACCCTACAACATGCTTTTCTAGATGGGTTTTACTCCAATCATACATGTATGTTCATTATTGGAACAATGCCCTTCCCCATTTGTTCATCACACACAACCATTGGCATCCAATCGCCCATTCCATCTCCATTCACCATTCACCATTTACCATTCTCCATTCACCATTCATCCATCTCATAGCACATATGTAAATGAAAGAAAATCAAAAGAAAAGAAGGGGAAAGAAGAACTATAACTAGGAGGGTAGTAAAAAGTACCGACCTTGAAGAGGTGAGGAAGAAACCCTCTTTCCAAATGACTGTGTAGCTGCTGCCCTAGCTTGGATCGCGAGCTCCACAATGCCTGAACCGAAATCTTGAAGAAAACGGGCTTGAGGTTGATCTAGGGTTTCAAAACCCCTTTGATTTCTCTCCAAAATGGAAACCCTAGGTTGGAATCGCCTTCTCCCCTTTCTCCTATTCTCTCAAACTCTCTAAGTGTCGAATGATGCCCTAAAGGCTCGGGTTAAACTCTTAAGGTAAGAGTGAACTGACCAAAAGACCGTAATACCCTTACTGGGATTTCTGCAATGACGCGAGGACCGTGAATAGTGCTGAACACATTGTGCCGTGAATAGTGCACACTCGTTGTACGGTGAACAATGCCAACTCGTGGTGCTGTGAACAGTGCCAACTCGTGGTGCTGTGAACAGTGCCAACTCGTGGTGCTGTGAACAGTGCCAACTCGTGGCGCTGTGAACAGGGCCAACTCGTGGTGCTGTGAATAGTGCCAACTCATGGTGCTGTGAACAGTGCCAACTCGTGGTGCTGTGAAAGGTGCCAAACCCGTTGTCACTTCGTGTCGTGCATAGTGCTGAGCCCGTAGTCCGTTGTCTTATGTACAACGTGCCCGTTGTGAGTTGTACAATGTACCCGTTGTGAGCTGCACAACGTGCCCGTTGTGAACTGTACAACGGATGCACACAGTACACGTTATCAGAGTATGTTGTCTGTGCTACGTTATCAGAGTACGACGTCAGAGCACGTCCTTAGTGCCTTCTGAGCTACGTCCTCAGTGCATAACCGAGCTACGATTTCCTACAGGTTCAGACTGTTTTGGCCATATCTTTTGACTCGTTCATCCGATTTTGACGATTCAACTTGCGTTGTGTTCGTACTTCGAAAAGGAACATTTCTAATGTTTCAAAATTTCCAATTTCTTCCTTATTTAATAATTTTACTTCTTAAAAAAAAAAGAGAATGACAACGAAAGTGTCATGTATTAAGCATGAAAAGGTCCGGGGCTCTACAGTGGGGGCTGGGCAAAAAGCCGGTGGAACAAAAGGGTGAAGAGCCTGTGGTGCAGTATATAGCCTTTGTGACTGGGCTGGCCCTAAAGGCTGATACAACATAGTTCTGGCTCTCTTCTCTGCCGAGTCACTAGACTAGCCCTTCTCCACTCCTCTTCTCTTAAAAAATTCTTTAGAATTTGACTCTGCCAAGAGTGCTTCATCCACCACTTCCAAATACGTCTCATGCCTGAACAATAAGACTCTGTCCTTTAAGTAGGCCTTCAACCCCCTCTCAAATTTTCGGGCTTTCATAGCCTATATCGCTATCATATACTGAGCAAACCTGGATAGCTCCAAGAACTTGGCCTCATAGGTAGCCACAGATAAGTTACCTTGCTCTAAAGTAATAAATTCTACCTCCTTTTTCTCCTTCATCCCTATCGGGAAATACTTCTTATAAAAGACATCCTAGAATTCTCACCAAGTCAATTCTTGGCCTTGTTAGGCCAACTCCTGAGTCCTAAGTCCAGACCTCCACCAATGGTCGGCCTCACCTTCAAGCATAAAAGCGGCCCAACTGACCCTCTGTCGCGACCCAAAACCCACCCTAGGAGTTAGAGTGAACCTTCGATGACTTATCATGACTTACGTGACTTGCTTGACAAACCATCCTGCAAAATACACCGAGCATATACAAATAAAGGACAAAAGCGGAAGCTTAAATAACATAGCACAGCGGAAGCCTAACCAAACCTCTATGTATATACAGTGATCCAAGTTTGTACAAAATGCAATCATAAAAGAAAATACGGACATGCCCGCCAAAATATATAAATGTAATCTCTCAAGCTCACCCACAACCACTCAGAATCTACCACCTAGTAATACTTGTCTACATGAGGCTCCTCTATAGGTTCCTCGACGTACTCCTCTTCTACCCAAGGGCCAGGGGCACAGATGTCAAATGGAGCAGTAGTTCCCTCGTTACCTGTCGACATAAACGTACGGCTAAGCATGGAATACTCAGTGTGTACCAAATACTAACCAACAACTATAGCATAAATATAATAGATTAAAGCAGGAAATAGTTCATATAAATAACAGGAAACCTAAACAGTTGATAGTTCATGCTTGTACCGTATCGAAGTCAGAAAACTCTTAAAATTCATCTTGTACTGTACTTGACTTGAAATACTCAATTCATGCGTGAAAACGGGAAGGGAGGTGTTGCGCCCCAAAATACTCCCTAGGAGTTAAGGGATACTTTAGGTGTGACTATACATAACCTAGCAAACCAACCTGCAATGAACAAGGTATAACATGCTCTAATGGAAATATAATACAGAGTGCAGAAGCTAAAATATGGTGGAAATACCACCAACTTTTTCTTTTCCTCTATAACCTTAACAAGTATTCCAAGTTTATACAAAATATGACATGTAAAGGTGGACATGCCCACCTATCAAAAACACAAAAGACAAAATACAACTCTATCTCGCTCAATAGTCACCCCCATGGGGCCAATGGTCTAAGTCTCTCGCCTCAGTCTGAGGGTTAACTACCGAATCTTCATGCGGTTCTTCCTCGCCGTAGTCCTCCTCAACCCAAGGACCCGGGGCACAAATTTCAAAAGGGACTCGTGTACCTGCCGACATAAAAGTACAGCTGAGCATGGAATACTTAGCGAGTACAAGCTCCTAGCTAACAATAATAATAACGAGCAAAGCATCATGTGCAAGTAGTGGAAGATACAGATCATACTCATGTAAAACAACATCATACATAACCATTTATTAAATCACAACTCTAATGAAAATCAAACATGTCTATAAAACATATGAATCATTTCCATATCTCTTATGAGCTAGAGGTTAGTAGCCGCACAATCCTGGGCTGCCAACCTCCTTGACAGTTTCAATACCTTACTTATGAGCTAGAGGTTAAGCAACCTCCTTGACATTTCACATCTTTCTTATGAGCCAGAGGTTAGCACCTGCACACCCCTGGGCTACCAACCTCCTTGACAGTAATACTTTTTGAACCTTTCTTATGAGCCAGAGGTTAGCACCCACATATCCCTGGGCTACCAACCTCCTTGATAGTAATACTTTTGAACCTTTCTTATGAGCCAGAGGTTAGCACCCGCATATCCCTGGGCTACCAACCTCCTTGATAGTAATACTTTTGAACCTTTCTTATGAGCCAGAGGTTAGCACCCGCATATCCCTGGGCTACCAACCTCCTTGACAATACCGTTCTCTTATGAGCAAGAGGCTAGCACTCTTAACTGGGGCTACCAACCTCCTTGACAATTCTCCATATGCATGCGTGCTCGTGTATAGCATTTGTGAAAACATGATGACCCATATGAATTTAGGAGTAGCATGTAACATTTCAATTCTTATCACAATCATATGAGAATGTAAACAAGCATATATAAATATGGGTCACAATTTGCCATTTTAGGGAAAACTACATGGAACATGCTTTTCGAACATTCATTCAATTTCAAGTATTCTCATTCATGCATTTTACCAAGCAAGTGGTGTTCTACATTTTCTTTAGTCCTTTAACTCATAATTTCTTTTTCAAGCATTGCATCAAGCATCACATGTGCATTTATTATGTGTATAATACCCTCCCGCCATTTCCATCATTCAACAGATCACAACATGGCATCCCCTCACCTCAATCCCCTCCTCCATCCATACATTCCATCATTCATTCATATTATCTTGTTTATGTTTTAGGGATTTAGCATATTCAACACAAGGGGCAATGGGGAAGATACAACACACCATAATCACAAGAAAATCTAGGTTATTACCATAGTAGCTAGGAAGGGTGTACTAACCTTGAAAGAAGAAGAGAAAAACCCTTCAAATATCAAGCGAGACGCTGTCCTAGCTTAGAGAACGAGCTCCACACATGCTTGAGGTTGGGTTTGATGAATCCAAGCCTTTTGGGATGATCTTGGGTGTTTAAACCCTTGATTCTCCCTCTCAAATGGAAAGGGGCCTCTTGAAACCCTAGGTTCTTCTCCCTCTCCCTCAAATACCTCTAACTGTAGTGAGTGGGGACCCAAAACTCGAGCAAGGCTTATAAAGCCAAAGGTTGCTAGCCAAAAGACCAAAAAGCCCTTAATGAAAATCCTGCAAAATGTGATAAACCGAGCGATCGGTGGTTATGACCGATCGATCGGTCGCCTACCGAGCGACCGGTGTTCTTGGCCGAGCGATCGGTCAAAAACAACCTCTCTGGAAAAATTCCCCATACAAAAAAGTTAACTAGTCAATAGCTACTGATCGATCGGGTGTGGACCGATCGATCGTTAATAATAACCGAGAGATCGGTTGTGAACCGATCAATCCCTAGCGATCGGTGTTCTCCAGATTTTTGACCCCTTTTACTGTTTCGGCCATAACTTTTGACCCAATCGTCGGATTTTGACGATTCAACTTGCGTTGGCCAATTAGCTACGAAAGTGCTATTTATTAAGTATAGAAAAGTCCGGGGTGCTACAAGAGGCCCTTCTTTCTTGTGAGATGAACTTGCGAGGGAAGGGAGACCCTTCTTTCTTGTGAGATGCACTTGAGAGGGAAGGGAGACCCTTCTTTAAATGTAATGCACATGCGAGGGAGGGGAGACCCCTCATTCAATGATATGCACTTGTTCTTGTCAAAAAGCGAAGCAAAACATATCGTAAGATATGTCCTACCTCTGTGCTCGTGAAATCGTGTATATGCTTTCACTTGGAATTAAACAGGACATTTGGGATTTCAATAATACATAGAACATCATTAATTGAAATAAGTAGCTATTCATGCCATTGGGGAAAACAATTAAACACACTATCATAAACCCTAGCAATTTTCAAACACTTAAAAATGTGGTTTCCTTAATTTATGATTCATTTTCTTCACCTTGGCATTTCATCAAACATGTGGTTTGTACATTATTTTTAAAGCCTATCTCATGCTTTTCTAGATGGGTTTACGTTCACAACATACATGTGTGTTCATTATTGGTACAATACCCTTCCCATTCATTCATCACAACACATACACACAACATCCATCGCCCATCATCCTCCATTCATTCATCCCATAGCATTTACATACCTAGATAGTAGAGAAAAATCATAAAAATGAAGGGAAGAAGGGATAATATGAACTAGGAGGGTAGCATAAGGTACCGACCTTAAATAGAGGAAGAAAACCATTGAAAGAGTCGAGGTTGAACTTTGCCCTAGCTTTGGAAAATGAGCTCCTCATGTGTTTGAGCCTTGGATTGAAGGATCCAAGCCTTTGGAGTGATCTTGGGTTTTCAAAACCCTTGATTGCTTCAAGATGATGCCATAGGGTGAAAACCCCTTTCTCCACTTCTCTAAATCTCTCTAATTTGGTCTTAGAGGGTTTATGAAACCCTCACTCATGAGTTTTGGGTATGTATAGAAGTTGGGGTGGTCAAAGACGAACACACCCTTAATGATTTGGCTAAAAATCGACAAAAAAAAAAGCCAAAATCGCAAGGATCGGCGACCGGTTGTGCCCATCGGTCGACTGGTTCAAAATAAGCTCTCTGGACAAAAATACCATACAAAATGTGGCAGGTTCGGTCGACCAGTAGTGAGGTTCGATGTAGAGCCCCGGACCTTTTCACATTTAATGCATGACACTTTCGTTGCCATTTTTCCTTTAAAGAGGTATAATTAATAAATAAGGAAGAAATTGGAAATTTTGAAATGTTAGAAATGTTCCTTTTCGAAGTACGAACCCAACGCAAGTTGAATCATCAAAATCGGACGAACAAGTCAAAAGATATGGCCAAAACAGTCTGGACCTGCAGGCAATCGTAGCTCGGAAGGCACTAAGGACGTAGCTCGGAAGGCACTAAGGACGTAGCTCTGACAACATGCTCTGATAAGGCACAGACAACGCATAGACAACGTACTTTGATAACGTAGCTCTAGCTCTGATAACGTATACGTTGTGCATCCGTTGTGCAACAGACAACGGATACGTTGTACAGCTCACAACGGGCATGTTGTACATAAGACAACGTGACAACGTGTTTGACACTATTCACAGCACAACGTGTTCGACAGTATTCACAGCACAATGTGTTCAGCACTATTCACAGCACAACGTGTTTGGCACTATCACAGCACAACGTGTTTGACACTATTCACAGCACAACGTGTTCGGCACTATTCACAGCACAACGTGTTTGGCACTATTCACAGCACAACGTGTTCGGCACTATTCACAACACAACGTGTTTGGCACTATTCACAGCTCAACGTTTTCGGCACTCGTGTTTTTGCAGAAATTTCAGTAAGGGTATTATGGTCTTTTGGTCGGTTCACTCTTACCTTAAGAGTTTAACCCGAGCCTTTAGGGCTCATTCTCAACACTTAGAGGATTTGGGGGATTAGAAGAGAGGAGAAAGGGTTTCCTAAGCTAGGGTTTTGCTTTTGGAGAAGAATCAAAGGGGTTTTGAGACCCTAGATCACTTCAAGTCCAGTTTTTCTCCGAGATCACGGCTCAAGCACTCGTGGAGAACGTTCCCCAAGCTAGGGCAGCACCTCACGGTCGTTTTTGGAAGGGGTTTCTTCCTCATTTCTTCAAGGTCGGTACTTCTTACTACCCTCCTAGTTATAGTTCCTCTTTTCCCTTTATTTCTTTTAATTTTCTTTCATTTACACATGTGCTATGAGATGGATGGTTGTGAATGGTGAATGGAGATGGAATGGGCGATTGGATGCCAAGGGTTGTGTTGTGATGATTAAAATGGGGAGGGCATTGTATCCATAATAAACACACCTTTATGATGTGAGTAAACTCACCTAGAAAAGCATGATTTAGGTTTAAATGAATAATGAATAATGAACACAACATGTTTGATGAAATGCCAAAGTGAATAAAATGAGTTGTAAATTAGGAAATGCATGCCTAATAAATTATGAATGTTGCTAGGGCCTATGATAGTGTGTTTTCTTGCTTTCCCTAAATGATGTGAATATTTCATTGCTCAATCATTGATGTTATATGTGTTGTGAAATTACCCAAATGTCATATTTAAATTTAAATGCAAGTATGTACACGGTTCCCACGAGCACGGCATGCATGACAGGATTTATCGAGGTTTTCAAGCACATGGTTAGAGGTGGGACATATCCTACGATATGTTTTACCTCTTTTTTCACAAGAAAACAAGAATCAACATTCCACGAGTGGTCTCCCCTCACTCACAAGTGCATATCATGAAGAAGGGCCTCCCTTCCCTCGCAAGTACATACATATCATGAAGAAGGGTCTCCCTTCCCTCGCAAGTGCATTGCATAAAGAAGGGTCTCCCTTCCCTCTCAAGGCATCTCTCAAGTGTATCTCACAAGTTACATGATCACAAGCAAGCACGCATGACATGCATGACATGACACGTACGACACGCTCGACAAGATCAAGTAAGACAAACACGACAAGCTTTCAAGTACGAAAAGATATTTCAAGCCAAGTCAAGTGCACGATGTTTTCAAGAGGTTTTATCGGCTTTCTACGAAATACAAGCATGATTATAAATTGCTTTACTTCTTTGTATGATATGAATTATTTCCGTCTAACATATATGAATTGCTCCTGATTTATGTATTGCCATTTTTATGCTATGACTATTGGTTAGTATTTGGTACCCGCTGAGTATTCCATGCTCAACCGTACTTCTTATGTCGGTAGATTCTGAGGGAGCTGCTGCTCCATTTGATGTTTGTGCTCCTGGTCCATGGGTGGAAGAGGAGTACGTCGAGGAGCCTTTGGAGGAACCTCCCGTAGAGGGTTATCAGTAGGTGGTGTTAGATTCTGAGTGGATTGGTTGTGGGTGAGCATGAGTGATTATATCCGTGTATTTTGGCGGGCATGTCCGCACTTTATTTGTTTTGATTTCTTTGTATTAAACTTGGACCATGTGTATATACTTAGAGGTTGTTAGACTTCCGCTGTGTTTTATAGTTATGTTTCCACTGTCATCCTCTATTGTATATGCTCTGTGGGTTTTTGCAGGTTGGTTTGTCAAGCAAGTCATGTAAGCCATGATTAGTCGTCCAAAGTTCACTCTAACTCCTAGGGTGGGTTTTGGGTCGCGACATTCGATCGACGGGTTACTGACCCGGTTTAGTATTTTGGCCATAAATTTTGACTCCCTTATCCGATTTTGACCATTCAACTTGCGTTGGATTCATATTTGAAAGGGGAAAAACTTTCATTTTTATAGAACTCCTAATTTTGAGTTTACTTAGTCTAAATGGGACAAAAATTTGACTGATCCAACATAACTGCTGAATTGACCACAGACCACCTTTCGGAAACCTCACGTTTGAAATAGCTTACGCTCAAAATCCGAAAAAGTATAAAGCATGAACCTTTAAGAGGGTTTAAATACTTTCTAAAAATTCAAGAATCACTAAATTCTGATCAGCGGTGAGAATTCTAGAGTTCCTTAAAGTTTAGGTATGTTACGGTATCCCTCTTTTTCACACTTAGAACTTTTAGCACTTATGTTTTACTCTCACACACCTGAATTGAAACTCCCTTGACACTTTAAAACATTAATAATACCAAAATCATGAATTTGGAATCCAAAATCCTCTTTCGCATAATAACACCACCATTACAAAACCCAAAGTTTTAAACCTTAACACACTATTCACTGAAACTATTCACAGCCCAATGAATTCGGTTCCAGGGTTCTTCATCTTTTCCCCCTAAAAAAAATTTCATCCTCGAAATTAGGTCACTACTAAATCAAACGAGGATACTTTCCCATGCTTAACCTTGCCTACTGAACGATATGCTAATCCTTTATTGATTAATATAAGGCTAGGCACTCACTTGTCAGCGAGGCACCTAGGTTTTCTCATAAAACGAAACATCAATCCAAACAGTTAGGAAACTTTAATAACACAAGGTAGCACAATTACATACATATGGCAGCTGACTGCCCATGACAAAATACAAAATACATTCCTTTCTGCAAAATTTCTTCTCTCTCTCATGTCCTCATGCCATATCATTTGGTGCCTAAGCAAAGGCTTGCCCCTGGTTAGCTTGGCGATGCAGCTGTGTGGACTGCTGGGGCCTTGAAGCCTGAAAGGACTCCAATTTCATGGCAGGCTAACTGGTTGCCCATTTCCTAAGGTTTGGGTAGGTGTCTGTCGGCGTGGACAATCTTTGATCACATGGCCTCGGCGACCACAGCGAAAACATCCACCAGAAATCTTCTTCCACCTTCCAGCCACATGTCTCTTCCCACAAAGGGTACAGATCTCATAAGATTAGGTGGGGGGCGCATATCCCGTGGCCTGAGATAGTGCGAGGCGAGGTGCTTGAGTGGTAACCGGGTGTGAAGCCGGTGGAGCAAGCAAATGAGAAGCCTGTGGTTTAGTAGGGGGACTCCGTACCTGGGTATGTCCAGAGGACTGATATGGAGTCATTCTGGTCCTCCTCTCTGGTTGCCTAACCCATGCTTCTGTCACCAATGGGTCTATGCCACCATAGAATACTGGAGGCCTCATCCTCCAAAACGCCTCGATCTCTACTTGTGCTCTGTTTGGTGGAGCAGGGACTAGTGTTGCAACAGACGAATGAGTGGCGGGTTGTCTGCCTACGAGCATAGCTAAGGTCTCAGCTATCGACCCCATGGCGTGTGTTAGGTCAGGTTACTCGTCCCCTACCTGAGCATCACCTCCATTCCTTCTAGTATGGTAACCACGATCCAGATTGCCACGACTCATAATTCCTTGAGGACAATAGCAATGTATGAGTCTAACTCGGAAACCAACCTATCTCGACCCTAATTTCAACAATCAGCCAATGTATATAGGTACATGGCATCATCAATAAGGTAATATAGGCATACAGATAAGGTTTCCTTGCATACGACACCAAGTTTGGTTGAAAATTTCAACTGGTTTTGACTGGCACTAACCCATTAGTCTACACTTGAGAGCAATATATAGCCTAGATAAGCGTGTTGTATATCCAAGTATACACATAATAGTATAATTATAACACTGGTCTTCCTAGTTAAGTTGAGTTCTAAAACTTGGTTAGAACACGAACCGATTACATACCTAAAACATTGACCGGCATATGATAAAGACCAATGAGTGGTTTATAGAATTTGGTTGTTTTCGCAACATTCTTTAAATCTTCGTGACATATATGGCACTTCCAAGATCTACATGATGTGTACGACTTGTGCATATGATGTTGATGATATGTGTGTGATGTTCATGCCATGTATGAAATGCGTGCCATGTATGAAAATGCATGATTCTTATGCCATGTATGGAGTGCATGCTAGGTATGAATGTGCATGATGCTCATGCCATGTGAGATACTCATGCTATGTATGAAGTGCATGTTGTTCTTGGAGTTTATAATTTATTTATCATTTTGAACTGGGCATAGGGTTTATAACGTGCTGCAGAATTAACGCGCATCTGTATCTAGAACCTTTGGATCGAGCATTGAGTCTAGAACATGCTACAGAATTAACGCACATCTGTATCTAGAAACGTGCGTCAGACATCCATGTGCTTGTCCAAAATTATTATCAATTGGGACTGAGGACTAGGTCTAGAACGTGCTGCAAAAAAAATGCGCATCTGTATCTAGAAGCGTGCATCAAGCATCCCTGAGCTTATTAAAATTATATTTGTTCCTTTTTTTTTTTAAATGTATATATATATATATTGATATCTATATTTGTTTCTACTAGTCGTGGGGTTACATGAACTCACATGGACTTATCATCATACAATGATGTGCAACTTATGCTTATGTGTGATGTAAGATGCATTAAGTCTAGTTTAACTAGTCAAATTACACCGGATACGCATAATAGGATATATTAAAACCTATGTCCCTATTTTTGCAATAACTCTAAATTTACTGAACTTGCAAGATGAGAGAATCCTAAAGTCTCACTCGGAAGGCTATTCCCTACCAAGACCCATAGCACAATGTATGACAAAGGACCTACCACCCCCTTGTCAACTAACACCTAGGCTGGACTCTAGCCTGTGCATCCCCCAACTCATGAGTCTAACTGGGAATTCGTTCATAATTCATTGGTTTTCACTTAGCATGTAACATATAGTATACACACCATATAGCATATAATACTACATAACAATACCACACATGATAGTATAGTACTATCACTTCATCACATCAAGTCATCAGAGTATTTATAATGTTATACTTTAGTGTTCTAGCATCCTGAGACCCGTACTTGGTTGAAACAACCATTTTAGACTAAGACTCAAGTTTAGTCTTACACTTGGAACATGACTCGCTTCCGACTTACTTCCTTCCTAACTTGCTTCCTAACATATGCTCTTGTCAAGCCGTGGTACTAGATTCTAAGTGACCCTAAAGACCTAAAGCCTAAGCTCTGATACCACTTCTGTCACGACCCAAAACCCACTCTAGGAGTTAGAGTGAACCATGGATGACTTATCATGACTTACGTGACTTGCTTGACAAACCATCCTACAAAATACACCGAGCATATACAAATAGAGAACAAAAGCGGAAGCATAAATAACATAGCACAGCGGAAGCCTAACCAAACCTCTATGTATATACAGTGATCCAAGTTTGTACAAAATGCAATCACAAAAGAAAGTGCGGACATGCCCGCCAAAATACATAAATGTAATCTCTCAAGCTCACCCACAACCACTCAGAATCTACCACCTAGTAATACTCGTCTACATGAGGCTCCTCCATAGGTTCCTCGACGTACTCCTCTTCTACCCAAGGGCCAGGGGCACAGATGTCGAATGGAGCAGTAGCTCCCTCGTTACCTGCCAACATAAATGTACGGCTGAGCATGGAATACTCAGCATATAACAAAGACTAACCAATAGCCATAGCATAAATATAACAGATTAAAGCAGGAAACAATTCATATAAATAACAGGAAACGTAAACAGTTGATAGTTCATGCTTGTATCGTATCGAACTCGGAAAACTCTAAAATTCATCTTGTACTGTACTTGACTTGAAGTACTCAGTTCATGCGTGAAAACTTTTCATGTCAGTCTTGCTTATCTACCATGCGATTCTAGTCATGTGTGTCATGTCATGCGTGCTTGCTTGGAATTTAAACATGTTCATGCACTTGTGAGATACACTTGAGAGGGAAGGGAGACCCTTCTTTCTTGTGAGATGCACTTGCGAGGGAAGAGAGGCCCTTCTTTCTTGTGAGATGCACTTGCGAGGGATGGGAGACCCTTCTTTCTTGTGAGATGCACTTGAGAGGGAAGGGAGACCCTCCTTTAAATGTAATGCACATGCGAGGGAGGGGAGACCCCTCATTCAATGATATACGCTTGTTCTTGTCAAAAAGTGAGGCAAAACATATCGTAAGATATGTCCTACCTCCGTGCTTCTTGAAATCGTGTATATACTTTCACTTGGAATTAAACATGACATTTGGGATTTCAATAATACATAGAACATCATTACTTGAAACAAGTAGCTATTCATGCCATTAGGGAAAGCAATTAAACACACTGTCATTAACCCTAGCAATTTCCATACACTTAAAAATGTGGTTTTCTTAATTTATGATTCATTTTCTTCACCTTGGCATTTCATGAAACTTGTGGTGTGTAAATTATAGTTAAAGCCTATCTCATGCTTTTCTAGATGGGTTTACGTTCACAACATACATGTGTGTTCATTATTGGTACAATACCCTTCCCATTCATTCATCACAACACATACACATGGCATCCATAGCCCATCATCCTCCATTCATTCATCCCATTGCATTTACATACCTAGATAGTTGAGAAAAATCATAAAAATGAAGGGAAGAAGGGATAATATGAACTAAGAGGGTAGCATAAGGTACTGACCTTAAATAGAGGAAGAAAACCCTTGAAAGAGTCGAGGTTGAATGCTGCCCTAGCTTTGGAAAATGAGCTCCTCACGTGTTTGAGCACTTTTGACATAGAAACACGCATTTGCGTAATATGCCTCTGCATCGTTAAATGGACCATCATCAACATCGATCATTGCTAGTCTATTCCCTTGAGGGAATTTGAGGCATTGGTGATAGGTGGATAACACAACTAGATGGTTGTGCATCCATTGACGCCCCAACAAGGCATTGTACGATGTGTCAACATCGATCACCAGAAACATCGTAGTTTTAGTAATATCCCTAAATCTAGTTTTGAGGTTGACCATGTCCATGGGCTTCTGCTCATTTTGATTACAACCTTGGATGATCAGGTTGCTTTCATGTAGCTGGCCTATTTGCATGCCAAGTTTGGACAACATCCTTCTTGGGAGGATGTTGATGGCCGAACCCCCATCTATCATCACTCTGGAGATACCAGTTTCATTAACTAGACCTGAGATGAACAGTCCCTGATTATGCTGGAGAGTCTCAGCTCGCATGTTTTCATCATCGAAAGTGATTGTGAACATGCAAGAGGTTCCCGTTTGAGGAGGCTGCTGCGGCTGACTTGTGACTTCTTCAGAAAAGTCCTCCAGATTTGAAAGGGCATATATAAGGGACCTTCTTAATTCCAGAGACATCTTGAGAGCATTATAGATGCTTAACAATGAAGGAATTTTCTTCAAACGAGCCAGAATATCGTACTTGACCTTCTCATTACCGAGAGCTGTTTGGGCTTGGGCCGGTTGGGCTCTAGTCCGATTTTCATGTTGGACTGGCACGAAACTCTGTTGTAGCTTTCTTCCTGACCAGAGGTTGAGTTGATAGACTTTGGCAATTTTCTGATCTATTGGTCCAGACGACTCTCCTTCCAAGAATTGGACCATGTTCACAGAACTGAAGTCCAGCTTTCTTTTCTTGCTTTGAAAAGATAACTGATTCCTTCTTTCATGTTGCCCTGTTGGACTTCCAGATTGGGTTGAGATTTGTTCAGATGCCAGTGAACTGTCAACTGGCCTTGAGTTTAGAACTACTTCTTCTATTAAAGGGTGCTTGTTCAAACCAATACAACAGGTGAATCTTGGTTCTTAAACTAAGTTGAGATTTGCACTGGTCGTCGCATCTGACGATGGTTTGGATTTAGAACCTCAAGCGTATTTAACCTTTCTTGAAGGGGATCAGATTGTACTTGTTCATCTTCTGCCTCTCATTCTCCTCCGGATGAGAATCTTTGAGAGAGATCTGAAAGTCCCGTAGGGGTCCATCCTGGTGTAGATAGTCTCCTTTCCGGGAGTTCAATATCTTCAAACTAATCTAGCCAGTCTTGAAATGCCCTGTGTCTTTCTGGACTGTAGGCTACTACTAGTCTTAGCACATCCAACCATGAAGGGTATTCATTTGGGATCGAATTGATGACATAGCAAGAAAAGATGTTGGACTCATCTCCTGAGTCTGTTGACTGGAGGCTATCATAGTCGTAGTCGGAGCAGAAGCCTAGCGGGATAAAATCCATCAAGGTGATAGTCATTAATGGCTTTTGTTCCAAAGGAGTATCTTGGGTAGAGCCATTTTTCTTGGCTTTCCTTACTCTTTCCTTGTTCTTCTTCTTTTCAGTTTTAGCTATGCGCTTCCCTTCTTTTCTTTGGGCTTGGGCCTGGTTTGTAGCCTGAGTTTACCTTTTAGCATCGGTATTTTGAGCCAATTGCTTTTTCTTTTTGGATCATTTGCTTTCAAAGAGAGTCCAATCTTCTTCATCTGATGGTTTGTCTTTAGGAATTTTGCCACTTGAAGATGCTTCATTTTTATCAACTAGCTCTAAAGCCACAACCATATTGGACATAGCTGCCTGTGGGAGATCCTGACCAATGAAAATTTCTTTATTGTCTAAAAGTCGCTGAATGATGTCCTTCAGTACAAAGCAGTCACCTATCTTGTGACTGATTATACGATGATAAGGACAATATTTGGGATCATTCTTCATCCCGATCTCTTGAGGTCTCCTCCTTTCTGGGAGAGTGATGAGTTTATTGGCAAGAAGATCTTCAAATAGATCTTCGACAATGTCTTCCGATAATGAATATGTTTTATTCATCCTTTCTTCAATAGTGATCTTCTTTGTGAAAGTATGCCTCTTTTTTATTTTAGAAAAACAGTTCTTAGGGGGGCATGCATCGAATCCTAAGATCTGACTAAGATTCTGATTGATTTTATTCAATGACGGTTAAAATCACAATCAACTTTGCGACTTTGAAATTGATAAGTCAAATCCATGATAGAACAGTAGACTGGCAAAACTTCACAAGTTTCAAGTCTCCTTCGCAATCCACACGAACCTTCTTTTTCCTTTAAAGCTTTCTCTAATGGAAGCTAATGGCCCTTCCAAATTTTCAGCTCTTGAATCTTGAATAAAAGATCAAATCTTTATTATCAAGATAGGCTTTCTTGATCCTCTTAAATGTTCAAAACTTAGAAAAAAATAGAGAAGAAGGGGAGAGGGTGACCGTATTCCTCAAGGGATCAAGAGGGGAGGGGCATGAGTCTGGACTCCACCGGTGAAAATTTTAGGTGATGTAATCCTCACTAAGAGCACCAAGGATTGGAGCAAAGATGAGCTCGAAACTAGTGGTTGGAACACGAAAGGTCTCAATGCAATCTTCACTGCAGTCATTGTTGAAGAATTCAGACGAATCTTTTCATGTGAAACAGCGAATAAGATATGGGATATTCTAGAAATGACTCATGAAGGTACAACCACTGTTAAGATCTCAAAGCTCCAAATTCTCACCACAAAATTTGAAAATCTGAAAATGGAGGACAATAACACATTTGATGAATTCTATGCTAAACTAAGTGACATTGTCAACTCCAGTTTCAACTTGGGTGAGAAAATCAGTGAGTCCAAAATTGTCAGAAAAATTCTTAGATCTCTACCGAAAAGGTTTCAATATAAGGTCACTGCCATCGAGGAGAGCAAGAATGTTGATGCTCTCAAGATTGAGGAATTGGTCGGATCACTCCAAACCTACGAACTCAATCTTTGACCATCCAAGAAAAACAAATCTGTAGCCTTGAAAACTGTCAAGGAGACCTTGGATGAGGATGACAGTGATGCTGAGTTGGGAGAGAAGGAGTTGGCTCTATTTGTTAACAAATTTCAAAAATATCTGAAAACAAATAGAAGGTTCAAGCCTAAATCAGGAGGAAAACCTCTTAAAAAGCCAAAGTCAAAACCTTGGGATAACAAGAAAGTCCCCAAAGGAACTGACGACCCGGAGGTGGGCCCTTACTAGTAAAGGCAAGCGGTTCGGGTTCTCGGTCGGTTCCCGTTCGCCTGCCCAACCGGGGGCGGCTCAAGAGGCGCCGCCGCTGGGTGCTATGAATGCAAAGGCTACGGCCACATTTCACCTGATTGCCCTAACAAGAAGAAGACTAAGGGAAAGGTGATGAATGCCACATGGGATGACAGTGATTCTGAGGATGAACAATCTAAAAGCTCTACCTCAAGTGAGGAATCTGAAAATCACATGGCTTTCACTGTCACCCTATCAGAGATAGACAATCCTCCCACTACTCATGAAGAGAACAGTGATGAAGATCAAGTGAGTGAGTCCAGTGAAGATCATGATCAGAGTAACAATGTCTTTGAGTCTGATGAAGATATGGATAAAGGCTATGAAAGGTTGTTTTCTGAAAGCCTTAAACTGAAGAAAGCTAAGATCTCTTTGAATAAACAACTTAAATTTACCCAAAAAGAAAGAGACTCATGCAAACTAGAAGCAAAAGGGAAGAATGCTCTAGTATCTTAGCTTGAAAGTGAAAAGGCTGAACTGGTGTCCAAATTAGAATACGTTGAGGAAGATATGCCGTTTAGAAAAGGAATTTCTTGATGTTCTAAAAGTTAAGGATGAGCTTGCTAAAAAAGTAACAGAACTCGAAAAGGAAGCTAGACTCCTTAGCAACACTTAAATCTTGGATAAACTGGCTAGTATGCAGTGCTCAATAGTAAACATGTCCAACATACGACATCCAGATAGACCATCCGGTCCCTTGAATGTCGGAACAATGTCTACTACAACTTTTGAGCCAATACATGAAAATCCAAGATTGGTGAGCTCCAACTCCTCAGGATAAAAAGCTAGGATGCCGACTCTTAGTTATACCAAACCTTTGTCACTTCTGTAGAAGGTAAAAATTCAACTGAAGCTGAGAGAACTAAAGTTCAACCCCAAACAAAAAGATCTCCACCTTCCAGGTTCATTCCTACTTGCCACCATTATGGAGTGAAGGGTCACATCCGACCTAACTGCAATGCCTTTAGGAGAATTCCCCGAAATGGTTCTTGGAATCAAACACAAGATCAAGGGAATCTCCAAAGGTAAATTCAAGCCTTAGCAGAAAAGTCTAGGAGTTTGAGTGAAGAAGTGATGAAAATTGCTCAACTCTCTAGTACACAATATGGTCGTGACACTTCTTATGCTCATCATGAAGAAAGTAATAGGATGGACCAAAATGCTAGGTTCTCCCAGAAAAGAAGGAAGAACAGGAGATCTGACAAAAAGAAAGTCATGCCTACAAATGAAGTGAACAAAGACAATAGGGTTCCCCAAAAGTCTAAGTTTATTTATGTGAGAAAGGATGATCTAAAATGCCTTGTCATCCACACCGCTTTGAAAGACTAAAATTCTGACATGTGGTATTTCGATAGTGGATGTTCCAGACACATGATAGGTAACAAGTCCCTCTTTACTCACCTTGAGGAATGCTCAGATGGGACTGTTATATTTGGTGATTGAAGCAAATCCTTTGTGAAAGGAAAAGGGGTCATCCAAGCACCAAGCATTCCTAAACTGAAGGATGTCTTTTTTGTAGAAGGATTAAAAGCTAATCTAATTAGCATAAGTTAATTGTGTGATGATCACCATGCTGTCCACTTTACCAACAATAAGTGCTCTGTTATGGATGACAAAGGTGTGTGTGTTTTGGAAGGGTCAAGAACCACTGATAATTGTTATGGTTTAATTCCTAGTGATGGTTCTTCTCAAATTTGCAACAGGGCTAAAGTTGAAGAAGTTGAATTGTGGCACAGGAGGCTAGGTCACATGAATTTCTAAGACCTAATCAAACCCTCAAAACACGAGCGTGTGAGAGGTGTGCCAAAACTAGGGAAGCCCTCTACTGCTGTGTCTGGGCCATGTCAAATTGGCAAACAAATTAAAAGCCCACACAAGAAGGCTTCAAATATCGCTACCTCACACCCACTAGAACTAATACACATAGATCTCATGGGTCCAACTCGAACTGAAAGTCTAGGAGGTAAGCGATATATCCTAGAGATGGTTGATGATTTCTCATGGATGTCATGGGTGGCATTCATAAGAGAGAAGTCGAATGCATTTGAGAACTTCAAGAACATTTGCTTGAGAGTGCAAAATGAAAGAGGATGCCCCATCACTCGAATTCAAAGTGATCATGGAAAGGAGTTTCAAAACTCCAAGTACACTGAGTTTTGTGATGAATCGGGCATCAAACATGAATTTTCAGCACCAATAACACCTTAGTAAAATGGTGTGGTGGAAAGAAAGAACAAGGTGCTTCAAGAGATGGCTAGGGTGATGCTTCACAGCAATAACCTGGCTACTCATTTCTGGGTTAAAGTAGTTAGCACTGCATGCTATACTGTTAACAGAGTCTACACTAGGCCCAAAACTAGGAAGACACCCTATGAGCTATGGTACAACAAGAAACCCAATGTCAAGTACTTTCGAGTATTCAGAAGTAAGTGCTATATCCTTAGGGATAGAGAGCAATTGGGTAAGTTTGATTCCCGGAGTGATGAAGGGATTTTTCTTGGATATTCCACAAATAGTAGGGCCTATCAAGTGTACAACTTAAGAACCTCTACTGTTATGGAGTCCATAAATGTGGTGGTTGATGACTCAGGATCTGAGTCCTTACAAATAGAGGATGACAATGCTGATGAAGGTGTGAAAATTCCAATGTCTAAATTAGAAGATGAATCACCTCCTTAAAAACCTACACATCCTAGGGTTATGAGACCTCACTCCTCAACTGAAATCATTGAAAACCTTGAAAGTGGAGTGAGAACTCGAAAAAAAGTTGAAAATGAAGTTAGTCACTTTTGCTATAATTCTACATTTGAACCCAAAAATGTAACTGAAGCTCTCACTGATGAAAACTGGATAAATGCCATGCAAGAAGAGCTCAATCAGTTTACAAGGAATTACATATGGTTTTTAGTTCCTAGGCCTAAAAATACAAATGTTATTGGTACTAAATGGATTTTCAAGAACAAATCTGATGAACATGGTGCCATTGTAAGAAACAAGGCTAGGTTAGTTGCACAGGGATACACTCAGATTGAGGGCATTGATTTCGATGAAACATCTACTCCTGTTGCCAGACTAGAGTCTATCAGGATCTTACTTGTTGTATGTCATCTCAAATTCAAACTTTTTCAGATGGATGTCAAGAGTGCCCCAAAAGGGTTGGAGGACCCTAATCATCTTGATCAAGTTTACAAATTAAAAAGGGCTCTCTATGGTTTAAAACAAGCTCCTAGAGCTTGGTATGAGAGACTGACTACATACCTCTTAGAAAAGGGATTTTTGAGAGGGGGAGTAGACAGGACCCTATTTATTAAAAACATCAAGGTTGATATGGTTATTGCTCAAATCTATGTTGATGATGTAAATCCCTAAGTAGGTGTTGGCAAATTCCGTGATCATTAGATAGGTCATGTGAGTCGAGTCGTGTTCAACTTGTCAGAAGAGAAAAGCTAAAGCATCAAGAAGATTGAAGAAAGTGAAGAAAAAGCTCCTACTCTGGATCTAGAAAGGTAATGGACTTAGAGACCCCTACCTAGGTTGGATTTGACTTAGATAACTCTAAACATACCTAGGAGGATAGTTTTAAACCTAACAAAGTTCTTTGATCTTAGTTGAATCAAATAAACATGAAATGAAATATGGTTTGAAAAATTCTGTCTCAACCGATCGCTCGGTGTTGAGACCGATCGATCGGTGGCCTACCGAGCGATCGGTTGCTATCGACTGGACAAAAAATTTGTATGGGGTATTTTTCCAGAGAGATGATTTTCAACCGCTCGATCGGTTATGAACACCGATCGATCGGTTTTGGACCGAGCGATCGGTAATGTGCACCGATCGATCGGTCCCCGTAAAAAGAATTTTTATTTTTCTGGATTCCTTTTTTAAACCCTATATAAACAACTTTTTGGAGACCTAATTCGTATCTTTGTTTATTTTTGAAAGAGTAGAGGTCTGAGAAACTCCTCTAGGGTTTTTCCTATTGTTCTTATTAGATCTTTGTTGATCCCTCATCTTTCTTTGATCCTAGAGAATGCAAGTATAGATCTAAACCTTTGATCTTGCATTGTGTGATCTCAGATCTATATGAGATTCCTCTAAGGTTTGAAACTTCCTAAATTGATTCACAACCCTACACCTTGTGTGTGTGTCCGGTGTTTGATCCGGAGCCTTCGTGGAAGGAGATCGATCGTGTGTGATCGTGGTTTTGAAGTAGCTTGAGAAGATTTGGTCGGTGTGGAACCGAAGCTGCTACGGCAGAGATCGAACCTGCTGGTTCGTGGAAATCAAGAGTAAGAGTCTATACCTAGGAACGTCGTTTCTGTTTTGGTAAGGTCTTGTCTTGTACTTAAAATCTTTTCATAGTGAAGTTTGTTGCTGGACGAGGTCCCGTGGTTTTTTCCCGTTAGGGTTTTCCACGTAAAAATCTTCTGTGTTTGATTTGTGTGGATTGTCTGAGTGAATTGTTCATTGATTTCTAAACATATTAATTGAAAATTTTAAAATTGGTTAGAAATTATTAGATAGACCTATTCACCCCCCCTCTAGGTCTTAGAGATCATTGATCTGGATAAATTTCAATTGGTATCAGAGCTTGTTCACTAATAAGGCTAAACCCTTAAGTGTGATCCTGTATTATCCGTGATCATGAGTACTCTAAGAGAAGGTGGATTCGTCTCTCGTCCCCCACTTTTTGATGGGAATAATTATGCATACTGGAAAGCTAGAATGAGAGCCTTTCTCAAATCAATTGACGAGAGAATTTGGATGTCTATACAGAATGGGTGGACTACGCCCATAAAAACTGTAGGTGATTTGACTGTCATCAAATATTATAATGAATGGACCAGAGAAGAGCTTGAGTCAAGTGGATGGAACACTAAAGGTCTCAATGCTATCTTTACTGCAGTCACTGCTGAGGAATTCAGACGAATTTCTTCATGTGAAACAACAAAGGAGGCTTGGGACATTCTTGAAATTACCCATGAGAGTACTACCACTGTTAAAATCTCAAAACTCCAAATGTTAACCACCAAATTTGAACATTTAAACATGGATGACAATGACACTTTTGAAGAATTCTATGCAAAACTTAGTGACATTGTCAACGCTAGTTTCAATTTAGGTGAAAAAATATCTGAGTCCAAAATAGTTAGAAAAGTCCTTAGATCTCTCCCTGAGAGATTTCAACCCAAAGTCACTGTAATCGAAGAGAGTAAAAATGTTGACTCTCTGAAGATTGAGGAATTGGTTGGTTCACTCCAAACCTATGAACTCAATCTCCGTCCATCCAAGAAGAACAAATCTTTAGCCTTGAAATCCATCAAGGAATCTTTGGATGAGGATGACAGTGATGGAGATATGAATGAGGAAGAAATGGCTCTCTTCGTTAAAAAATTTCAAAAATTTTTTAGAACGAAAAAAAGGTTCAATACCAAACAGGGAGGAAAATCTGGTGAGAAGTCAAAGTCTAAGCCCTGGGAAAACAAGAAAAATTCCAAAAGTGGTGACAAGAAATCCCATGGTGTTCAATGTTATGAATGCCATGGCTTCGGTCATATTTCACCTAACTGCCCTAACAAGAAGAAGAGTAAGGGCAAGGTGATGAATGCCTGTTGGGATGACAATGATTCTGAGAATGAAGAATCAGACAGTTCCTCTTCAAGTGAAGATACTGGAAATCATACGGCTTTCACTGTTTCCCTTTCTGGGATTCTTGAGACTACCTCTGCTGTTGATGAAAAGGATAGAAGTGATGAGAGTGTTCATACTGAGTCTAGTGAAGACATACAGAAGAGTCAAACTGACTCTGAAAGTGATGAAGATTTGAAAACAACTTATGATAAGTTGTATGCTGAAAGTTTGAAGCTGACTAAAACAAAAATCTCCTTGAGCAAAAAACTCAAAATCATTCAAAATGAAAGAGATACTTGTAAACTAGTAGCAGAAGAGAAGAGTGCTCTAGTTAGTCAGTTGGAAAATGAAAAAGAAGCATTTGTTATGAAAGTTCAATGTCTTTTGGAAGAGAATGTCTCATTGACTAATGTGGTCAGAAAATTAGAAGTTGAAAGAGACACTTCCATGAAAGAAATTGAAGAGTTAAGAACTCTACAAATGGAGCTGGAAACTTTTAAAGACTCTCTTGTTGATAAGGTGAAATTTCTTGAAAAAGAACATCAAATTACCCTTAAAGACAAGACTGAGTTGATTCAGAAGGTCTATACTCTTGAAAAAGAAGTAAGAATGTTTGGTAACACTAGCTGCCTAGATGAATTAGTTAGAAAGTATGGGTCAAATTCGAGTAGATCTGGGATAGGACATGCTGACACATCAGCTGGTCCTTTAGCTGTTGGTACAATGGCTAGTGCACTGTTTGAGCCAATACATTTTGATCCTAAAGTGAATCTACCTTCTACATCAAGTACTAAGGCTTATACAAATTTTGTAAAGCCTAGAAATACAGCTCCTAGAGTGAATGCTATGAGGAATCAAATTCCTTTTAGAAGAAATCCTCCTCCTCTCCCAAGATTCATACCCACATGTCACTTTTGTGGTGTGAGAGGTCACATTCGACCAAATTGTAATGCTTTTAGGAGAGCTCCCTAAAATGGTTCATGGAACCAAAATCAAAGTCAAGGGACTCTTCAAAGGCAAATTCAGGTTCTGGCTGAAAAGTCTAGAATATTGAGCGAAGATGTTAATAGAATTGCTCAAATCTCTATGACAAGAACTGGTCAATTTATTCCAAATGATTATTCAAGAGGAAAGAATTTGACTAATCAAAAAGCTAGAACTGAACAAAACAGGAAAAGGTCAAGGAGGACAAAAAGGAAAAAAATTTCTAATACACAGTTTAATGATCAAAGATCTAAACAAAGTTTAAAGACTGTGTATGTAAGAAAGGATGACCTGAAGTGCTTCGTCATTCACACTGCCTTATAAGCCCAAAACACAGAAATGTGGTACTTCGACAGTGGGTGTTCTCAGCATATGACAGGTAACAAGTCCTTATTTACTCAATTTGAGGACTGTCCAGATGGGACTGTTACTTTTGGTGATGGAAGCAAGTCTTTAGTAAAGGGGAAGGGTATCATCGATTCACCAGGCATACCAAAATTGAAAGATGCCTTGTTTGTTGAAGGACTGAAAGCTAATTTAATTAGCATAAGTCAACTATGTGATGATAACCATGCTGTGCACTTTACCCAAAATAAATGCTTAGTCATTAATGGTAAAGGTAAGTGTGTTCTAGAAGGGTTGAGAACCACTGACAATTGCTATGACTTAATTCCCAGTCCTAATCCCTCAAATGTCTGTTATAAGACTAAAATTGAGGAGGTTGATTTGTGGCACCGAAGACTAGGTCACATGAACTTCAAAGACCTATGTAAAATCTCTAAGCAAGAACTTGTAAGAGGTTTTCCCAAACTAGGAAAGCCTTCTACTGCTGTGTGTGGGCCATGCCAAATTGGTAAACAAATTAGAACCCCACATAAGAAGACTTCAAGTATTGCTACTTCATATCCACTGGAATTAATTCATATGGATCTTATGGGTCCTACAAGAACTGAAAGCCTAGGTGGAAAGCGATACATCACATAGTTGAAGCATAACTCGGGTATCAAACATGAATTTTCTGCACCTATTACACCTCAGCAGAATGGTGTAGTAGAGAGGAAGAACAGGTTTCTCCAAGAGATGGCTAGAGTTATGCTTCATAGCAACAATCTAGCTTCTCATTTCTGGGCTGAGGCAGTTAACACTGCTTGCTATATAGTTAATAGAGTTTTTGTAAGACCTAGAACAAGGAAAACCCCATATGAGTTGTGGAATAACAAGAAACCCAGTGTCAGGTACTTTCGAGAATTTGGAAGTAAATGTTATATCCTTAAGGATAGAGAGCAACTGGGCAAATTTGAATCCCGGAGTGATGAAGGGATATTTCTTGGATATTCCACCAAGAGTAGAGCTTTTCGAGTGTACAACTTGAGAACCTCTACGATTATGGAGTCCATAAATGTAGTTGTGGATGACTCCGGTGTTGAAAATGTGCAACTTGAGGATGATGAAAGTGCTGAAAATGAAAATGTTGAAACTGTTTCAACTCCACTTATTAATAAGCAATCATCTCCATCAAAACCTACACATTCTAGGGTCATGAGTCCTCACACCCCCACTGATATAATTGGTGATCTTGAAAGTGGAGTGAGAACGAGGAAACAAATTGAAAATGAAGTTAGCTACATTTGCTATACTTCATCTTTTGAACCCAAGAATGTAGCTGAAGCTCTTGCAGATGATAATTGGATAAATGCAATGCAAGAAGAGTTACTTCAGTTTACTAGGAATGATGTTTGATATTTAGTACCTAGGCCTAACAATACAAATGTGATAGGTACCAAATGGATTTTCAAGAACAGATCTGATGAAAAAGGTACTATCATAAGAAATAAGGCTAGGTTAGTTGCACAAGGATACACCCAAATTGAAGGTATTGACTTCGATGAAACCTTTGCTCCTGTAGCCAGGCTAGAATCAATAAGAATTCTTCTAGCTGTGGCTTGCCATATGAAATTCAAACTTTTTCAAATGGATGTTAAGGGTGCCTTTCTGAATGGCATTCTACAGGAGGAGGTCTATGTGGAACAACCAAAAGGGTTTGAAGATCCACATCACCTTGATCAAGTCTATCGGTTAAAAAGGGCTCTCTATGGTTTAAAACAAGCTCCAAGAGCTTGGTATGAGAGACTGACTACTTATCTCTTGGAAAACGGATTTTCGAGAGGGGGAGTAGACAGAACCCTTTTCATAAAGAATGTGAAAGGTGATATTGTCATCGCCCAGATATATGTTGATGACATAGTGTTTGGTTTCACATTAGACTTACATGCTCTTTCATTTGCTGAACAAATGAAAAATGAATTTGAAATGAGCATGGTTGGTGAGCTAAGTTTCTTCCTTGGTCTTCAGATCAAGCAATTGGATTCTGGGATCTCAGTATCTCAAATCAAATATGCTAAAAATCTAGTGAAGAAATTTGGCATGAGCTCTGCTAAGCATGTAAGGACTCCTATGAGTTCTACTACAAAACTTAGTAAAGATGCTACAGGCAAAGATGTTGATCAAACTTCTTATAGAAGCATGATTGGTAGTTTACTCTACCTAACTGCTACTAGACCTGACATAGCCTTTAGTGTTGGTGCATGTGCCCGCTATCAAGCGAGCCCAAAAGAGTCTCACTTACTTGCAGTTAAGCTTATCATTCGATATGTGAGTGGAACTCTATCATTTGGCCTCTTGTATTCTTTTGATACAAATGCCACGATAGTTGGATATTCCGATGCCGATTGGGCCGGAAATGCTGATGATAGGAAGAGCACCTCTGGAGGATGTTTCTATATTGGAAACTGCTTAGTTGCTTGGCTTATCAAAAAGCAAAAATTCAATTTCATTGTCCATTGTAGAAGCTGAGTACATAGCAGCTGGCAGTTGTTGCACTCAACTTCTATGGATGAAGCAGATGTTGAATGATTACGGGATTGAACAGAGCACTATGACTGTGTATTGTGATAATTCAAGTGCTATCAATATTTCCAAAAATCCCGTTCAACATTCTTGCACAAAACACATAGACATTAGACATCACTTCATCCGTGATCTTGTTGAGCAAAAGATTGTGTCTATAGAGTATGTCCAAACAGAGAATCAATTTGCGGACATTCTTACAAAACCCTTAGATTCCCTTAGGTTTGAACTCCTTAGGAAATCCATAGGTTTGTGCGGAGTTGAGTAAAGATGTACTTGTTTCATAGCCTATGTGTTCTTCATGTTCTATTTATGTCATAGAGCTATTTTTTGTTGTTTCCTTTAATTAATAAAAATCCAAAAACATTCAAAAATTGAAAAATATTGCAAAACATAATGTGTTTGTATGACCTTATTTCCTATCATTTTGCTTAAAGTTATTTCCTTGAAATCATATTTGAACATATAATACAAGGATAAATATTTCATAGGATTGGATAAATTAGGATAGGTCAACTGTTGGTTTGATCTTGTGATTGAATTTGGTCATGCTAACTAATCTCAGTTAGAGTTGAGTAAACAAAGATGTTATATGTTGCACATGCACTCTGACTGATTCTTTAGATGGTATTAGTTCCTATTTAAAGGTTCTGATATTATACCATATGGTTCCCTAGATTAATCAAATCTAGTATATCCAATGTAATAAAAAAAAAAATTCCGTAAGGTGAGCCCCCTAGTTATAAAAATTATTGACATGGAGAGGACTACCTGTGAGTTTGTGTGATAGCTACTAGTGAATGCAAACAGTGAGTAATGGCTACCTAGACAAACAGTAGGTATCTATATGGATTGCTAGTGTGAAAGCCCCCACTGTCATTAGAAAGAGCTACCTTCTCACTTGTGTGAAAGTCACCAATGTGCTAAAAACTATATATGTGTACTCCAAAAATATTTTTCACAATGAGTACAATTTGACTGAAAAAGAAATGAAATAAATTTGTTAGTCAAATTTGGGGTAAAAATTGCTCATCATATAAGTATGGATGTTTATTGGTTTTAAAACTAGTTTTTGAAAATTTTAGAGTCCCATTTGAGCTATAATGTCAAAATCTAGCTTAAGGAAGGAAACCAATTCAAAGAGTCAAGTAATGAATTTTGATTTCACACTAACATTACTTCTAATTGTTTCTTGACTCTGATTGTGAATTTGATGCAAATACCATAATTAATCACCTTTGAAAATCAATTATTGTTTACATAATCCTTATTTATGACTGTACTTGATATATAAATTCTTGGGTGATTATTCTTTATGATTTTAATGAAATCAATTATTGCAAATTTTTTGGTGAATTGGTTATTTTGAGGTGAAAATGAGTTTTTACTGTACCATTGGTTGAGGGGGAGAAATGGTTGTAAATGTAAAATTTTTCAGACCACCGATCGATCGGTCTGTCTTGAACAGAGTTATAAAACCCTCATTTCTATTTTTTCTGTTCACTTCTTCTCTGAACTCCAGAGCGATCTCTCGGTTACCTCTCCTCCAAATCCTTCTTATGGTCATTCCATTCGACTCTAAGGGTTTCCCAAGCATCAAAAAGGTAAGTCTTGTACGTTTTCTTGTGTATAGGTTGAATTTCTCATCTAGGGCATCGTCTGTTCATCCATGGCTTTCATTTTGTCTTAATCCTTCTAGCCTATCTCATGTCTGGCGTTCCAAAACGCCGAAAGTTGGTCCTCAACAACCAAGAGGACCCTCCTGAAGATGAGCAAATCCAAGAGCCCTTTTCCTTCACTCCAATAGGACATGGGATTTCAATAGGGGATCGACCAATTCGTAGAATGGTGGATTCTACTACTGAAAATTGCCAAAAGTCTTTGGCAGATAAAACCCGGAAACAAAAGGGAAAAGCTAGTTCATCTTCAACTGTTCTATTGGGTCCTTTCATTAGCCCTAATGCTGCTCAGCTTTATAGTGAGTATTTTAGTAAAAAGGGTATTATGGTTGAAAGGAGCATTAGAATTTCAGATTTTGGTGATTATTACCTTTCTAAGCTCATTACCGATCGTAACTGGGAAGGTCTTCGCACTTTATCCAGTCCTGCTCCTATTCAATTAGTCCAAGAATTTTACTCAAATTTCTCTGAAATCAATTTCAAAACCTGGTCTTTTAAATCTCGATCTTTAGAACAATCAGTTTTGATAAATCCAAATGTCATTGCAAAATTTCTTGGTTGTCCTCGAGTTCCAGATGCCTATTATCCTTATAAATACAAGAAAGATGAGGATAAAGAATCTATGAACAATGTAGTCACATTCCTTTGTGGTGCTCCTACACTTTGGGTTGGTTCCTTAATAGAAGTAACAAAACTCACTAGGGATGCCAGACTTGTAAACCTAGTTATGAGTGCCAATATCCACCCAAAGGTTCATACTGCAGACCTTAGGGAAGATAGAGCTCGATTTTTATTCAGTCTCCTTCGTGGACATGATATTGACCTTGCAGCACACATAATTGATTTGATGATACAAGCCCATCAAACTCAAACTGTGGTTGGAGCTCTTCCGTTTGGTTCCCTGATTACTAAACTCCTTGGTTCTCAAGGGATTATTGCTCCTCCTGGAGTTCCTACCCGTACTCCGAAAGGTCCAATCAACAAAAAGACCATCGCTCAGAGTTTCTCTCATGCTTCAGTTCGAGATATTGAGGAGGAAGCTAATTTTGGTACAGGATCCTCTCATCCACCTCCGGCCACGATTGATGATCTAGCCAGAATGATGAGAGAGATACAGATGGATCTCTCAACGCATATTTCATCCCACCAGGAGTTCACCACAGAGATCCGTGGCAGACTTGGATCACTGGATGCAGCAGTGCTGGGCATACAGAGAGATGTTCGTGATTTTCGAGCTTATTATGAGTCTCAGCTCACTTCTGATGATGAGCAGGAGTGATAGTTAGATTGATGTACTAGGATAGAAACTCCTTCTAGTTCATGTGTATATTTTGGAGTTTACCTTAGTCCTAGTATTAGTTTGAGACTTAGATGTATTTTGACTTGGTTGTACTCAGTACACTCCTTTTTGGATGTTATTGACTTAGTTATGGATGTATGAATTTGGATGGTTTATTCTCATTCTCTTATATCTCATCTCCTTTGATGTTTATGCATTAATTTTATTGTTTATAGTCCGCCTTTGGCATTTCGAGCCAAAAAGGGGGAGAGTGCATGATATGCATATGGATATAATATTGTGGATGATGATTTTGTGATTTTGTGGATGATGTTATGGATACATGATTAACCTGTTATGGATATAGTATTGTGGAATTGTGGATGTTATACATGTTTTACTTCTTCCCATATTTTATTTCCCATGCTTCACAGGTTTTTGATTTAGCATGTGCAGGCAAACAGGTTGGTGAATCATGACAAGTTAAAATATCAAATGTCATGTAATTATTTTTGAGTCATGTAAAGGTCAATTTTCCATTTTTGAATCATTTGGGAAAATTTGAACCTAGTATATGAGTTAGTCTTGTTTTGTCCCGGAATTGCCAAAGGGGGAGATTGTAAATCCTTAAGTAGGTGTTGGCAAATTCCATGATCATTAGATAGGTCATGTGAGTCGAGTCGTGTTCAACTTGTCAGAAGAGAAAAGCTAAAGCATCAAGAAGATTGAAGAAAGTGAAGAAAAAGCTCATACTCTGGATCTAGAAAGGTAATGGACTTAGAGACCCCTACCTAGGTTGGATTTGACTTAGATAACTCTAAACATACCTAGGAGGATAGTTTTAAACCTAACAAAGTTGTTTGATCTTAGTTGAGTCATATAAACATGAAATGAAATATGGTTTGAAAAATTCTGTCTCAACCGATTGCTCGGTGTTGAGACCGATCGATCGGTGGCCTACCGAGCGATCGGTGGCTATCGACTGGACAAAAAATTTGTATGGGGTATTTTTCCAGAGAGATGATTTTCAACCGCTCGATCGGTTATGAACACCGATCGATCCGTTTTGGACCGAGCGATCGGTAATGTGCACCGATCGATCGGTCCCCGTAAAAAGAATTTTTATTTTTCTGGATTCCTTTTTTAAACCCTATATAAACAACTTTTTGGAGACCTAATTCGTATCTTTGTTTATTTTTGAAAGAGTAGAGGTCTGAGAAACTCCTCTAGGGTTTTTCCTATTGTTCTTATTAGATCTTTGTTGATCCCTCATCTTTCTTTGATCCTAGAGAATGCAAGTATAAATCTAAACCTTTGATCTTGCATTGTGTGATCTCAGATCTATATGATATTCCTCTAGGGTTTGAAACTTCCTAAATTGATTCACAATCCTACACCTTGTGTGTGTGTCCGGTGTTTGATCCGGAGCCTTCGTGGAAGGAGATCGATCGTGTGTGATCGTGGTTTTGAAGTAGCTTGAGAAGATTTGGTCGGTGTGGAACCGAAGCTGCTACGGCGGAGATCGAACCTGCTGGTTCGTGGAAATCAAGAGTAAGAGTCTATACCTAGGAACGTCGTTTCTGTTTTGGTAAGGTCTTGTCTTGTACTTAAAATCTTTTCATAGTGAAGTTTGTTGCTGGACGAGGTCCCGTGGTTTTTTCCCGTTAGGGTTTTCCACGTAAAAATCTTCTGTGTTTGATTTGTGTGGATTGTTTGAGTGAATTGTTCATTGATTTCTAAACATATTAATTGAAAATTTTGAAATTGGTTAGAAATTATTAGATAGACCTATTCACCCCCCTCTAGGTCTTAGAGATCATTGATCTGGATAAATTTCAGATGATATTGTATTTGGTTCCACATCAGACTCACATGCTCACTCCTTTGCTGAACAAATGAAGAATGAATTTGAGATGAGCATGGTTGGTGAGCTGAATTTCTTTCTTGGTCTGTAGGTCAAACAAATGAGCAATGGGATTTCTGTATCCCAAACCAAATATGCCAAAGACCTTGTAAAAAAATTTGGCATGAGCTCAACTAAACATGCTCACACTCCTATGAGCACCACCACCAAACTTAGCAAAGATGCTTCAGGCAAAAGTGTAGACCAAACCACATACCGAAGTATGATTGGTAGTCTGCTTTATCTCACCACCAGTCATCCTGACATTGCCTTTAGTGTCGGAGCTTGTGCTTGCTATCAAGCAAGCCCCAAAGAGTCACACTTACTAGCTATCAAACGTATTATTCGATATGTAAGTGGAACTCTCTCTTTTGGCCTCTGGTATCCCTTTGATACTAATGTCGTGGTTGTTGGATATTCCGATTCCGACTGGGCCGAAAATGTTGATGATAAGAAGAGCACCTCCGGATGATGCTTTTATGTTGGAAACTGTTTGGTTGCTTGGCTTAGCAAAAAACAGAATTCTATCTCTTTGTCTACTGCCGAGGCTAAGTACATTGCAGCCGACCGTTCTTGCACTCAACTTCTGTGGATGAAACAGATGTTGCAGGACTATGGGATAGAACAGGGCACCATGACTGTGTATTGTGATAACACAAGTCCCATCAACATCTCCAAAAATCTCGTGCAACACTCTCGCACCAAACACATAGACATTAGACACCACTTCATTTGAGAGCTTGTTAAGCAAAATGTTGTGACATTGGAATATGTGCAAACTGATACTCAACTTGTAGATCTCCTCACTAAACATCTAGACTCCCTTAGGTTTGAGTTGCTTAGGAAATCCATCGGTGTGTGCAGTATTGAGTGATTGAGTGCTTTCTGATAGACTAGGTGATCTCATATTCTTATCTCTTCCTAGCTCTATTCCTCCGGTGTATATTATCATTTTTCACTTATTGCTGTTTTTGTTTGTTTATCTTATTTCAAAAACTCCAAAAACATTAAAAAAATTTAGAAAAACTCCAAAAAGATTTTTGTTTTCTTTTAGTTAGGCATATTGAAAAAAAAAAGGGGGTTGTGTTGGATTTGGTTGTTATCCTTTGATGTGCATTGCTGAAATTTTCTTGTGCTCATAATGCTTGTCCAAAATACATATTTGATAGAATTGAGTTCATGAGGATATCAGACCTACCAAAGTGTCTTTTGGGAAAAGTGCACATAGACTATCTTGCTAAATACAGTTAGAAATATGGCATATATTATTGCACTATCACCTGCACTTGCACTCTGTCTATCTCCTGCAGATGGTACATATCCCTATGAATAGGTAATGATATTAGTCATGATGGTTCTTCGAGTTGATAAAATCTGATTTGATCATGAAGGTACCTTCCCTCAAAATGTGCCCCAGTTTAAAAGTCTCATGCAATGGAAATGGCTACCTCTGGGATAGTGTGAAAGTCACTATTGGATGCAAACAGTATGAAATGGCTACCTAGGTGGACAGTAGGTATCTATCTGGATCCCTAGAGTGAAAGCCCCTGCTGCCAATAGCTAGGGCTACCTACCCAGTAAGTGTGAAAGCCACCATTGCATTCCAAAATTCAAAGGAAAAAGATTGATCAAGAATAGCTTCACAAAACAGCAAATTCCACAAATACTTTGAGTGCAAAATATGAAAAAGGGTAAGAATAGCACATTAAAAATATTATAGTTTTCTGGACTACCTTAAGTGAGTCTCTCAGTGAATTTTTAAGCTTTTTGTTCCTAAAATGCACTAATGTCTTTATCTGTCTAAGGGTGCGAATTTCACCTCACACACTTCACATTGATGGTAAAGCCTATTACTAACTATACATTAGCCTGTGTGACTGTGTCTTACCATCCCTTACGCATTGTGTCGATGGAAATATCCTCGTATACTCATCATTTTATGCTACACATTCTTGGACACTGTATTATTTGCTTCTTGCAAAATTTGCACATACTAGATTTGCTTATTGGAGCTATCATGTTGAGAAAAAGGAGGATTTTGGATTACCTTTGGATGAGTTTGCTCCTATCAGTTTCTTGATTTCTCATATAAATGCATTCTTTTTCCAAATTATTCTGTGTCAAAATTGCATATTTTCTTGGAGATAGTTCCATCTTGCTCTTCCTTTGCAAATTCCAGGTCGCTAAAATGTGCAAATTCCTTCTCAAATATGGTTCACATGATTCTTCCCACAAGTTGGTTTTTGACCTCCACATGTTAAAATCCAAAAATCACTAGGGGTCATTGCAATTTTGGCATTATGCTGCAGATTTTACAGCTTTCTCTTTACAGATTTGAGTCTTTCTTTGAAGATTCTCTTCCAAAAGGCTCCCCCATCCCATGCTAAAGACAAATCAAAAGGGGTCACACTCAGCTCTTACACACTGATTCATGGTTTTTGAGTTGAGGGTCGACCTTGAGTGGTTGTTCGGTCAACCAAACACAGTCCCATGGGTTTTTCAAAACCCTCACTCGAGTCACATGGTTGCCTTACCTATTTTTTCATCGTTGCTTTCTTACACCAACAGGATTCCTTGGTTTTCGTAGCTTTTTCCAGCCATATACCAAGCTGTCCAGCTCCCATCTTCACCACAGAGCTTCAAGTCATCATCTTCCCTCGGGTTGTTGGGCATCTCTTGAGATTTCCAGCCCTCCTCAGTCGTGCCCGCTGATCTCAGGGGTTCTAGATCCCTCTTGTTCAGTCCTCATACGACCTAGTTGCTGTTTAGGGTTTCAAGATCCCCAACTCAAGCTCCACAGCCACTCTGTAGCTTTCAGGGACTAGTTTTCAGCACCCACAGCCCTCTCTCATCTCCTCCAAGTCCTCATCAAGGTAAAACCCTACCTTTTTTCAGTTACTTGCACATTTGGGTCTATGGCTCTTGAGTACCTTCTTCTCATTGCCTCCATATTCATGGCGGGTCGCCCTTAGCGCTGCCTCATCATCTCTCGGGATGAAGATGATGTCCCCTAGTCTGAGGATCATGGCATCCATGTGGGTCATGCGGTCTATTCTAGGGTTCCTCCACCCTCAGCTTCCCATAAGAAAGCCATGGGTGCTTCCAGTTCAAAGCCCTCGACCAAATCAAAGGGCAAATCTCAAGTCCCCACTCCTAATGAGCCTGAAATTGGAGATTTCGCACCCCAAGGAATGAACAGCTTTATAATACTTGGCTTAAAAATAGGACTGTCATAATTGAAAGGGCCACTGTCATTTCGGATTTCACCCATCCTGGTTTCGAGGAAATCATTGACTCTTGCCAATGGTCTGGTCTTTTAAAATTGACCGGATATGCCAGTTTAGACCTCGTTCAAGAATTTATGCGAACATTTATTCTGTCAACCCTCGTAATTTTTCCTTCAAAACTCAGGTTAGGGGTAAGAAAATTCTCATTAATCCAGACGACATTGCCTTTTTCATTAGTGCCCCTCGGGTTCCAGGAGCCTATTACCCTTATCTCTATCCCACCAATGAGGATAACCATGATTTGGATAAGGTGGCCAACAATCTTTGTGATGATCCCTCACAAAAATGGACTCATCCTCATTTACTTCACTCTAGTCTTTCATACTTGGGCCATTTTTTTCATCTTATTATGTGTTCCAACATTCATCCCAAGGTGCATTCTACTACTCTGAGTGTTGATCAGGCTCGATTCCTGCATAGTGTCATGACTGGAGACACTATCAATACCGGTGCCCACATTATTGGCCTAATCCTTCAAGCCGTCACTGTGCACCAAAAGCGCATTGCTCTTCCTTTTGTTGTCCTCATCACCAATCTCCTGTTTGCTGAGGGTATTAGGGCTCATTCCTCTGAGGCTTCCAAGCCTTCTTTAGGACCCATCTGTGCTCGCACCTTAAATAGTAGTATGTCCCATGCTGCGATGCCTAAGCATGAGGATGACATCGATGATGATATCGCTCCTTCGGCCCCGGGTGCCAGTCCCTCTCCCAGCCATGTTAGCCCCTCTGGGTCCCCTGTCCTCCAAGACAATAGCTACCATGCTTACCGATATGCTGGCTGCTCAGTCGCACTTCGCTACTGATCTTCATGCCCACCTGGATTCTCACGCAGCAACTACTCAGGAGAGTTTTTCGACGACTAATCACCGGATTGACACACTTTCCAATATGGTGCAGGCTTCTCGCCAGGAGCTTTGCGATTTCTGTTCTCACTATCAGGATGTTGTTGCTCGTCACTTTCCTCCGCACTAGGATGATAATAGTTTCTTGCGACACTGGTTCCGGTCTTGTTTTGTTCTTCATATTTGCTAGATTTAGCTAGTCCATTTTGTTAATTATGAGTCTGTGGTTGGTCTTTGTGCTGTGCACCTTTGGTTCCTGTATATGGGATGCTACTTTGCTTAGTTAATGCTTCTGGTTCTTGGTATTTCCCTATGCTGTGGATCTTTGATGCTACTTCTTTGTTTCTGCTGCTTAGTTAATGCTTCTGCTTCTTGGTATTTCCCTATGCTGTGGATCTTTGATGCTTCTTCTACTCCATGCTAGGGTTGCTATTTTGCAGGATTGTTTTCCCCTTGGCGATTCAAGCCAAAAAGGGGGAGAAGTTGGCTGGATATATCACCATATGTGCACCTTATATGCAATGTATTCTCATTTGCAGTGATATCTTATGTTCAAAGTGCTCATATATTCCCACTATCTCTTGTTGCATCATATTATCACATGTTGCATAGTAATGCATTGCTTCACTCCTGGATTCACATGCTCATGATTCTGAAATTTTTGGTCAATGGGATCTCAGATTGAGGGGGAGATCTCAAACTATCTAGCATGATGCTCATTATTTCAACTATTTTATACTTTATGAAATTCCTCCATGCTTCACAAAGGTATTGGTTGTTTCAGTGTTTCAGGGTTGATCGATGCCTCAACGATCTCAAAAAGCATATTACTCCAGGGAAGAAGTCCAACTGTCCAGTGTCATGTACTTTTCATCATGTACTTTTCATCCTCTTTGTTTCTTATGGGTTTAAGAGAGTCTGTAAAGTCATGTCCATCAGTTATTGTATGTTTTGTCTCGGAATTGCCAAAGGAGACAAAGTGAAGAAGAAGCCATGAAGAATCCTGAACCTACATCACTCACATTGGCTCAAAAGTAAGGATTGAAAGAGAGACTTAGATGACCTTGGAGGATCCCTGGGTCGACCCCCAGGGTCAATCCTGATATGGGGTTTCGGTTTTCATCTTTTGTTGCTATAGTGGGTCGACCCAGGGATCCTCCAAGGTCAACCCTGATATGGAAAAACATTCTAAATTGCTTTTTTAGTAACCTCTAAACCCTTGAACCTTTCCTATATATATGGGACCTCTCCCAATCCGTGAGGGATGATTCTTGGAGACTTTTTAGAGCACTTTGTGCATATCTTGAGTTTATGAAAACTCTTGGATTCATTCATCTTCATCTCCATCAATTTGCCTCTAGGTTGTGCAAGTTTTCATTCTTAATTTTTCAACTTGCATTGTATGATCCTCATACTTTGAAAAGATCACCCTAGGGCCTTCACAAACCCTAAAACCTACTGTATGCTCTTCTGTGAGCGTTGGTTAGCTTAAGCTAAAGTCGTCAAGGACAGAGATTGGTCTTCGGAGACCGTGGTTGATCACTTTGAGTAAGATTGGCCGGTGAGGAACCAGCGCTGCTGTTGCGGAGATTGAACATACTGTGTTCGTGGTGTGCAAGCTGATGAATCAATACCGAGGAACATCGTGTCGTGTTCGGTTGGGTAAGATTCGAGTCTTGTATTGTTCAACTCTTCTCATAGTGAATTTTGTGCTGGACTAGGTCCCGTGGTTTTTCCTGGAAGGATTTTCCACGTAAAAATCTTGTGTGTTCAAGTGAGATTGATTGTGTGTGATTGACTAAAATTAAAATTGGTTGAGAAAATTGAAGTAGACCTATTCACCCCCTCTAGGTCTAAGAGTGCATTGAAATAAGGAATTTTATGCCGGCACTCAGGACTTTGGTTACCTATAAGCAGGTTAGCTCCAACTTGGGAAAATTAGAGTTAGGTAATTCTGATCATGCACCAAATGAAGATCTAGTTTGGACCGTAAATACTATTACGGTATATGAAGATTCCTCTTCAGGAGAAGAAATGATCATGGAAGAACCACCGGAAAAAATGGAAGTCCGTCCGGCTCCTCCAGAATTTGATGCAGGAGGTCAAGCAATAGTTAATGATCTCCTTGAAGTTAACCTTGGCTCAGAACAAGATCCAAGGCCAACATTTATCAGTGCTTCCTTCTCTGAAACAGAAAAAGAGGAATATCTTTGTCTCCTAAAAGAGTACAAAGATGTCTTTGTCTTGAACTATATAGAAATGTCTGGCTTAGATCCAAAAATTGCACTCCATCATCTCACAACTAGAGAAGATGTCAGGCTAATCAAGCAGGTACAAAGACGAGCTCACCCAGAACTGATTGCTTAAATTGAAGCCGAGGTAGATAAACTCCTCAAAGTCGGGTTCATAAGAGAGGTTCAATACCCTACTTGGCTTGCCAACGTGGTTCCCGTAAAGAAGAAGAATGGATAGATCTAGGTTTGCATAGAATTCCGGGATTTGAATGAAGAATATCCTAATGTCGCAACCCAAAACCCACCCTAGGAGTTAGAGTGAACTTTGGACAACTAATCATGGCTTACATGACTTGCTTGACAAACCAACCTGCAAAAAAGCCACAGAGCATATACAATAGAGGATGACAGCGGAAACATAACTATAAAACACAGCGGAAGTCTAACAACCTCTAAGTATATACACATGGTCCAAGTTTAATACAAAGAAATCAAAACAAAGAAAGTGCGGACATGCCCGCCAAAATACATGGATATAATCACTCATGCTCACCCACAGCCAATCCACTCAGAATCTAACACCACCTACTGATAACCCTCTACGGGAGGTTCCTCCAAAGGCTCCTCGAGGTACTCCTCTTCCACCCATGGACCAGGAGCACAAACATCAAATGGAGCAGCAGCTCCCTCAGAACCTGCCGACATAAGAAGTACGGCTGAGCATGGAATACTCAGCGGGTACCAAATACTAACCAATAGTCATAGCATAAAATGGCAATACATAAATCAGGAGCAATTCATATATGTTAGACGGAAACAATTCATATCATACAAGGAAGTAAAGCAATTTATAATCATGCTTGTATTTCGTAGAAATCCAATAAAATCTCTTGAAAACATCGTGCACTTGACTTGGCTTGAAATATCTTTTCGTACTTGAAAGCTTGTCGTGCTTGTCTTGCTTGATCTTGTCGAGCGTGTCGTACGAGTCATGTCATGCATGTCATGCGTGCTTGCTTGTGATCATGTAACTTGTGAGATACACTTGTGAGATATCCTTGTGAGATGCGCTTGAGAGATGCCTTGAGAGGGAAGGGAGACCCTTCTTTATGCAATGCACTTGCGAGGGAAGGGAGACCCTTCTTCATGATATGTATGTACTTGCGAGGGAAGGGAGGCCCTTCTTCATGATATGCACTTGTGAGTGAGGGGAGACCCCTCGTGGAATGTTGATTCTTGTTTTCTTGTGAAAAGCGAGGTAAAACATATCGTAGGATATGTCCCACCTCTAACCATGTTCTTGAAAACCTCGATAAATCATGTCATGCATGCCGTGCTCGTGGGAACCGTGTACATACTTGCATTTAAATTTAAATATGACATTTGGGTAATTTCACAACACATATAACATCAATGATTGAGCAATGTAATATTCATATCATTTAGGGAAAGCAAGAAAACACACTATCATAGGCCCTAGCAATATTCATAATTTATTAGGCATGCATTTCCTAATTTACAACTCATTTTATTCACCTAGGCATTTCATCAAACATGGTGTGTTCATTATTCATTATTCATTTAAACCTAAATCATGCTTTTCTAGGTGAGTTTACTCACATCATAAAGGTGTGTTTATTATGGATACAATGCCCTCCCCATTTTAATCATCACAACACAACCCTTGGCATCCAATCGCCCATTCCATCTCCATTCACCATTCACAACCATCCATCTCATAGCACATGTGTAAATGAAAGAAAATCAAAAGAAATAAAGGGAAAAGAGGAACTATAACTAGGAGGGTAGTAAGAAGTACCGACCTTGAAGAAATGAGGAAGAAACCCCTTCCAAAAACGACCGTGAGGTGCTGCCCTAGCTTGGGGAACGCTCTCCACGAGTGCTTGAGCCGTGATCTTGGAGAAAAACCGGACTTGAAGTGATCTAGGGTCTCAAAACCCCTTTGATTCTTCTCCAAAAGCAAAACCCTAGCTTAGGAAACCCTTTCTCCTCTCTTCTAATCCCCCAAATCCTCTAAGTGTTGAGAATGAGCCCTAAAGGCTCGGGTTAAACTCTTAAGGTAAGAGTGAACCGACCAAAAGACCATAATACCCTTATTGAAATTTCTGCAAAAACACGAGTGCTGAACACGTTGAGCTGTGAATAGTGCCAAACCCGTTGTGATGTGAATAGTGCCAAACACGTTGTGCTGTGAATAGTGCCGAACACGTTGTGCTGAGCTCGTTGTCCATTGTCTTATGTACAACGTGCCCGTCGTGAGCTGTACAACGTACACGTTGTTTGCTGTACAACGTACCCGTTGTCTGTTGCACAACGGATGCACAATGCATACGTTATCAGAGCTAGAGCTACGTTATCAGAGTACGTTGTCTATGTGTTGTATGTGCCTTATTAGAGCACGTTGTCAGAGCACGTTATCAGAGCTACGTCCTTAGTGCCTTCCGAGCTACGTCCTTAGTGCCTTCCGAGCTACGATTGCCTGCAGGTCCAGACTGTTTTGGCCATATATTTTGACTCGTTCGTCCGATTTTGACGATTCAACTTGCGTTGGGTTCGTACTTAGAAAAAGAACATTTCTGACATTTCGAAATTTCTAATTTCTTACTTATTTATTAATTATACCTCTTTAAAGGCAAAATGGCAACGAAAGTATCATGCATTAAATGTGAAAAGGTCCGGGGCTCTACATCGTCCCCCCCTTACAAAAGTTTCGTCCTCGAAATTTAGACGCTACTTGCATTACAAACCAAAAAGAAAATTACAAGTCATATACAAACTTATACAAAAACTCATTCAATTAATTCTGGGTACTTTGCTTTGACTTCGGCTTCACGCTCCCATGTAGCTTCTTCCCGAGCATGGTGTTGCCATTGCACAAGAACCAAAGGGATTGTCTTGTTGGGAAGCACCTGATCTCTTCGATCCAAAATCTGAACCGGCTTTTCAATCAAGGTGAGGTCCTCTCGAATCTCCAACGGTTCCAAGTCTATGACATGCGAAGGATCCGCAATGTACTTCCGAAGCATAGACACATGGAAGACATTGTGAACTGCGGCCATGTGAGGTGGGTGAGCTACCCTGTAAGCAACCTCACCAACTCGTGTGATAATCTCAAAAGGCCCAACATACCGAGGACTGAGCTTGCCTCGCTTTCCAAATCTCATGATCCCTTTGCTAGGAGATACTTTCACAAAAACTTGATCCCCTACTTGAAATTCCAAGTCCCTACGACGCGTGTCCGCATAACTTTTCTGGCGATCGTGAGCGGCTTTCAATCGATCCCGAATGATCTTAACTGTGCCTGCAGTTTTCTCAATCAACTCCGGACCAAGTACTTTCCTTTCTCCTACCTCATCCCAATAGAGAGGAGACCTACAACTTCGCCCATACAAGGCCTCAAATGGTGCCATTTGGATACTCGCCTGATAGCTGTTATTATAGGCGAATTCAACCAAAGGCAAGTGCTCTTCCCAACTGCATTTTAAATCCAACATACAAGCCCGAAGCATGTCTTCAATGACTTGGTTCACTCTCTCGGTTTGTCCATCCGTCTGTGGATGAAAAGCGGTGCTGAAATCAAGTCGGGAACCCATAGCCTCCTGGAAGCTTTTCCAGAATCGTGATGTGAATCTTGGATCCCGATCTGACACAATACTAACGGGCACTCCGTGCAACCTCACCACTTCCTTGATGTATAAAGCGGCTAACTGACTAGAGTTGAAAGTAGTTCGGTAAGGTAAGAAGTGAGCGGACTTCGTCAGACGATCCACTACTACCCATATCGCATCTGAGCCCCTTGCCGTCTTTGGCAAGCCAACTATAAAATCCATGGATATGTTCTCCCATTTCCACTCGGGAATCGGAAGAGACTGTAATAGACCTGCGGGCCGTATGTGTTCTGCTTTTACCTGTTGACACACCAAGCACCGTGCTACATATTCCGTAACCTCCCTCTTCATATTCCGCCACCAAAAGTGACTCTTGAGGTTCTGGTACATCTTTGTACCCCCTGGATGCACTGTGTACTTCGAACGGTGTGCTTCATCCAAAATCTCTCTTTGAAGATCTACATTGGCTGGGATGCACAGCCTTCCCTTGAATGTGATAGCACCCCGACTAGTGAGAGAGAAGTCCTCACTACCCTTAGCAACTTCCTTGTCCCGAGAAGCCAACAATTCAGCATCCGTGGCTTGGTATTCTTGGATCAAATCCATAATGTATGGCCGAACCGTGACATTTGCCAAGATAGGACTACGAACAGAGTCATTCACACTAATGTCCAGATTTGCCAAGTCTTCAAGTAGCTTCCATTCCTGCACTAACATGCATGCTAATAACCCTGGAGGTCTTCTACTCAAAGCATCAGCACCTACATTTGCTTTACCCGGGTGCCATTGAATGGTACAATCATAGTCTTTCAAAAATTCCATCCAACGCCGTTGCCTTAGATTCAATTCCTTTTGGGAAAAGAGGTACTTGAGGCTCTTGTGGTCCGTATACACATAGAATTCCACCCCGTATAAGTAATGTCACCAGATCTTGAGTGCAAACACGACTGCGGCAAGCTCTAAGTCGTGCATGGGGTAATTCTTCTCATGCTCCTTCAATTGCCTCGATGCATAGGCAATGACTTTCTTGTGCTGCATGAGTACACACCCAAGTCCAACGTGTGAGGCATCACTATACACCTCATACCCATAAGGTTCAGATGGCACAGCAAGGACAGGGGCTATAGTAAGCCTCTTCTTCAGTTCCGTGAAACTGATCTCGCACTTATCACTCCATACAAACTTGGCGTTCTTTCATGTCAGGTAAGTGAGCGGTGCTGCAAGGCTAGAGAAACCCTCTACGAATCTCCTGTAGTAGCCTGCCAACCCAAGAAAGCTGCGTATCTCGGTAACACTCTTGGGCCTCGCCCAACTCATAATTGCTTCGATCTTCTTTGGATCTACCGAGATACCTTCTGCAGAAACAACGTGGCCTAGGAATGCCACCTCTTCCAACCAAAACTCACACTTGCTAAGTTTGGCGTATAGCTTGTGCTCTCTTAGCATTTCTAAAGCAAGGCATAGGTCGCATGTGTGATCTTCCCGTGTCTGGGAATAGACCAAAATGTCATCAACAAATACAATCACGCACCTATCAAGATATGGCCGGAACACCCGGTTCATCAAATCCATAAAGGCTGCCGGCACGTTCGTGAGTCCAAAAGGCATCACCAAGAACTCGTAGTGTCCATACCGAGTCCTGAAAGCAGTTTTGGGAACATCTTCCACCTTAATCTTCAACTGGTGATAACCCGATCGAAGGTCTATCTTCGAGAAAAATCTCGCTCCCTTCAACTGATCGAACAAGTCATCAATCCTAGGCAAGGGATACCTATTCTTTATAGTGACTTTGTTCAATTGCCTGTAATCGAAGCACATCCGCATCAAGCCATCTTTCTTCTTAACAAACAACACCGGGGCACCCCACGGTGAGACACTTGGTCGAATGAAACCAAGACCTTGTAATTCTTCCAACTGGGTCTTTAACTCTTTGAGTTCAATAGGGGCCATTCTATACGGAGCCCTGAAAACAGGAGCTGTGCCTGGTGCAAGCTCGATCACAAACTCAATCTCCCTGTCTGGAGGCAATCCTGGCAACTCCTCTGGAAATACATCCAGGAACTCACTCACAACCGGAATAGTCGATGAGTCCTTTGCCTCGGGGTTAGCTAAGCTCAACGCCGCAAAACGAGCAATACATCTACTTTTCAACCCGCGAAAGTGGAATGGTTTTCCTTCTACTGGCTTGAAGAGTACCATTTTCTCAAAGTAAGCTACATGCCCATGATGTGCTGCTAACCAATCCATTCCCAATATAACATCAAAGTCTTGGAATCCAAGGACGATGAGATCAACCGCCAACTCGTGGCTTCCAACTTGGACCACACTATTTCTATACACTTTATCTGCCAATACTGTTTTGCCGAGAGGAGTCGAAATGGCTAATTCCGGTTCTAGCTGACTTGGCTCTACAGAAAAGCCGTCTGAAAAACTCGGCGAGACAAATGAATGAGTAGACCCGGTATCAATCAACACTCGAGCCAAATACTCATTGATTAGTAGGGTTCCTGAAATTTTAACTAGCGGAGTTAATCTATGCATCAACAGTGTATACGTGTAGGTATATATACATATATAACATGCCAAGTACGTACACAATCAATTAATACTTAACAGTTTAATTTACGGATAATTAAATAAGCTACAACTGCGTACCTTGCACTACATCGTCAGATGCAAGTGCATCACCCTCTGTTAAGGCAAAAACTCGCCCTTGGTTCGCCTGGCGAGACTGAGGTGTAGACCGGGTAGTTTGAGATGACACCTGATATGATCCTGCTGGGCGTGCTGGTGGCCTAATCCCCTGAGACTGGCCTGGTAAATACCGACTGGGGCAATCCCTGATCATATGGCCCTAGCGACCACAATGAAAAGATCCACCCGATGCTCTTCAGCAATCTCCTGCCGGGTGCCTTCGGTCGCATGAAGTGCAGACCTCGTGTGTAAAAGTCGGAGGGGCCGGAGGTGGAGCATACCTCATCGTCTGAGGTGCAACAGGACGTGGGGCCGGAAGAGCATGAGGTCGCGGTGCCTGAGGCACATACTGCCGTGGAGCTGGAGGCGCATAAGATGGCCTCATCGGTGGTGCTAGCCACGCATACTGATAAGGGCCGGTACGAGCCCGCCTCTCTAGAGGTGCTGAACTACTGGATTGGCCTCTCGTCAATTCCCTCTTCTTGGACACCGCCTCAGAGTTGGTCTCAACCAACAAGGCTGTAGAGCCCCGAACTTTTGACATTTATGCTTGACCCTTCGTAGCCATTTTTCCTTTAAAGTAATGCAATTAATAAATAAGGAAGAAATTGGAAATTCCGAAACGCCAGAAATGTTCATTTTTGAAGTACGAACCCAACGCAAGTTGAATCGTCAAAATCGGACGAACGAGTCAAAAGTTATGGCCAAAACAGTTTGGACCTGCAGACCACCGATCGCTCGGTCCATGGAGCGATCGATCGGTCCAAAACCGATCGCTCGGAGGCTATCGACTGGTCGAGATTTTACTATGGGGAAATTTTCCAGAGAGTGAAATTTTAACCGATCGCTCGGTTATGAAACCGATCGATCGGTAGGCAACCGATCGATCGGTCATTAACACCGATCGCTCGGTCCTCGCGTTTTACAGAATTTTCACCAAGGGCATTTTCGGCATTCGGGTGTTATACCCTTTCTTATATAGGATTGCCCGAGCCTTTAGGGCTCATTCTCAACCCTTAGAAGATTTGGGAGATTAGAAGAGAGGAGAAAGGGTTCCTAAACCTAGGGTTTCCATTTTGAAGAGAAATCTAAGGGTTTTGAAACCCTAGATCAACCTCAAGCTCGATTTCTTCAAGATTTCGGTTCAAGCATTCGTGGAGCTCGTGTGGGGCACTCTCCTCAAGCTAGGGCAGCAACTCACGTGCGTTTGGTGGAGGATTTCTTCCCCCATTTGTCAAGGTCGGTACTTCTTACTACCCTCCTAGTTATAGCTTCTCTTTTCCTTTATTTCTTCTTGTTTTCTTTCCCATATATATGTGTTATGAGATTGGTGGTATGAATGGTGAATGGAGATGGATGTTGGTGAATGGATGCTGTGTGGATGATGTAATGAATGAATGGGAAAGGGCATTGTACTAATAATGAACATACAAGTGTGATGTGAGCATAACCCACATAGAAAAGCATGATCTAGGTTTAAGTGAATAATGAACACACCTCATGTTTGATGAAATGCCAAGGTGAACAAAATAAATGATAAATTAAGGGAACCATGTTTAATTGCCCTTGAAATTTGTTAGGGTTCATGATAGTGTGTTTCTTACATTTCTTAAAATGTGTAGATTATTAATTACTTGAATTGTTATATGCTATGCCTTGTGAATCACTCCAAATTGTCATAATTAATTCCAAATGCAAGTATGCACACGATCTCACGAGCACGCGTGAAAGGACGTGATTTACCGATGTTTTGAGTATGGGACGTAGAGGTGGGGCATATCCTAAGATATGTTTCACTTCGCTTTTGACAAGGGCAAGACAATCATGCATTGCATAGGGAAAGGTCTCCCATCCCCTCGCATGACATGCATAGCATCGCATGACACGCATAGCATAGCATGGCATGACACGCATAACATAGCATCACACATTCTGCATGGATGCTAGTTGTGACGGGCTATGAACGGCAACTAGGCATTCACATTCCGCATGGATGCTAGTTGCGACGGGCTATGAACGGCAACTAGGCATTCACATTCTGCATGGATGCTAGTTGCGACGGGCTATGAACGGCAACTAGGCATACCCATCTGCATATAGGGTACTAGTTGTGACGGACTATGAACGGCAACTAGGCATGTGAACATGTTTAAATCATGAACAAGCAAGCATGATACTCGCATGACACGCATGATATGACAAGATAAGACAACATAACAAGTTTCAAGCACGGAAATGGTATTTTCAAGTCAAGTCAAGTGCACGATGTTTTCAAGAGGTTTCATCGGCTTTCTACGAAATACAAGTATGATTATAAATTGTTTTGTTTCCTTGTATGATATAAATTGTTCATGTTCTATATATGCAACTTGCTTCCTCCTTTATGTATGCTATCTGTATGCTATGACTGTTGGTTAGTGCTTAGTACCCGCTGAGTATTCCATGCTCAGCCGTACTTCTTATGTCGGCAGGTGACGGCGGAGCAGCTGCTCCATTTGATATCTGTGCTCCGAGTCCATGGGTGGAGGAGGAGTACATCGAGGAGCCTTTTGAGGAACCTCCAGTAGAGGGTTGCCATTAGGTGGTTGTAGATTCTGAGAGGATTAGCTGTGGGTGAGATGAGAGATTTTAGCCATGTATTTTGGCGGGTCTGTCTGCACTTTCTTTGGTTACTTTTTTGTATAAACTTGGACCATATGTATATACTTAGAGGTTTGTTAGACTTCCGCTGTGTTTTATAGTTATGTTTCCGCTATAATGTCCTCTATTGTATATGCTCTGTGGGGTTTTTGCAGGTTGGTTTGTCAAGCAAGTCATGTAAGTCATGATTGAGTCGTCCAAGATTCACTCTAACTCCTAGGGTGGGTTTTGGGTCGCGACAGAAGTGGTATCAGAGCTTAGGCTTTAGGTCTCTAGGGTCACTTAGAATCTTATACCACGGCTTGACAAGAGCATATGTTAGGAAACAAGTTAGGAAGGAAGTGAGTCGGGAACGAGTCTGGTTCCAAGTTTAAGACTAAACTTTAGTCTTAGTCTAAAATGGTTGCATTAACCAAGTACGGGTCCTAGGTACGCTAGAACACTAAAGTATAAGTATAATGTGATGAATACTCTGATGACTTGATGTGATGTATATTAGTATTATACAACTAATACAAATTGAATTATTGTGAAATGACATGGAAATAAACTGTGGTTTTAGTGAGACTCATGTGGTGCTATTGTTCTCAGGACTTTAGTCATGAGGCGGGGCACACGGGGTCGTGGACCACACACCAGAGCTTCATCTTCTTCCAGAGATGAGGATGAGCAGCCGGACCTCTCCCAGGTCTTAGGCTCTATTGCTGAGACACTCGCCATCCTGGCGGCTCGGCAAACTATACCGGCATCAGCGGCACCTACTCCACCGCCCGCAGCTCCAGTACATCGTACAGCTGGAGTTGAGGCATTCAGGAGATTGAGGCCTCCATCCTTCCATGGGAGTGTGGACCCTCTTGCTGCGGAGGCGTGGATCCTCCAGATGGAGAAGATTTTTGCAGTCCTCTCGCCTACAGAGGAGGATAGAGTAGCATGGGCAGTTTTCATGCTAGAGGGTGAAGCCCACCATTGGTGGTTGTCCGCATTGAGGACGCGAGACTTGACCATGCAGGGTCAACCTTGGACTTGGGAGGAGTTCAAGGATACTTTTTACAAGAAGTATTTTCCGATCGGTGCACGGGAAAAGAAAGAGAGAGAATTCATCAACCTTGAGCAAGGTTCGATGTCTGTGGCTGCTTATGAGGCCAAGTTCTCGGAGCTATCACGCTTCGCGACACATATGATTGCCACCGAGGCAATGAAGGCGAGGAGGTTTGAGCAAGGGCTCAAGGATGTCATCATGGAGAAAGTGTCGGTTTTCAGGCATGCCACTTACGCCGAAGTAGTGGATAAGGCCTTATTGGTTGAGGCCAATTCTGAAGCGGTGTCTAAGAAGAGAGAGTTGGCGGGAGGCCAAGCCAGTAGTTCAGCACCTCCAGAGAGACGGGCTCGTACCGGCCCTTATCAGTATACATGGCCAGCACCACCGATGAGGCCGACTTATGCGGCCCCAGCACCACGGCAGTACGTGCCACAGGCACCTCGACCTCAGGCTCTCCCGGCCCCATGGCCAGTTGTACCTCAGGTGGCGAGATATGCTCCACCTCAGGCCCCTCCTACCCGCATGCACGAGCCCTGCCCTTCATGTGGCCGAAGGCACCCAGCAGGGGATTGCCTAAGAGCATCGGGTGGATGTTTTCACTGTGGTCGCCAGGGCCACGTGATCAGGGATTGCCCTACCCGGCATTTACCAGGCCAGTCTCAGGGGATTAGGCCACCAGCACGCCCAGCAGGATCACATCAGGCGTCATCTCAGACTACCCGGTCTACACCTCAGTCTCGCCAGGCGAACCAGGGGCGAGTTTTTGCCTTGACAGAGGGCGATGCACTTGCATCTGACGATGTGGTGCAAGGTACGCATTAGGAGTTATTTTCCTTATTCGTGATTGTTATGTTATGTTTTATTCCTTGTGTACGTAGTTGGTATGCTATATATATATATACCTACGTGTATACACTGTTGAGGCTTGAATTGACGTAACTAGACTAAAATTTCAGGAACCCTACTAGTCAATGAGTATTTGGCTCGAGTGTTGATTGATACCGGGTCTACTCATTCGTTTGTCTCGCCGAGTTTTTCAGAAGGCTTTTCTGGGGAGCCAAGTCAGCTAGAACCGGAGTTAGCCATTTCGACTCCTCTTGGCAAAACAGTATTGGCAGATCAAGTGTATAGAAATGGTGTGGTCCAAGTTGGAAGCCACGAGTTGGCAGTTGACCTCATCGTCCTTGGATTCCAAGACTTTGATGTTATATTGGGAATGGATTGGTTAGCAGCACATCATGGGCATGTAGCTTGCTTTGAGAAGATGGTACTCTTCAAGCCGGTAAAAGGAAAACCATTTCACTTTCGGGGGTTAAAATGTAGAGACATTGCCCGTTTTGCGGCGTTGAGCTTAGCTAACCCCGAGGCAAAGGACTCATCGACTATTCCGGTTGTGAGTGAATTCCTGGATGTATTTCCAGAGGAGTTGCCAGGATTGCCTCCAGACAGGGAGATTGAGTTTATGATCGAGCTTGCACCAGGCACAGCTCCTGTATTCAGAGCTCCATATAGAATGGCCCCTATTGAACTCAAGGAGTTGAAGACTCAGTTGGAGGAATTGCAAGGCCTTGGCTTCATTCGACCAAGTGTCTCACCATGGGGTGCCCCGGTGTTGTTTGTTAAGAAGAAAGATGGCTCGATGCGGATGTGTGTCGATTACAGGCAATTGAACAAAGTCACTATAAAGAATAGGTATCCCTTGCCTAGGATTGATGACTTGTTCGATCAGTTGAAGGGAGCGAGATTTTTCTCAAAGATAGATCTTCGATCGGGTTATCACCAGTTGAAGATTAAGGCGGAAGATGTTCCCAAAACTGCTTTCAGGACTCGATATGGACACTACGAGTTCTTGGTGATGCCTTTTGGACTCACGAACGCGCCGGCAGCCTTTATGGATTTGATGAACCGGGTGTTCCGACCATACCTAGATAGGTGCGTGATTGTATTTGTTGACGACATTTTGGTCTATTCCCAGACACGGGAAGATCACACACGCGACCTATGCCTTGCTTTGGAAATGCTAAGAGAGCACAAACTATACGCCAAACTTAGCAAGTGTGAGTTTTGGTTAGAAGAGGTGGCATTCCTAGGCCACGTTGTTTCTGCGGAAGGCATCTCTGTTGATCCGAAGAAGATAGAAGCTGTTATGAGTTGGGCGAGGCCCAAGAGTGTTACTGAGATACGCAGCTTTCTTGGGCTGGCAGGCTACTACAGGAGATTCGTAGAGGGTTTCTCTAGCATTGCAGCACCGCTTACTCACCTGACAAGGAAGAATGCGAAGTTTGTTTGGAGCGACAAGTGTGAGGTCAGTTTCACGGAACTGAAGAAGAGGCTTACTACAGCTCCTGTCCTTACAGTGCCATCTGGACCTCTTGGGTATGAGGTGTACAGTGATGCCTCACACGTTGGACTTGGATGTGTGCTTATGCAACACAAGAAGGTCGTTGCCTATGCATCGAGGCAATTGAAGGAGCATGAGAAGAATTACCCCACGCACGACTTAGAGCTTGCCGCTGTCGTGTTTGCGCTCAAGATCTGGCGACATTACTTATACGGGGTGGAATTCTATGTGTATACGGATCACAAGAGTCTCAAATACCTCTTTTCCCAAAAGGAATTGAATCTAAGGCAACGGCGTTGGATGGAATTCCTGAAGGACTATGATTGTACCATTCAATACCACCCGGGTAAAGCAAATGTAGTGGCTGATGCTTTGAGTAGAAGACCTCAGGGGTTGTTAGCACACATGTTGGTTCAAGAATGGAAGCTGCTAGAAGATTTGGCAAATCTGGACATCAGTGTGAATAACTCTGTCCGTGGTCCTACCTTGGCAAATGTTACGGTTCGGCCGTACATTATAGATTTGATCCAAGAGTATCAAGCCATGGATGCGGAATTGTTGGCTTTCCGGGACAAGGAAGTTGCCAAGGGCAGTGAAGACTTTTCTCTCACTAGTCGGGGTACTATCACATTCAAGGGAAGGCTGTGCGTCCCAGCCAATGCAGACCTTCGAAGAGAGATTTTGGATGAAGCACACCGTTCGAAGTACACAGTGCATCCAGGGGGTACAAAGATGTACCGGAACCTCAAGAGTCACTTTTGGTGGCGGAATATGAAGAGGGAGGTTGCGGAATATGTAGCACGGTGCTTGGTGTGCCAACAGGTGAAAGCAGAACACATGCGGCCCGCAGGTCTATTACAGTCCCTTCCGATTCCCGAGTGGAAATGGGAGAACATATCCATGGATTTCATAGTTGGCTTGCCAAAGACGGCAAGGGGTTCAGATGCGATATGGGTAGTAGTGGATCGTTTGACGAAGTCCGCTCACTTCTTGCCTTACCGAACTACTTTCAACTCTAGTCAGTTAGCTGCTTTGTACATCAAGGAAGTGGTGAGGTTGCACGGAGTGCCTGTCAGTATTGTGTCGGATCGGGATCCAAGATTCACATCACGATTCTGGAAAAGCTTTCAGGAAGCTATGGGTTCCCGACTTGATTTCAGCACTGCTTTTCATCCACAGACGGATGGACAAACCGAGAGAGTGAACCAAGTCATTGAAGACATGCTTCGGGCTTGTATGATGGATTTCAGAGGCAGTTGGGAAGAGCATTTGCCTTTGGTTGAATTCGCCTACAATAACAGCTATCAGGCAAGTATCCAAATGGCACCATTTGAGGCCTTGTATGGGCGAAGTTGTAGGTCTCCTCTCTATTGGGATGAGGTAGGAGAAAGGAAATTACTTGGTCCAGAATTGATTGAACAAACTGCAAACACAGTTAAGATCATTCGGGATCGATTGAAAGCCGCTCAAGATCGCCAGAAAAGTTATGCGGACACGCGCCGTAGGGACTTGGAATTTCAAGTAGGGGATCAAGTTTTTGTGAAAGTATCTCCTAGCAAAGGGATCATGAGATTTGGCAAGCGAGGCAAGCTCAGTCCTCGCTATGTTGGACCGTTTGAGATTATCACGCGGGTTGGTGAAGTTGCTTATCGAGTAGCTCTCCCACCTCACATGGCCGCGGTTCACAACGTTTTCCACGTGTCTATGCTTCGGAAGTACATTGCTGACCCTTCGCATGTACTAGAATTAGAACCGTTGGAAATTCGAGAAGATCTCACGTTGGTTGAGAAGCCGATTCACATATTGGATCGAAGAGATCAAGTGCTTCGCAACAAGACAATCCCTTTGGTTCTTGTGCAATGGAAACACCATGCTCGGGAAGAAGCTACATGGGAGCGTGAAGCCGAAGTCAAAGCGAAGTACCCGGAATTGTTTGAATGAATTTTGTATAGGTTTTGTATATGTAGCTGGTAATATTGTTTGATTCTGTAATGCATGTCTCGTCCAAATTTCGAGGACGAAATTTTTTTTGTAAGGGGGGGAGGATGTAGAGCCCCGAACTTTTGACATTTATGCTTGACCCTTCGTAGCCATTTTTCCTTTAAAGTAATGCAATTAATAAATAAGGAAGAAATTGGAAATTCCGAAACGTCAGAAATGTTCGTTTTTGAAGTACGAACCCAACGCAAGTTGAATCGTCAAAATCGGACGAACGAGTCAAAAGTTATGGCCAAAACAGTTTGGACCTGCAGACCACCGATCGCTCGGTCCATGGAGCGATCGATCGGTCCAAAACCGATCGCTCGGAGGCTATCGACTGGTCGAGATTTTACTATGGGGAAATTTTCCAGAGAGTGAAATTTTAACCGATCGCTCGGTTATGAAACCGATCGATCGGTAGGCAACCGATCGATCGGTCATTAACACCGATCGCTCGGTCCTCGCGTTTTACAGAATTTTCACCAAGGGCATTTTCGGCATTCGGGTGTTATACCCTTTCTTATATAGGATTGCCCGAGCCTTTAGGGCTCATTCTCAACCCTTAGAAGATTTGGGAGATTAGAAGAGAGGAGAAAGGGTTCCTAAACCTAGGGTTTCCATTTTGAAGAGAAATCTAAGGGTTTTGAAACCCTAGATCAACCTCAAGCTCGATTTCTTCAAGATTTCGGTTCAAGCATTCGTGGAGCTCGTGTGGGGCACTCTCCTCAAGCTAGGGCAGCAACTCACGTGCGTTTGGTGGAGGATTTCTTCCCCCATTTGTCAAGGTCGGTACTTCTTACTACCCTCCTAGTTATAGCTTCCCTTTTCCTTTATTTCTTCTTGTTTTCTTTCCCATATATATGTGTTATGAGATTGGTGGTATGAATGGTGAATGGAGATGGATGTTGGCGAATGGATGCTGTGTGGATGATGTAATGAACGAATGGGAAAGGGCATTGTACTAATAATGAACATACAAGTGTGATGTGAGCATAACCCACATAGAAAAGCATGATCTAGGTTTAAGTGAATAATGAACACACCCCATGTTTGATGAAATGCCAAGGTGAACAAAATAAATGATAAATTAAGGGAACCATGTTTAATTGCCCTTGAAATTTGTTAGGGTTCATGATAGTGTGTTTCTTACATTTCTTAAAATGTGTAGATTATTAATTACTTGAATTGTTATATGCTATGCCTTGTGAATCACTCCAAATTGTCATAATTAATTCCAAATGCAAGTATGCACACGATCTCACGAGCACGCGTGAAAGGACGTGATTTACCGATGTTTTGAGTATGGGACGTAGAGGTGGGGCATATCCTAAGATATGTTTCACTTCGCTTTTGACAAGGGCAAGACAATCATGCATTGCATAGGGAAAGGTCTCCCATCCCCTCGCATGACATGCATAGCATCGCATGACACGCATAGCATAGCATGGCATGACACGCATAACATAGCATCACACATTCTGCATGGATGCTAGTTGTGACGGGCTATGAACGGCAACTAGGCATTCACATTCCGCATGGATGCTAGTTGCGACGGGCTATGAACGGCAACTAGGCATTCACATTCTGCATGGATGCTAGTTGCGACGGGCTATGAACGGCAACTAGGCATACCCATCTGCATATAGGGTACTAGTTGTGACGGACTATGAACGGCAACTAGGCATGTGAACATGTTTAAATCATGAACAAGCAAGCATGATACTCGCATGACACGCATGATATGACAAGATAAGACAACATAACAAGTTTCAAGCACGGAAATGGTATTTTCAAGTCAAGTCAAGTGCACGATGTTTTCAAGAGGTTTCATCGGCTTTCTACGAAATACAAGTATGATTATAAATTGTTTTGTTTCCTTGTATGATATAAATTGTTCATGTTCTATATATGCAACTTGCTTCCTCCTTTATGTATGCTATCTGTATGCTATGACTGTTGGTTAGTGCTTAGTACCCGCTGAGTATTCCATGCTCAGCCGTACTTCTTATGTCGGCAGGTGACGGCGGAGCAGCTGCTCCATTTGATATCTGTGCTCCGAGTCCATGGGTGGAGGAGGAGTACATCGAGGAGCCTTTTGAGGAACCTCCAGTAGAGGGTTGCCATTAGGTGGTTGTAGATTCTGAGAGGATTAGCTGTGGGTGAGATGAGAGATTTTATCCATGTATTTTGGCGGGTCTGTCTGCACTTTCTTTTGGTTACTTTTTTTGTATAAACTTGGACCATATGTATATACTTAGAGGTTTGTTAGACTTCCGCTGTGTTTTATAGTTATGTTTCCGCTATAATGTCCTCTATTGTATATGCTCTGTGGGGGTTTTGCAGGTTGGTTTGTCAAGCAAGTCATGTAAGTCATGATTGAGTCGTCCAAGATTCACTCTAACTCCTAGGGTGGGTTTTGGGTCGCGACAAAGGCTTTATCCACCACTTCAGCGTAAGTGGCGTGCCTAAAGACCGATATTTCTCCATGATGACATCCTTGAGTTCTTGCTCAAACCTCCTCGCCTTCATTGCCTCGGTGGCAATCATATGTGTCGCGAAGCGTGATAGCTCCGAGAACTTGGCCTGATAAGCGACCACAGACATCGAACCTTGCTCAAGGCTGATGAATTCTCTCTCTTTCTTTTCCCGTGCTCCAATCGGAAAATACTTCTTGTAAAAAGTATCTTCGAACTCCTCCTAAGTCCAAGGTTGACCCTGTATGGTCAAATCTCGCGTCCTCAATGCGGACAACCACCAATGGTGGGCTTCACCTTCTAGCATGAAAACTGCCCATGCTACTCTATCCTCCTCTGTAGGTGAGAGGACCGCAAAGATCTTCTCCATCTGGAGGATCCATGCCTCCGCAGCAAGAGGGTCCACACTCCCATGCAAGGGTGGAGGCCTCAATCTCCTGAATGCCTCAACTCCAGCAGTACGATGTACTGGAGCTGCGGGCGGTGGAGTAGGTGCCGCCGATGATGGTATAGCCTGCCGAGCTGCCAGTATGGCGAGTGTCTCAGCAATAGAGCCTAAGACCTGAGAGAGGTCCAGCTGCTCATCCTCATCCCGTGAAGAAGAGGAAGCTCTGGTATGTGGTCCACGACCCCGTGTGTTCCGTCTCATGACTAAAGTCCTGAGAATAATAACACCACATGAGTCTAACTTGCAACCACAGTTTATTTCAATGCCATTTCACAATAATTCAATTTGTATTAGTTGTATAATACTAATACACATCGCATCAAGTCATCAGAGTATTCATCACATTATACTTATACTTTAGTGTTCTGGCGTACCTAGGACCGTACTTGGTTAAAGCAACCATTTTAGACTAAGACTAAAGTTTAGTCTTAAACTTGGAACCAGACTCGTTCCCGACTCACTTCCTTCCTAACTTGTTTCCTAACATATGCTCTTGTCAAGCCGTGGTGTAAGATTCTAAGTGACCCTAGAGACCTAAAGCCTAAGCTCTGAAACCACTTCTGTCGCGACCCAAAACCCACCCTAGGAGTTAGAGTGAACTTTGGACGACTAATCATGGCTTACATGACTTGCTTGACAAACCAACCTGCAAAAAACCCATAGAGCATATACAATAGAGGATGACAGCGGAAACATAACTATAAAACACAGCGGAAGTCTAACAACCTCTAAGTATATACACATGGTCCAAGTTTAATACAAAGAAATCAAAACAAAGAAAGTGCGGACATGCCCGCCAAAATACATGGATATAATCACTCATGCTCACTCACAGCCAATCCACTCAGAATCTAACACCACCTACTAATAACCCTCTACGGGAGGTTCCTCCAAAGGCTCCTCGACGTACTCCTCTTCAACCCATGGACCAGGAGCACAAACATCAAATGGAGCAGCAGCTCCCTCAGAACCTGCCAACATAAGAAGTACGGCTGAGCATGGAATACTCAGCGGGTACCAAATACTAACCAATAGTCATAGCATAAAAATGGCAATACATAAATCAGGTGCAATTCACATATGTTAGACGGAAACAATTCACATCATACAAGGAAGTAAAGCAAATTATAATCATGCTTGTATTTCGTAGAAAGCCGATAAAACCTCTTGAAAACATCGTGCACTTGACTTGGCTTGAAATATCTTTTCGTACTTGAAAGCTTGTCGTGCTTGTCTTGCTTGATCTTGTCGAGCGTGTCGTACGTGTCATGTCATGCATGTCATGCGTGCTTGCTTGTGATCATGTAACTTGTGAGATACACTTGTGAGATATCCTTGTGAGATGCGCTTGAGAGATGCCTTGAGAGGGAAGGGAGACCCTTCTTTATGCAATGCACTTGCGAGGGAAGGGAGACCCTTCTTCATGATATGTATGTACTTGCGAGGGAAGGGAGGCCCTTCTTCATGATATGCACTTGTGAGTGAGGGGAGACCCCTCGTGGAATGTTGATTCTTGTTTTCTTGTGAAAAGCGAGGTAAAACATATCGTAGGATATGTCCCACCTCTAACCATGTTTTTGAAAACCTCGATAAATCATGTCATGCATGCCGTGCTCGTGGGAACCGTGTACATACTTGCATTTAAATTTAAATATGACATTTGGGTAATTTCACAACACATATAACATCAATGATTGAGCAATGTAATATTCATATCATTTAGGGAAAGCAAGAAAACACACTATCATAGGCCCTAGCAATATTCATAATTTATTAGGCATGCATTTCCTAATTTACAACTCATTTTATTCACCTAGGCATTTCATCAAACATGGTGTGTTCATTATTCATTATTCATTTAAACCTAAATCATGCTTTTCTAGGTGAGTTTACTCACATCATAAAGGTGTGTTTATTATGGATACAATGCCCTCCCCATTTTAATCATCACAACACAACCCTTGGCATCCAATCGCCCATTCCATCTCCATTCACCATTCACAACCATCCATCTCATAGCACATGTGTAAATGAAAGAAAATCAAAAGAAATAAAGGGAAAAGAGGAACTATAACTAGGAGGGTAGTAAGAAGTACCGACCTTGAAGAAATGGGGAAGAAACCCCTTCCAAAAACGACCGTGAGGTGCTGCCCTAGCTTGGGGAACGCTCTCCACGAGTGCTTGAGCCGTGATCTTGGAGAAAAACCGGACTTGAAGTGATCTAGGGTCTCAAAACCCCTTTGATTCTTCTCCAAAAGCAAAACCCTAGCTTAGGAAACCCTTTCTCCTCTCTTCTAATCCCCCAAATCCTCTAAGTGTTGAGAATGAGCCCTAAAGGCTCGGGTTAAACTCTTAAGGTAAGAGTGAACCGACCAAAAGACCATAATACCCTTATTGAAATTTCTGCAAAAACACGAGTGCCGAACACGTTGAGCTGTGAATAGTGCCAAACCCGTTGTGCTGTGAATAGTGCCAAACACGTTGTGCTGTGAATAGTGCCGAACACGTTGTGCTGTGAATAGTGCCAAACACGTTGTGCTGTGAATAGTGCCGAACACGTTGTGCTGAGCTCGTTGTCCGTTGTCTTATGTACAACGTGCCCGTCGTGAGCTGTACAACGTACACGTTGTTTGCTGTACAACGTACCCGTTGTCTGTTGCACAACGGATGCACAACGCATACGTTATCAGAGCTAGAGCTACGTTATCAGAGTACGTTGTCTATGCGTTGTCTGTGCCTTATCAGAGCACGTTGTCAGAGCACGTTATCAGAGCTACGTCCTTAGTGCCTTCCGATCTACGTCCTTAGTGCCTTCCGAGCTACGATTGCCTGCAGGTCCAGACTGTTTTGGCCATATCTTTTGACTCGTTCGTCCGATTTTGACGATTCAACTTGCGTTGGGTTCGTACTTCGAAAAGGAACATTTCTGACGTTTCAGAATTTCCAATTTCTTCCTTATTTATTAATTATACCTCTTTAAAGGCAAAATGGCAATGAAAGTGTCATGCATTAAATGTGAAAAGGTCCGGGGCTCTACACCTAAGGACGACTTCCCTTTGCTCATCACAGAAATGATGGTCAATGCTACAACTGGCTTTGAAGCCCTGTCCTTCATGGATGAATATTCCGGTTAAAATCAAATAAAGATGGCCTTAGAAGATGAAGAACTCATAGCTTTTCGCACCCCTAAGGGAGTGTTCTGCTACAAAGTCATGCCATTCAGCTTCAAAAATGCCAGAGCAACCTATCAAAGGCCATGACCATCATATTTGGGGATATTCTCTATAATAAAGTCGAGTGCTATGTCGATGACTTGGTTGTCAAAACAAGGCAACGAAGCAATCATCTGGATGATCTTCGAGAAATCTTCGATAGATTGCAGCATCAGCTCAAAATGAACCCGCTCAAATGCGTAATTGGAGTTGCCTCTAAGAAATTCCTCAGCTTTGTGGTACACCATTGAGGAATCGAGATTGACCCTACTAAAATAAAGGTCATTTGCAAAATGCCCCCTCCAAGAAATCTGCATGAGTTTAAAGGACTTCAGGGTCGACTCGCTTATATCCGGAGATTCATCTCCAATTTGACTGGAAGGTGCCAACCGTTTTCCCAACTGATGAATAAGGGAATACCATTCTAATGGGATTAGGCTTGTCAAGATGCCCTCGATAGCATCAAAACCTATCTCACCAGCTCACCAGTCCTCATGAGTCCAATTAGAGGAAAGCCACTTATCCTCTATATAGCAGCGCTCGAAGGATCTCTCGGAGCTCTCCTTGCTCAGTATAATTGTAAAGTCCATGTTTTTGTATTGGCATATTCTGGTGTCAAAAAAAGTGAGTCTAGGTGTCTAGGAGTGGTTCTTGTGTCACTGCGGTCAAGCATCCACGACAAGTGAAGTTGAAGCTCGTTGAAGAATCGCTTGATCCACTCGGATGATCATTTCCTTTATACGATGATAAGTGACCTAGATACCATGTGACCATAGGTGGGATTTGACCTAGAATAATCCTAACATGATTCCTTAGGTGGTAAGTATCCTATTCTAATCATACGGACCCTAAGTGATGAGATAAGTAGTGCAAAACAAGTTAACAATGCTGAAATTTTTCAAAAAACTAAGGTTGCTTGCAAGAAGCATATCTCACAAACCGTAGATCAGATTTTCCTCTATAATATGTCAAATCGATCGCATCGAAAAGAGTTACAACTTTTCTAAAGGGACCAAGAGCTGAAAATAAATTTTTAAAATATTTTTTAACCTGACGGTCGACCCTAGGCGTTTAGGGTCAACCCTGAATAGCAAAAAATTACTATGGGGAAAATTTCCAGCAACTTCAAATTTTGGGGGTTGACCCAAGTGTACATTTTGGTCAAACCAACTATCCTTGGGGGTCAACCCTAATATGGGAAACTTTTCAAATCGATTTTTTTGGTTCCCTCTTTGGTTTTAAACCTTTTTAGCAACTTCTGAGTACTGTTTTGAGTTCCCTATAAATAGGGAACCCTTCTACTTCGTGGAGTACGACCTGGGGAGTGTGTGGAGAGGTTTTTTAAGTTTATCCAGAGGTTATAGAACCTATGGAAATTGGTATTCTCTACCCCTTTTGTTAGTGCATTAAACCTAGAGTTTACAAGCCAAAAGTTCCAATATTGCTTGTTTGGACTTGTGCATTGAAGGAGTCCATCTAGGTAATGATTCTTATCAAACCATCAACCCCGTTCTGGACAGAACACCTTGGCAGGAGTGTTTCAGAGCCTTTGCAAAGGAGATCGATCCGAGAAGGATCGTGGTAGAGTGATTTGGTCAATGGATTTCGAAGCCGTCATTGACGGAGATCGATCGGAAGTTCGTGGACTGTTTTCGAGACACAAAGAGAAGTACGAGCGACTGTGGTTGATCACGGGGCTTGAGAGTACGTTGTGAATTTTCAAGGCGTGGAGGATTAGAACTGAAGGATTGTGGGGAGTCAAGTTCGAGTCTTGTAAGTTCCTATTTACTTTGTCTTAGTGGATTCTTATGGCTGGACTAGGTCCCGTGGTTTTCCCGGAAGGGTTTCCACGTAAAATTCCTTGTGTTGTGGTTTGTGTGTTTCTCTATATTTCCGCACTTGATTATCATCTTCCCTTGAGTTAAATAACTTAATTTAAAATCATTCAAAAGGGTAGACAGACTATTAGGGAAACCTAACCATCCCCTCAACTTGTAGATTCTCAACTCAAACATAGATTTGAGGTTCACCGAATTGATTTTTCAATAATGACCAAGGAAAGGAAAATATCATGTACTATCTAAGCAAGACTCTGGTTGGAGCAAAATGCAGATATAGCCCAATAAAAAAAGGTTGTCTAGCCCTCATCTTTGCTTTGAAGAAATTAAGGCACTATATGCTTGAGCATTCGGTGAAACTGATATCCAGAGCCCATCCCCTCAAATACATAATGTCCCGCCCCAGTCTCTCTAGCAGAATGGAAAAATGGGCGGTACTTCTGTCTGAATTTGAAATCGAATTTGTGCCCTAAAAGGTAATAAAAGGGCAAGCCCTTGCTGACTTCCTCGCAGCACATTCGGTTCTCGTGGACTCGTCTTTGGTCACCGATCTCCCTGACGAAGAAGTTATACAGGTACAAATCAAATTAGGCTGGAAGATGTACTTTGATGAAGCTTTAAGAAGCCCTGATGAAATCAAACGTGTCAACCCGAAGGAGAACAAATTAGGTGTTGGTATTGTTTTTGTCACACCAGACAACACAATCCTACCCTATTCCTTCGCCCTAACAGAAGGATGTTCAAATAATGAAGCTGAATAAGAAGTCTTGATAGCAGGTCTCGAATTGGCTCTTGAGATCCCGATGGATGAACTAACCATCTATGAGGATTCAGAACTCATTATCAAACAAGTTTGAGGTGAATATGTTGTGCGAAGAGTCAGCCTCCTTCTCTATTAGAAGAGAGTGGACCAGCTACTTGCTCAAATACCAAAAAGCAGCCTCTTCCATGTCCGTAGAGGACTCAACAATCAAGTGATGCTTTGACTGGTCTTGCAGCATCTCTAATTCTACCAACAAACAGGGTGCTGACTATCATAGTGGGGGAAAGAAGAACCCTCAAATCCCTTCCAGAGATAGATCTCCAGGAAACAATTTATTATGTGATAATCAAAGAAAAAGATGAAGACTGACGATAGCCCTTCATCGATTATCTCTAACATGGTTGATTGCCTGGATACCGTGCCAAACGCACTGAAGTTCATCGATGGGTCACAAAATTTGTGATGCTGGAAGATACACTGTACAAACGGTCCCTAGATGGTATCTTAATGAGGTGCCTCTTAGAAAATTAAATTGATCAAGCCATGGAAGAAACTCATGTCGGCATCTGCGATGCCCACCAAGCTGGACCTGAGCTACAAATGTAGCTGAAAAGATTAGGCTACTACTGGCCTACGATGATCACTGATTATCTCAACTATGCAAGAGAATGCAAAGTTTGTCAGCTCCATGCTGATATTATACATCGGGCTCCCGAGCCTCTCCACATGAAAACATGTTCATGGCCCTTCGCGGCATAGGGAATGGATGTCATAAAACCATTCACCCTGCCATCATCTGTTGGGCATCAATACATCCTAGCTGCGACGGACTACTTCTCAAAATGGGCAGAAGTTGTCGGTCTCAAAGAGGTCAAACACCACTCAGTGGCAGACTTCATCCGAACCAACATCATATATCGGTTCGCGATTCCAGAAAGCATTATCACGGATAATGGGAAACCTTTATGAAGCGCCCCTATACATAAGTTGTATGCCAAATTTGGAATTTGAGAGAACCATTCCACCCGGTACTATGCATCCGTGAATAGTCTCACTGAAGCCTTCAACAAGACTTTGTGAAAAATCCTCAAGAAAGTTGTAAAACAAAAGCAAACGAGACTGGCACAAACGCCTACCCGAAGCCCTCTGGGCATATAGAACTACTCACTGGACTTTGACACAGGTCACGCCGTATTCCCTGGTCTTCGGCTGTGAAGCAGTTCTCCCCCTAGAAATTCAAATTCCCTCCCTACGGGTGGCAATTCAACAGTCTATCACAAAAGGAGACTTAGCTAAAGTTTGTATTGTAGAGCTCAAAACTCTTGATGAATGTCATCTCCAAGCCCAATAGAGTTTAGAGATGTATAGACAAAGGCTAACTAACGCCTTCAACAAAAGAGTAAGACTAAGGTCTTTCAAAACAGGAGATTTGATCTTAATGGTCAAAACTCCAATCATTGTCACTCGACGAACTAAGGGGAAGCTCGAACCAAAGTGGGAAGGGCCTTACATCATCGAGAAAGTATATTCTAACAGAGCGTACCTATTGACTTCAATAGATGGAGAGCGAATTATCCCTCCAACCAATACAAAATTCCTCAAGCGGTACTACTCCTAGGTATCGAAACGCTTACTAGACCAAAACTTTAAAAGATGGTCTAGACAAAATTAAAGCACAAAATGACTCACTAAGTTGAAAACCCTAAGGGCGGCTTAGGCAAAAATTATGGTCAAAATCATGCTCGCTAATTTGAAAACCCTAAGGGGCGGCTTAGGCAAAAATTAGAGCGATAATGACTCACTAAGTTGAAAACACTAAGGGGCGGCTTAGACAAAAAAATTGAGTCAAAATAAAATATCCGGTAGACCAAAACTTCAAGAAGAAGGCCTAGGCAAAAATTTGGGCAACAAATACCTCACTAGACTAACACTCCAAGAGTCAGTCTAGGCAAAAATTAGAGTGATTTGACAGGCTCCTGAATATGAGCTAAAAAGATTCATGGCGCTTCAAAAGTCTCCAGAGTACAAGACCGAAGTCCAAAACCCTCCTAGGTATGAACGGAAACTACCTATTCGCTATCAAATTATGAATTAAAGCTTCAAAAGCCCCAAATACATGGGCGAAGTCAAACCCTCCTAGGTATGAACGAAAACTACTTATTCGCTCCCAAAATGTGAATCTTAAAGCCCCTTCTAAACTACGTTTGACTTGATCCTATCATGGGTATGGGTACGTAGGTAGCCTGAGAAAATTACCTTGGGTTCAGTCAGTTCTTCTAAAAGAACACCATCCCCCTGGGATACAAAATCATCGTTATTGTCCTTCAATACGGATGAAACAAAGAAAATTACTATCTGATGTACGAAGAAGAAAACACAATTCTAAGGAAGGACTTCTCACCATTAGAATTATATCTGCTGATTACAATGGATAGACAACAGAGTATCTCCCCCGACCAATGTAAGATTCTCAAAGCTTGCTAGACCAAAATCTCAAAAGATGGTCTAGGAAAAAATTAGGGCACCAAAATACCCGCTAAGTTGAAAATCCGAAAGGACGGCTTAGGCAAAAGTTAGGGTAACATGACTCGCTAAGTTGAAAATCTGAAAGGATGGCTTAGACAAAAATTGAGTCAAGATAAAAGGTCCGCTAGACCAAAACTTTAAGAAGAAGGTCTAGGCAAAAATTAGGGCAACAAAAAGCTCACTAAACTAACACTCCAAGAGTCAGTTTAGACAAAAATTAGAGCAATTTGATAGGCTCCTGAATACGAGCTAAAAAGATTCACCATTTTTCAAAGGCTTGCCCTTAAATTACAAGTCTAAACCTTCCTAGGTACGAACAGAAACTACCTACTTGTTCTCAAATTACAAGTTCAAACCTTCCTAGATATGAACGGAAACTATCTACTCGTAAATTACGAGTCTAAAGTTGTCCCTATTTGGAACTACGTTTGGCTAGATCCTATCATGGGTACATAGGCAGCCTAAAATGGGTTCAACCCATTCTTTTAAAAGAACACCAATTCCTCAAGATACAAAGAGGAAATCATATCATTAAGAAAAATGAGGAGTACAATATGAAAAAATAAAGTCTTTTATTCATGGATAACGAAATGAGGGAACTCCACATAAATTGGAGAACTCACTTGAGATAAACAAGCAGTATCTTGAGAATATGTTGTCAGCTCCAACAAGATACTGAGTCAAACGAGCAGTATCTTGAGAATATGTTGTCAGCTCTAACAAGCTATTGAATTAAATGGGCAGTATCTTGAGAATATGTTGTCAGCTCCAACAAGCTACTGGATCGGTCAAGTAGTGCCTTGAATATAAGGCTGGAAGCAGAACACCGTATTGATGGATGCTATTCAAAATAGAATTCCTCCCGCAACTGATTTGTCCACCATCATCTTTGGTGCTAATCTATCTCCAGGAGAGAATTCTAGCCCATCAATAGCAGCAGAGGCGGCGTCTGAAAGAGGAGCCAGGAATTGTCTCTCAGTGTTGTCAACCGCGGTAAGCTGCAAAGCTAAATAAGCAATACCTTAAAAAACATGCCCCTCAACATCAGTGTGGTGGTTGTTCAGCAGCATCAAGCAACTCAGGCTAGCTTCATCAGGATCGATAGATAGAATACAACGTATTCCCTTCAACACATGCTTAAGCTCACCATCAAAAATATCTGAACTTTTAACAGGTTCCAAGATATCGAGTGTGACCTTATGGCAACCTATCATTAAACTAATGATAATGTTTTAAGAGAATATTAAAGCATTGTTCGCTGCTATCTACTTTACCAAGTCACACAGCTTGAAAATTTCAGTCTTATCAATAATTAGACTCTTTGTAGCCTTCAAATAACGAATGAACACAAATCCGGTTTCAATGATCTTCAACTGATCAAGGACATTCTATCTCGAAGCATGTTGTGATGAAAGATTCATTCTACAAAAGAAAAAAGAGCATGAAGTCAGTAAGGATACATATATATCATTTACAAAAAACAAATCATCTTCTGTGGACAACCTTGTGGACTGAACCAAAATTTGGAAAATTCCAACTCCGGGGGCAATAATTAATGCCCGCAAGTATGATACCCTCAAACACTAAATTAAAATTTCGCGGACAAGGTCAATGGATGAGATCAGTTCACAGACAAGTCTGCAGACAGGAAGTTATCTTTTAGATGACCCTTCAGGTTTTCCTCATCAGAAAACCTTAGAACTCCGGTAAATGGCATCGGAAGTCTTATTAGAATGTCTAGAAAGACATTCTGAAGCTTTTGGATGAGGAAAATCCTCATCCCCTTCTTTTAAAAAGCCAAGAAACCCAAAAGAAAGGGTTTCTTCTCTGAAAAACATGATCAAACATACCTTAAGAGGGAATGATCGAAGCAGATAAGAAAGAAAATTCTTCCCTGAAAAGAAGAGAGAACTCTAGAAGAAAAAACAAGAGTCCTCTCTGACTCTGGAGAAGGAGAAGGAGAAGGCAAAATGCCTTCTCCGAATGTTAAGGGTCCTTTATATATAGGACCCTTCGTTGGATCTAGGCCATCCATTTCTTCGAAATGAATGGCCCAGATGGCTTGGAATTTTCCCAGCCACTCTTAGATGGGCTGTTGGAGTCTCTCATTATGGGGACTCCTCAAAACCAGGAGGGTTTAGTGGAGTGGGCTGTCTGCTAATGTACAACCTGCGTAGTGGGGAGACAATAAGCCTCCCCATGCTCACTACCATATGGCAGGATCTGAATGACTGGCCCATTCTCAGCCATTCAAATCCTGAGGGGTATTTGTGGGTAGTGAAATCTCACCGCCCGCAAGGCGGGTGCATATGCACCTACCTACACAGGATCGCCACCCATTGAATGGGCAGTTAAGCTTTGTGCATGCCAAAAGCACGCACACAAGCTGGCAAAAGGCTGGCTTACTGCCAGCCTGCCTAGCATTAAATAATAGTAGTACGGCAATAATGCCCCGCGGACACCCATGTGTGTCAATTTTCAGGGGATTGACACGTGCATAGGGTTTGCCCTCGCAGACAGACCCTCATTCAAGCTTGCGGACAGACTCCATGTCGCGTCCCAAAACCCACCCTAGGAGTTAGAGTGAACTTTGGACGACTAATCATGGCTTACATGACTTGCTTGACAAACCAACCTGCAAAAACCCACATAGCATATACAATAGATGACATTAACAGCGGAAACATACTCTAACATAGCACAGCGGAAGTCTACCAAACCTCTATGTATATACATACACAAATCCAAGTTTATACAAAAAGTAACCAAAAGAAAGTGCGGACAGACCCGCCAAAATACATGGATATAAACTCTCATCTCACCCACAGCTAATCCACTCAGAATCTACAACCACCTAATGGTAACCCTCTACTGGAGGTTCCTCCAAAGGTTCCTCGACGTACTCCTCTTCCACCCATGGACCAGGAGCACAAACATCAAATGGAGCAGCAGCTCCCTCAGAACCTGCCGACATAAGAAGTACGGCTGGCATGGAATACTCAGCGTGTACTAAATACTAACCAATAGTCATAGCATAAAAACGGCAATACATAAATCAGGAGCAATTCATATATGTTAGACGGAAACAATTCATATCATACAAGGAAGTAAAGCAATATAATTCATCATGTTGCATTCATAAAAGCTGGTAAAACCCTTGAAATCTTGTGCACTTGACTTGACTTAAGGTACAATTTTCGTGCTTGAAAACTCATCTTGTCTATCTTGCTTGATTCTTGTATGTCGTGTCATGTCATGCATGTCATGCGTGCTTGCTTGTGATCATGTAACTTGTGAGATACACTTGTGAGATGTCCTTGTGAGATGCGCTTGAGAGGGAAGGGAGACCCTTCTTTATGCAATGCACTTGCGAGGGAAGGGAGACCCTTCTTCATGATATGTATGTACTTGCGAGGGAAGGGAGGCCCTTCTTCATGATATGCACTTGTGAGTGAGGGGAGACCCCTCGTGGAATGTTGGTTCTTGTCCTCTTGTGAAAAGTGAGGTACAACATATCGTAGGATATGTCCCACCTCTAACCATGTTCTTGAAAACCTCGATAAATCATGTCATGCATGCCGTGCTCGTGGGAACCGTGTACATACTTGCATTTAAATTTAAACATGACATTTGGGTAATTTCACAACACATATAACATCAATGATTGAGCAATGTAATATTCATATCATTTAGGGAAAGCAAGAAACACTATCATAGTCCCTAGCAATATTCATAATTTATTAGGCATGCATTTCCTAATTTACAACTCACTTTATTCACTTTGGCATTTCATCAAACATGGTGTGTTCATTATGGATTTACCCTACAACATGCTTTTCTAGATGGGTTTTACTCAATCATACATGTACATTCATTATTGCAACATTGCCCTTTCCCATTTGTTCATCACACACAACCATTCACCATTCACAACCATCCATCTCATAGCACATGTGTGAATAAAGGAAAATAAAGAGAAATGAAGGGAAAAAGAGGAACTATAACTAGGAGGGTAGTAAAAAGTACCGACCTTGAAGAAATGAGGAAGAAACCCCTTCCAAAAACGATCGTGAGGTGCTGCCCTTAGCTTGGATCGCGAGCTCCACGAATGCTTGAACCGAAATCTTGAAGAAAACGGGCTTGAGGTTGATCTAGGGTTTCAAAACCCTTTGATTTCTCTCCGAATTGGAAACCCTAGGTTGGAATTGCCTTCTCCTCTTTCTTCTATTCTCTCAAACTCTCTAAGTGTCGAATGATGCCCTAAAGGTTCGGGTTAAACTCTTAAGGTAAGAGTGAACCGACCAAAAGACCATAATACCCTTACTGAATTTCTGTAAAAAACACGAGTGCCGAACTCGTTGTGCTATGAATAGTGCCGAACACGTTGTGCTGTGAATAGTGCCAACTCGTTGTGCTGTGAATAGTGCCAACTCGTTGTGCTGTGAACAGTGCCAACTCGTTGTGCTGTGAAGGGTGCCGAACCCGTTGCGCTGAGCTCGTTGTTGTTGTCTTATGTACAACGTGCCCGTTGTGCTGTACAACGTACACGTTGTCTGCCGCACGATGGATGCACAACGAATACATTATCTGTTGTACGACGATTGCACAACGAATACGTTATCTGTTGTACGACGATTGCACAACGTATACATTATTAGAGTACGTCCTTAGCGCCTTCCGAGCTACGTCCTTAGTGCCTAACCGAGCTACGTCCTTAGCGCATAACCGAGCTACGTCCTTAGCGCGTAACCGAGCTACGTCCTTAGCGCATAATCAAGCTACGTCCTTAGCGCCTTCCGAGCTGCGATTGCCTGCAGGTCCAAACTGTTTTGGCTATATCTTTTGACTCGTTCATCCAATTTTGACGATTCAACTTGCGTTGTGTTCGTACTTCGAAAAGGAACATTTCTGATGTTCCGAAATTTCCAATTTCTTCCTTATTTATTAATTATACCTCTTTAAAAGGCAAAATGACAACGAAAGTGTCATGTTTTAAGCATGAAAAAGTCTGGGGCTCTACATCCTCCCCCCATTACAAAAATTTCGTCCTCGAAATTCAGACACTACTTGCATTATAACTCAAAAAGAAAATTACAGTCATATACAAACCAATACAAAATTCATTCGATTAACTCTGGATATTTTGCTTTGACTTCGGCTTCACGCTCCCATGTAGCTTCTTGCCGAGCATGGTGTTTCCATTGCACAAGAACCAAAGGGATTGTCTTGTTGCGAAGCACCTGATCCCTTCGATCTAAAATCTAAACTGGCCTTTCAATCAAGGTGAGGTCCTCTCGAATCTCCAACGGTTCCAATTCTATGACATGCGAAGGATCCGCAATGTACTTCCGAAGCATAGACACATGGAAGACGTTGTGAACTGCGGCCATGTGAGGTGGGAGAGCTACCCTGTAAGCAACCTCACCAACTCGTGTGATAATCTCAAAAGGTCCAACATACCGAGGACTGAGCTTGCCTCGCTTTCCAAATCTCATGATCCCTTTGCTAGGAGATACTTTCACAAAAACTTGATCCCCTACTTGAAATTCCAAGTCCCTACGGCGCGAGTCCGCATAACTTTTCTGGCGATCGTGAGCGGCTTTCAATCGATCCCGAATAATCTTAACTGTGTTTGCAGTTTGCTCAATCAACTCCGGACCAAGTACTTTCCTTTCTCCTACCTCGTCCCAATAGAGAGGAGACCTACAACTTCGCCCATACAAGGCCTCAAATGGTGCCATTTGAATACTTGCCTGATAGCTGTTGTTATAGGCGAATTCAACCAAAGGCAAGTGCTCTTCCCAACTGCCTTTGAAATCCAACATACAAGCCCGAAGCATGTCTTCAATGACTTGGTTCACTCTCTCGGTTTGTCCATCCGTCTGTGGATGAAAAGCGGTGCTGAAATCAAGTCGGGAACCCATAACCTCTTGGAAACTTTTCCAAAATCTTGACGTGAATCTTGGATCCCGATCCGACACAATACTAACGGGCACTCCGTGCAACCTCACCACTTCCTTGATGTACAAAGCGGCTAACTGACTAGAGTTGAAAGTAGTTCGGTAAGGTAGGAAGTGCGCAGACTTCGTCAGACGGTCTACGACAACCCAAATTTCATCTGAGCCATTTGTCGTCTTTGGCAAGCCAACTATGAAATCCATGGATATGTTCTCCCATTTCCACTCGGGAATAGGAAGAGAATCCAATAGACCGGCGGGCCGCATGTGTTCTGCTTTTACCTGTTGACACACCAAGCACCGTGCTACATATTCCGCAACCTCCCTCTTCATATTCCGCCACCAAAAGTGACTCTTGAGGTTCCGGTACATCTTTGTACCCCCTGGATGTACTGTGTACTTCGAACGGTGTGCTTCATCCAAAATCTCTCTTCGAAGATCTGCATTGGCTGGGACGCACAGCCTTCCCTTGAATGTGATAGCACCCCGACTAGTGAGAGAGAAGTCCTCACTACCCTTAGCCACTTCCTTGTCCCGATAAGCCAACAATTCAGCATCCATGGCTTGATATTCTTGGATCAAATCTATAATGTACGGCCGAACCGTAACATTTGCCAAGGTAGGACCACGGACAGAGTTATTCACACTGATGTCTAGATTTGCCAAATCTTCTAGTAGCTTCCATTCTTGAACCAACATGTGTGCTAACAACCCCTGAGGTCTTCTACTCAAAGCATCAGCCACTACATTTGCCTTACCCGGGTGGTATTGAATGGTACAATCATAGTCTTTCAAAAATTTCATCCAACGCCGTTGCCTTAGATTCAGCTCCTTTTGGGAAAAGAGATACTTGAGACTCTTGTGATCGGTAAACACATAGAACTCCACCCCATAAAGGTAATGACGCCAAATCTTAAGTGCAAACACGACTGCCGCAAGCTCCAAGTCGTGCGTGGGATAATTCTTCTCATGCTCCTTCAATTGCCTTGATGCATAGGCAATGACTTTCTTGTGTTGCATGAGTACACACCCAAGTCCAACGTGTGAGGCATCACTATACACCTCATACCCATAAGGTCCAGATGGCACAGTAAGGACAGGGGCTGTAGTAAGCCTCTTCTTCAGTTCCGTGAAACTGATCTCGCACTTATCACTCCATACAAACTTGGCGTTCTTCCTTGTCAGGTAAGTGAGCGGTGCTGCAAGGCTAGAGAAACCCTCTACGAATCTCCTGTAGTAGCCTGCCAACCCAAGAAAACTACGTATCTCTGTGACACTCTTGGGCCTTGCCCAACTCATAACCGCCTCTATCTTCTTCAGATCTACCGATATGCCTTCTGCGGAAACAACGTGGCCTAGGAATGCCACCTCTTCCAACCAAAACTCACACTTGCTAAGCTTGGCGTATAGCTTGTGCTCTCTTAGCATTTCCAAAGCAAGGCATAGGTCGCGTGTGTGATCTTCCCGTGTCTGGGAATAGACCAAAATGTCATCAACAAATACAATCACGCACCTATCAAGATATGGCCGGAACACCCGGTTCATCAAATCCATGAAGGCTGCCGGCACGTTCGTGAGTCCAAAAGGCATCACCAAGAACTCGTACTGTCCATACCGAGTCCTGAAAGCATTTTTGGGAACATCTTTCGCCTTAATCTTCAACTAGTGATAACCCGATCGAAGATCTATTTTCGAGAAAAATCTCGCTCCCTTCAACTGATCGAACAAGTCATCAATCCTAGGCAAGGGATACCTATTCTTTATGGTGACTTTGTTCAATTGCCTGTAATCGACGCACATCCGCATCGAGTCATCTTTCTTCTTAACAAACAACACCGGGGCACCCCACGGTGAGACACTTGGTCGAATGAAACCAAGACCTTGCAATTCCTCCAACTGAGTCTTCAACTCCTTGAGTTCAATAGGGGCCATTCTATACGGAGCCATGAAAACAGGAGCTGTGCCTGGTGCAAGCTCGATCATAAACTCAATCTCCCTGTCTGGAGGCAATCCTGGCAACTCCTCTGGAAATACATCCAGGAATTCACTCACAACCGGAATAGTCGATGAGTCCTTTGCCTCGGGGTTCGCTAAGCTCAACGCCACAAAACGAGCAATACATCTGCTTTTCAACCCGCAAAAGTGGAATGGTTTTCCTTCTACTGGCTTGAAGAGTACCATTTTCTCAAAGCAAGCTACATGCCCATGATGTGCTGCTAACCAATCCATTCCCAATATAACATCAAAGTCCTGGAATCCAAGGACGATGAGGTCAACTGCCAACTCGTGGCTTCCAACTTGGACCGCACTATTTCTATACACTTTATCTGCCAATACTGTTTTGCCGAGAGGAATCGAAATGGCTAACTCCTGTTCTAGCTGACTTGGCCCTACAGAAAAGCCTTCTGAAAAACTCGGCGAGACAAATGAATGAGTATCAATCAACACTCGAGCCAAATACTCATTGACTAGTAGGGTTCCAGAAATTTTAACTAGCAAAGTTAATCCATGCATCAACAGTGTATACATGTAGGTATATATACATATGTAACATGCCAAGTACGTACACAACCAATTAATACTTAACAGTTTAATTTACGGATAGTTAAATAAGCTACAATTGCGTACCATGCACTACATCGTCAGATGCAAGTGCATCACCCTCTGTTAAGGTAAAAACACGCCCTTGGTTCACCTGGCGAGACTGAGGTGTAGACCGGGTAGTCTGAGATGACGCCTGATATGATCCTGCTGGCCGTGCTGGTGGCCCAATCCCCTGAGACTGGCCTGGTAAATGCCGACTGGGGCAATCCCTGATCATATGGCCCTGGTGACCACAATGGAAGCATCCACCCGATGCCCTTCGGCAATCTCCTGCCGGGTGCCTTCGGCCGCATGAAGTGCAGACCTCGTGTGTATAAGCCGGAGGGGCCGGAGGTGGAGCATACCTCACCGTCTGAGATGCAATAGGCCGTGGGGCTGGAAGAGCCTGAGGTCGCGGTACCTGAGGCACATACTGCCGTGGAGCTGGAGGCGCATAAGAAGGCCTCGTCGGTGGTGTTGGCCACGCATACTGATAACGAGCCCGCCTCTCTAGAGGTGCTGAACTACTAGCTTGGCCTCTCGCCAACTCCCTCTTCTTGGACACTGTCTCCGAATTGGCCTCGACTAATAAGGCCTTGTCTACTACCTTAGGGTAGGTAGCATGTCTGAAAACCGAAACCTTCTCCATTATAACATCTTTGAGCCCTTGCTCAAACCTTCTTGCCTTCATTGCCTCGGTGGCAACCATGTGAGTCGCAAAGCGTGATAACTCCGAGAACTTGGCCTCGTATTGTGCCACTAACATCAAACCTTGCTCGAGGTTGATGAATTCTCTCTCTTTCTTTTCCCGTACTCCAATCGGAAAATACTTCTTGTAAAAAGTATCCTTAAACTCCTCCCAAGTCCAAGGTTGACCCTGCATGGTCAAATCTCGCGTCCTCAATGCGGATAACCACCAATGGTGGGCTTCGCTCTCTAGCATGAAAGTTGCCCATGCTACTCTCTCCTCCTCTGTAGGTGAGAGGACCGTAAAGATCTTCTCCATCTGGAGGATCCACGCCTCCGCAGTAAGAGGGTCCACACTCCCATGGAAGGATGGAGGCCTCAATCTCCGAAATGCCTCAACTCCAACTGTACGATGTACTGGAGCTGCGGGCGGTGGAGTAGGTGCCGCTGATGCTGGTATAGCCTGCCGAGCCGCCAATATGGCGAGTGTCTCAGCAATAGAGCCTAAGACCTGAGAGAGGTCCGGCTGCTCATCCTCATCTCTGGAAGAAGATGAAGCTCTGGTGTGTGGTCCACGACCCCGTGTGCCTCGCCTCATGACTAAAGTCCTGAGAACAATAGCACCACATGAGTCTAACTTGAAACCACAGTTTATTTCAATGCCATTTCACAATAATTCAATTTGTATTAGTTGTATAATACTAATATACATCACATCAAGTCAGCAAAGTATTCATCACATTATACTTATACTTTAGCGTTCTAGCGTACCTAGGACTAGTACTTGGTTGAAACCACCATTTTAGACTAAGACTAAAGTTTAGTCTTACACCTGGAATCAAGACTCTCTTCCGACTTACTTTCTTCCTAACTTGTTTCCTGACATATGCTCTTGTCAAGCCGTGGTATAAGATTCTAAGTGACCCTAGAGACCTAAAGCCTAAGCTTTAATACCACTTCTGTCGCGTCCCAAAACCCACCCTAGGAGTTAGAGTGAACTTTGGACGACTAATCATGGCTTACATGACTTGCTTGACAAACCAACATGCAAAAACCCACAGAGCATATACAATAGAGGACATTAACAGTGGAAACATACTCTAACATAGCACAGCGGAAGTCTACCAAACCTCTATGTATATACATACAAAAATCCAAGTTTATACAAAAAGTAACCAAAAGAAAGTGCGGACAGACCCGCCAAAATACATGGATATAAACTCTCATCTCACCCACAGCTAATCCACTCAGAATCTACAACCACCTAATGGTAACCCTCTACTGGAGGTTCCTCCAAAGGTTCCTCGACGTACTCCTCTTCCACCCATGGACCAGGAGCACAAACATCAAATGGAGCAGCAGCTCCCTCAGAACCTGCCGACATAAGAAGTACAGCTGAGCATGGAATACTCAGCGGGTACTAAATACTAACCAATAGTCATAGCATAAAAACGGCAATACATAAATCAGGAGCAATTCATATATGTTAGACGGAAACAATTCATATCATACAAGGAAGTAAAGCAATATAATTCATCATGTTGCATTCATAAAAGCCGGTAAAACCCTTGAAATCTTGTGCACTTGACTTGACTTAAGGTACCATTTTCGTGCTTGAAAACTCATCTTGTCTATCTTGCTTGATTCTTGTATGTCGTGTCATGTCATGCATGTCATGCGTGCTTGCTTGTGATCATGTAACTTGTGAGATACACTTGTGAGATGTCCTTGTGAGATGCGCTTGAGAGGGAAGGGAGACCCTTCTTTATGCAATGCACTTGCGAGGGAAGGGAGACCCTTCTTCATGATATGTATGTACTTGCGAGGGAAGGGAGGCCCTTCTTCATGATATGCACTTATGAGTGAGGGGAGACCCCTCGTGGAATGTTGGTTCTTGTCCTCTTGTGAAAAGCGAGGTACAACATATCATAGGATATGTCCCACTTCTAACCATGTTCTTGAAAACCTCGATAAATCATGTCATGCATGCCGTGCTCGTGGGAACCGTGTACATACTTGCATTTAAATTTAAACATGACATTTGGGTAATTTCACAACACATATAACATCAATGATTGAGCAATGTAATATTCATATCATTTAGGGAAAGCAAGAAACACTATCATAGTCCCTAGCAATATTCATAATTTATTAGGCATGCATTTCCTAATTTACAACTCACTTTATTCACTTTGGCATTTCATCAAACATGGTGTGTTCATTATGGATTTACCCTACAACATGCTTTTCTAGATGGGTTTTACTCAATCATACATGTACATTCATTATTGGAACAATGCCCTTCCCCATTTGTTCATCACACACAACCATTCACCATTCACAACCATCCATCTCATAGCACATGTGTGAATAAAGGAAAATAAAGAGAAATGAAGGGAAAAAGATGAACTATAACTAGGAGGGTAGTAAAAAGTACCGACCTTGAAGAAATGAGGAAGAAACCCCTTCCAAAAACGACCGTGAGGTGCTGCCCTTAGCTTGGATCGCGAGCTCCACGAATGCTTGAACCGAAATCTTGAAGAAAACGGGCTTGAGGTTGATCTAGGGTTTCAAAACCCTTTGATTTCTCTCCAAAATGGAAACCCTAGGTTGGAATCGCCTTCTCCTCTTTCTTCTATTCTCTCAAACTCTCTAAGTGTCGAATGATGCCCTAAAGGTTCGGGTTAAACTCTTAAGGTAAGAGTGAACCGACCAAAAGACCATAATACCCTTACTGAATTTCTGTAAAAAACACGAGTGCCGAACTCGTTGTGCTATGACTAGTGCCGAACACGTTGTGCTGTGAATAGTGCCAACTCGTTGTGCTGTGAACAGTGCCAACTCGTTGTGCTGTGAAGGGTGCCGAACCCGTTGCGCTGAGCTCATTGTCGTTGTCTTATGTACAACGTGCCCATTGTGCTGTACAACGTACACGTTGTCTGCCGCACGACGGATGCACAACGAATACGTTATCTGTTGTATGACGATTGCACAACGAATACGTTATCTGTTGTATGACGATTGCACAACGTATACGTTATCAGAGTACGTCCTTAGCGCCTTCCGAGCTACGTCCTTAGTGCCTAACTGAGCTACGTCCTTAGCGCATAACCGAGCTACGTCCTTAACGAGTAACCGAGCTACGTCCTCAGCGCATAACCGAGCTACGTCCTTAGCGTCTTACGAGCTGCGATTGCCTGCAGGTCCAGACTGTTTTGGCCATATCTTTTGACTCGTTCATCCAATTTTGACGATTCAACTTGCGTTGTATTCATACTTCGAAAAAGGAACATTTCTGACGTTCCGAAATTTCTAATTTCTTCCTTATTTATTAATTATACCTCTTTAAAAGGCAAAATGACAACGAAAGTGTCATGTTTTAAGCATGAAAAAGTCTGGGGCTCTACACTCCATGAGTCCATCCATGAGCCAGTCAATGACTAGCCCAGTCTGTGACCATAAAAGGCCGTAGACCTAACCCAGAGCAAGGGTTGGACCTATGGTCCCACCCTGTATTGGTCTGCGGACTGACTAAGTTCAGACCCTAGTCCACGGCCCAAATAGGCTTTGGACATAATTTAAACCGCGGGTGAGACCCATGGTCTCACCTCATTAATTTGCGGATTGACCAAGGATAGTCCTTTCCCAGATAGTAGCCAGTATCTGACCACTATGTGGTAGGGAATCCTTAACAAAAAGGACTCTCCGCCAGCTTTGGGGGATCCTAAGATAGAGATCTCTTCTTTTTCTCTAATGAGAGAGTGCAATAAGGCACCCTATCCAAAAGGGGAAGTTATCTCTTTCCTTTTCTAGAAAGATAAGAATCTTTCCTCTTTTTTGGGAGGAAAAATTGGATCCTTCCAAGTTTCCCAGAAAAGGAAACCAATTTGGAGTCCTTCAAAAAGGACTCTCATCCATATGGTTTCTCTAAGATAAGAGAAACCAGCAATCTTGGACAAATGGCCCTCTCTAAGGAGAGTTGGCCTCTTTTGATTTCCTAAAAAGCGGAAGTCAAAGGGGAGTCTAAAGAGGACTCTCCAAAAGATATAAAAGAGGGTGTTTCTCCCAAGAAACTCCCAAGGCAAAAATATACCCATGTACGAACAAGAAGAGGAAAAGCAGAAAAGCAATAGCAACCAAGGAGGAAGAAGAAGGATCTTCCCTAAATGGAGAACACCAAGTAAACCCTCAATATTGCCACCTCTCTCTCTTATTCTTTTTTTTTATGTTAAAACCTCTATGAGGTATCTTGTAACGCCTACATGGGATCTGGGCAACTCCATTGAATAAATAAATATATTTTATTCAATACCTGTTCTTCTTATTATTTTTCTTCTTAATCAGAGGTTCTTCCCCAAATAGGGAAGGTAATTAATAGCCTGAGTTTACTTAGATTGGAAGGATAGTCCCCCACAAAAAATAATAGACTCCATACACCAATGGAGGAAATTTGATAAGCAAAGATAAAATTGTGCGCTTACAAACCCTTCCAGATCACAGTTACCTTTACCATCCACAACAACACATTTATTAAGAGTGAAGTGCACTGCATGGTTATCATCACACAATTGACTTATGCTAATCAGATTAGCCTTTAGCCCTTCCACAAATAGGACATCCTTTAGTTTTGGAATATCTAGAGCTTAGATGACACCTTTCCCTTTCACAAATGATTTTCTTCCATCACCAAAAGTAACAGTCCCATCTGAGCATTCCTCAAATTGAGTGAAGAAGGACTTGTTACCTGTCATATGCCTAGAACACCCACTATCAAAGTATCACATATAAGAATTTTGGGCTTTCAAGGCAGTCTGAATGACAAGGCACTTCAGGTCATCCTTTCTTACATAAATGAATTTAGAATTTTGGTTGACCCTTTTGTCTCTACCCATTTCATTTGTAGAGGTGACCTTCTTCTTCTTAGATCTCTTATTTCCCCTTCTCATCTATAAATCCCTAGCCTCTTGGTTCATCTTATTACCTTCTCCATGATAAACAGAAGAAGTGTCCATACCATTTCGAGTACTAGAGAGTTGAGCAATTTTCATCACTTTTTCACTCAAATTTCTAGACTTTTCAACTAGGGCTTGAATCTGCCTTTGGAGGTTCTCTTGATGTTGACTTTGGTTCCATGAACCATTGTGGGGATTTCTCATAAAAGCATTACAATTAGGTCGGGTGTGTCCCTTCACTCTACATTGAAAGCATGTGGAGATGAACCTGGGAGGAGGAGACCTTTTAGCTTGAGGTTGAACCTTAGTTCTCTCAACTTCAACTTGAACTGAATTCTTACCAACTGCAGGGGCAACAAAGTTTTGATAAAGTTGAGAACTTAGCATCCTAGATTTTGAACTTGACGGAGCGAAATTCTCATATCTTGGATTTTCATGTATTGGCTCAAATGTTGCATTAGCCATTGTACAGCCATTCATGGGAGCATGTGATCTATTTGTATGTCCTATGCCAGTCATGTTTACTGTTAAGCGGTGCATGCTACCAATTTATCCAAGATTTGAGTGTTGTTAAGGAGTCTAGCCTCTTGTTCAATTTCAGTTACTTTCTTAGCTAACCCATCCTTAACTTATAGGATATTGAGAAATTCCTTTTCCAGAAACCTAACATTTTCAATAAGGTTATCTCTTTCAGATTTTAGACACATTCATGGAATTGTCTCCCTTATTTTCTAGAACCTTGACCCATTTGGTAAGAGAAACATTTTCTTCCTCAAGGTATTCTATCTTGGACACAAGTTCAGCCTTTTCATGTTCAAGCCAAGCTACTAGAGCCTTCTTCCCTTCTGCTTCTAGTTTGCAAGAATCTCTTTCTTGTTGAGCAATTTTAAGTTTCTTATTCAAAGAGATCTTGGCTTTTTTCAGTTTCAGGCTTTCAAAAACAAGATTTTCATAAGCTTTATCCGTATCTTAATCAGATTCATAGACAGTGTGACTCTGATCATGATCTTCACTGAATTCAATCATCACTCTTCTCTTTCTCTTCATCATTTAGAGAAGGTTCGACAATCTCAGATAGGGAGATAGTGAAAGCCATATGATTTCTAGACTCCTCACTTGAGGTAGAGTTGTCAGATTTTTCATCCTTGGATTCACTGTCATCCCATGTGGCATTCATCACCTTTCCCTTACTCTTCTTCATGTTAGGATAGTCAGGTGAGATAAGACCATAACCTTTGCATTCATAGCATTGTATGCCACGAGATTTCTTGTTAGTACCTTTTGGAGTTTTCTTGGTTTCCCAAGGTTTTGACTTCGGTTTTTCAGACGGTTTTCCTCCTAGTTTAGGATTAAACCTCCTATTCGTTTTTAGGTATTTTTGAAATTTCTTAAGGAATAGAGTCAAGTCCTTCTCACCCAATTCAACATCACTGTCACCTTCATCCAAAGTTTCCTTTACAGTTTTTAAGGCTAAATATTGTTTTTTTTGGATGGCCAAAGATTGAGTTCATAGGTTTGGAGAGACCCAACCAATTCCTTAATGTTGAGAGCATCAACATTTTTGCTCCCCTCTATGGCAGTGACCTTAGATTGAAATCTCTCAGGTAGAGATTTGAGGATTTTTCTCACAACTTTGGACTCACTAATTTTATCACCTAAATTGAAGCTGGAATTAATAATGTAGCTTAGTTTAGCATAGAATTCATCAAAGATTTCATTGTCCTCCATTTTTAGATGTTCAAATTTAGTGATAAGCATTTGGAGCTTTGAGATCTTAAAAGTAGTGGTACCTTCATAGGTAATCTCAAGAATATCCAATGCCTCCTTTGCTATCTCACATGAAGAAATTCATCTTAATTCCTCTACAGTGACTGCGGTAAAGATTGCATTGAGACCTTTTGGGTTCCATCCACTTGTCTCGATTTCATCTTTGCTCCAATATTTGAAGTCCTTAATGATAGTCACATCACCGAGAATATTCACGGGCATGGTCCACCCATCCTGAACAGACATCCATATTCTCTTGTCTATTGATTTGAGAAATGCTCTCATTTGAGCATTCCAATACGCATAATTGTTCCCATCAAATAGTGGGGGACGAGAGATGGAACCACCCTCTCTGAGAGTAGTCATTGACCAAGAATAAGTCCAATATCACACTTAAGGGTTTAGCCTTATTGGTGAACCCACTCTGATACCAATTGAAATTCCCTTGTTCAATGATTCCATTGACCTATAGGGGGTGAATAGGTCTATCTAACGATGTCTATCAATTTTAATTTTGAGCAATCACAAACAATCTACCACAAGTTAACACATAAAATTTTTACGTGAATAACCATTTCGGAAAAAATCACGGGACCTAGTCTGGCACAAAATCCACTATGAGAAGAGTTAAAGAGTACAAGACTTGAATCTTACCCAATCGGGCACGACATGCTGTTCCTCGATATCGATTCCTCGCCTTGAAGACCATGAACCCAGCTGGTTCGATCTCTGCCACAGTAGCTCCGGTTCCTCACCGGTCACCTCTTCTCAAAGCTAATACACCACGATCTGTCACGACCCAAAATCCCCCCTAGGAGTTAGGAGACTTTTGGCTCGTGGCCGCCATGTCATAACATCCTATCATGACACATAAGGCAAACATACCATCCCGTAAGAGCATACAAGGCATACTAAAAGCTGAACCTGAAAATTTCTTTATAATATAAACCTGCGATTTGTATTCCAAGTCTGAACCAACAGATTATACAAAATATAAGTCTACAGTGGACATTCCCCACTTTCAAAATACACAACCTCTCCCTCACATCACTCAATAATAGTCTAGATAGGGCCTCCTATCTAGAGCTTCATCATCCAGGTGATGATCAATGGCAGGCTCCGGCTCATAGTACTCTTCTTCTATCCAAGGCTCAGGAGCATGTGCATCCAGAGAACCTACCGAAGTCAACAATTCAGCTGAGCATGGAATACTCAGTGTATACAAACTACTAAATAGCATTACCATAAACCTCAAGGATAGCATATGCACACATCAGAGCAAAATAGGCGAAAGCAATGCAGAGTGAGCATATAACTTAGAGCAGTTCATAAAACAGATAACATGTGAGCATTTCTTTACAGGGCACATATCATTGAGCATTTCACTAGCCATGTACTTTGAGCCATAACAAACCCGATACTTAGAGTGATTCGCAAAACCAATAATAAAGCGATACTTTACAGGCTAGGTGGTAAACACCTTTGAGTTCAAAAGAAATGATACTTTACAAGCAAGGTGGTCCCTTAAGAATACCCTTGAGTTCAAAACAAAGTGGTACTTTATAATCAAGGAGGTAAACTCCCTTGATTTCAAAAATCAAAGCAATACTCTAAAAGCAAAGAGGTAAACTCCCTTGAGTCCGAAAATCAAAGCGATAATTTACAAGCAAGGAGGTAAACTCCCTTGAGTTCTAAACAAAGCGATACTTTACAAACAAGGAGGTAGACTCCCTTGAGTCCAAAAATCAAAGCAATACTTTACAAGCAAGGAGGTAAGCTCCCTTGAGTCCGAAAATCAAGCCAATACTTTACAAGCAAGGCCTAATGTGGCACCCCGAACCCGCGCCTACCGGAGTAGTGTCTCGAGACGCGTGCCCGGTCGTTCATACCATCTCAGCGGAAGACTTTACCGCACAAATGCGGAACAAATTTAAACTTTACTCACATGGAGCAACATAAACTCTGGTCATCACAATAGCCATCAACCACAAAACAAATACCTGTATTTTATTAACCATTGTGTCTGTTTTACAAAACAGAGGCGCCACTAACGCGCCGGGACAAGTCTCTATCCAAAGACAAAAGTACAAGGTGCAGGATCCACACCTACTACTCGTCCGCTCCAGTATCTGTTGACATGAAACGACAGTGAGCTATGAAGCCCAATAAGAAAAACCGCGATCCATCTATACTATCTTCCACATTATAGTAAAGCATCAATAAACACATAATATACATATGCCGGTTCATGATACAATTTACTAATATATCCAAGTTATATTGTGACACAAGATTCCCAATCTCGAATATCTTTCCTAATTATGGAGTTCGTTATGCGACATGTATTTCTTTTACCAAGTTATTTGTTTCGATCATCAACCATGTTTTACTCCGAGTCCTGAGACTCTGTTAACCGGCCTTTAGCCCATACATGTTCATCATAGAGTGGTCTCTATACCCTATTCGAGCTTGATCATTCCAAGCTCAACACAATTCTGGCATTACCCGGTCACATCATAACTTGAGTCATCCAGACTCCTGAATACTTTTCTGGTATTTACCAGAACATGACCAACCCCTGGGTGTCCCAACCCACACAGACCAGAATCCTGAAGATTCTACACAACTAGGGTAATCATCCTCTAAGGACTTACCACAAATACTTTGACTAACAGCACCTACTGTGTATACACACCGCCATCTCACTGGCTATCAGTCACAAAGGAACCCTGACCAACTTGTCTACCGTCATCTAATGGCTATTCACTGGAGGCACCCCGGGCCTTACTGGACACCGTCTCTCCATGACGTACCACCTAAAAGGAACCCCGATTGGCACAGCGCCGCCTCTTCGGACCCAACCATAAAGGAACCCCGGTCAATACACTATATAATGCTCAGTCACTTTAGACATCTTTTAGGACTCCGACATCTCCCAGTTCAACCAATTGTGACAACGCTTGAGCATGCCGGCTCAACTAACTGCGAATCCGAAGATTCCAGACTATACACAATCACTACTCTGGACCTAGTCAAAGAGGATCTATGGATAGTAATCCACTCACTCCCGACTATCAGTCACGGAGGTCTACACACTACGACTCCGACTATTCCAGTATCAAAATAATCATCTCATCATATACACATGTCATGTCAAGTCAACAAATCGCTTAGTGATTGGTCACCAAATCGATCGCCGAACATAAATTCCGAGTTATTCAACCCGAAACCGAGGGCTACGCCCCTCTGCTCAGTTCCTATACCTCCCCATACAAGTACATACAACCCATTTTAATACACCATGACAAGCACAATGTTGAATAAAGATCTGAGATCAGGAAAGGACTCTGTAATTATCAAAACCATACAGTTGTTCCTGAAAAGACAGACTAGGTTTTATTTAGAAATTCATATTGTCAAATCGAACAATCAGATCTTATTGCAATTTTGATATGATTGACAAAATAGGAAGGTCACAATATGGTAAAAATTTGAGTATGATCTGAGATAAGGAAGGTTCACTGTAATGATCAAACCGTACTGTTAGCCTTAAAAACAACAGACTAGGTTTTCCTTTAGAAATTCATATCATCCTATCCAACCATCAGATTGCAGTGAAATTTTGATATGATTTACAGATTAGGAAGATAAATATGTGGTAAAATTTATAGCATGATCTGAGATCAGGAGGGTTCCCTATAATTAGGAAAACCATACTGTTAGCCTTAAAAACAGTAGACTAGGTTTTTTTTAGAAATTCATATCATCCAATCCAACCATCAGATCGTAGTCAAATTTTGATATGATTTATAGATTAGGAAGATAAATTGAGAGTTAAAATTTGAGCATGATCAGAGCTCAGAGAGGTTCCCTATAATTAGGAAAACCGTACTATTAGCCTTAAAAATAGCAGACTTGGTTTTCCTTTATGAATTCATATCCTCCAATCCAACCATCAGATCATAGTGAAATTTTGGTATGATTTACAAATTTGGAGGTTAACTTTAGAGTAAAACTTTTAGCATGATCAAAGCTCAGAAAGGTTCCCTATAATTAGGAAAACTATACTATTAGCCTTAAAAATAGCCTACTAGTTTTTTCTTTAGAAATTCTATCATCCAATCCAACCATCAGATCGTAGTGAAATTTGGATATAATTTATAGATTCAGAAGATAAATTTAGAGTAAAAATTTGAGCATGATCAGAGCTCATAAATTTTCCCTATAATTAGGAAAACCGTACTATTAGCCTTAAAAACAGCAGACTAGGTTTTCCTTTAGAAATTCATATCATCCTATCCAACCATCAGAGCACAGTAAAATTTTCATATGATTTACAGATTAGGAAGATAAATTTAGAGTAAAAATTTGAGCATGATCAGAGCTCAGAAAGGGTCTGATATAAACAGCACAATTCGCATAATTTATCTAGTGGAATGAAAAATAGATAAGAAAGGGTTTTTATTACCTCTGGTACACGTGTTTCGAAGCTCCGAGAGATGAAATAGATGCCACCAATGTGCTCAGCAAGTCCAAAAACATCAGGATACGCATCTATATCTCTCTCTCTAGACTTTCTCTCTCTAGAAAATTCCCTTTCTCTCTATAGAATGTTTCTCTCTCTCAAAAATTCGGTAGGGCTTCGCCTCTCTCTCACTAGGATGAGAGAAATGGCTGGGGGGTGGTCTACTATTTATAGGCTAGCCTAACCCACACATGCGTTCCAGGTGTCGCTTGGAAGGTGCCACGTGTTGGCCTGAGCCGAGACACGTGTCGCGGCTTGCGAATCGCGACCGGTTTCCGGTAATGTTGCCGAAAGTCATTCCGAAACCATACCATATGATTTCAATTTTGACAAAACTTCAGGTGATCGATCTTGGGGTAGTCTAACGCCTATTGTAAAAATTTTGGGGAAATCCGATGAGTTTTGACTGCCAAAAAGTGTGACCGGAAGTATTCACAAAACCCACAAATTTTCCAATTTCGGATACAAAACACATTGGGGTTTCGCCATATGAGATAATAAACTGTCGAAATGACAGACGGTCATCCCCATGGCCTTCCAGCATGTAATGGAACAATCCGTACGGATTTCGATTAGAAAGTCCGCTAAATATAGAGCCCCCAATCGAAATTCGATACACTACGAATTCCCTGATTTTCTCGATGTTTCCACACACAGGACCTTCGCAGTTTCGTGAATTGATGTGCAACTGAATCGGAACGATAGGTGGACGTTCGGATAGCCGACCGGCACACTATGTGCGTAGATCGAAGAAAAACACTAATTTCGTAGTAGTGCAACACAGTTCCGAGTAATACCTACTTTACACAAATTTATCAAATACACAACGAATTAACCTCAATTAAGGATCGATAATCCAAAATTTTATTATATTAAAATTCTGGGTCGCTACATTCTCCCCTCCTTACAGAAATTTCGTCCTCAAAATTTACATACAAAATATATATTAAGTAGGAAACAGCTGAGAAGGATTGCGTCTGATGGCATCCTCCAGTTCCCAAGTAGCTTCTTCAATACTGTGATGTTGCCATAATACTTTAACCAGCTGGATTGATTTATTCCGTAACACCTGTTCCTTGCGATCCAATATTTGCACTGGCTTTTCCTCAAAAGACAAGTCTTCTCGAACTTGAAGTGGTTCATACCGAATCACATGCGAAGGATCAGGTATATATTTCTTCAGCATGGATATGTGAAACACATGGTGAACCCTCTCTAACTCTGGTGGCAACGCCAGACGATATGCTACGGCCCCCACCTTAGCCAAAATTTCAAAAGGTCCAATGAATTGCGGACTTAACTTCCCCCACTTTCCAAATCGAATAATGCCTTTTGACGGAGAGATCTTCAAGAAGACATGGTCGCCGGCTTGAAATTCCAAGTCTCGACACTTTCCATCTGCATAGCTCTTCTGACGACTCTGTGCAGCCAATAACCTGGATCGAATCAACTCGATTTTTTTTGTTGTTTCCTGTACTAGTTTAGGTCCCAGTAGTTTATGCTCTCCTACTTCAGTCCAACATACCGCAGACCGACAACTCCGAACATACAAGGCCTCATACGGAGCCATTTGAATACTTGCCTGATAACTATTGTTATATGCAAACTCGATCCACGGCAAGTGATCATCCCAGCTACCATGAAAGTCCAGACTGCAAGTGCGCATCATATCTTCTAGAGTTTGTATCGTGTGCTTGGACTGTCTGTCGGTTTGCGGATGATACGCTGTACTCATGTTTAGCTGCGTACCCAAAGCTTCCTGTAAGCTCCTCCAAAATCGTGAAGTAAATCGCGGATCGCGATCTGACACATTAGATACTGGCACACCATGCAGCTTCACAATCTCCTTGATGTACAACTTTGATAAATGTTCCAGGGTTATGGTATCCTTGATAGCGAGAAAGTGAGCCGACTTCGTCAATCGATCAACTATCACCCAAACGACATCGTGTCCACTCCTTGTTTTTGGTAACCCCACCACAAAATCCATTGTAATGTGCTCCCATTTCCACTCGGGGATATGCAATGAATTTAACAATCTAGGTGGTTTCTGATGTTCTACCTTGACTTGCTGACAAACAAGGCATCGATATACATACTCTGCAATTTCTGTCTTCATGCCATTCCACCAGTAGTTATTCTTCATATCCTGATACATCTTCGTACTTCCAGGGTGCACTACAAAACGAGATCGATGCGCCTCATTGAGCAGTTCATTTTTCAACTCAAGGTTTCCAGGCACATAGATTCTTCCTTTGAATCGAAGTATTCTATCTTCAGATTCATCAAAATCACCCATTTTTCCTTGAAGAATCTTATCTCTGATAACTTTGATCTCCTGATCTTCCAACTGTGCTTCTTGAATATTTTGTAACAACACTAGCTTAGCCTGAATACTAGCCAACGTGGCACTATTACCCTGGAATCCTAGACTCAGATTCCAACTCTTGAATTCTTCGATCATCTTCCAACGCTCTGCCCTCATATGTGCTACAGATCCAACTGTCTTTCTACTCAGGGCATCAGCAACCACGTTATCCTTACCAGGATTGTAAAGTCCATTTTTTTGTATTAGCATATTCCAGTGTCAAAACAAGTGAGTCTAGGTGTCTAGGAGTGGTTCTTGTGTCATTGCCGTCAAGCATCCACGACAAGTGAAGTTGAAGCGCGTTGAAGAATCGCTTGATCCACTCAGATGATTATTTCCTTTATAGGATGGTAAGTGACATAGATACCATGTGACCATAGGTGGGATTTGACCTAGAATATTCCTAACATGATTCCTTAGGTGGTAAAAGTGTCCTAGTCTAATCATACGGACTCTAGGTGATGAAATAAGTAGTGCAAAACAAGTTAACAATGCTGAAATTTTTTCAAAAAACCAAGGTTGCATGTTTTGCGCATATCTCCCAAACCGTAGCTTATATTTTATTCTATAATATGTCAAATCGACCATATCAAAAATAGCTACAACTTTCATGAAGGGTCCGAGATCTGAAAATGAATTTTTAAACCTAGGTGATGAGATAAACAGTGGAAAACTTGTTTTAAAATCTGAAATTTTTTCAAAAACCAAAGGTTGCTTGTTTTGAGCATATCTCACAAACGGTAGCTTAGATTTTGCACTATGATATGTAAAATCGACCGTGTAGAAAATAGCTACAACTTTTTTGAAGAGACTGAGAACTGAAAATGATGTTTTAAAATCGTTTTTAGCCTCAGGGTCGACCCTGGGCGTTTTGGGTCGACCCTGAATAGCCAAAAACCTGTATGGGGATTTTGGACAGAATATAGGTTTTTTGAGGGTCGACCCTAAGGGACCTTTTGGTCGACCAAAATTGTATTTTTGGTCGACCGAATGTGCCCCATGGGTCGACCCTGATATGTGGGTTTTGCTAATGCGAATCCTTTGCTTCCTTCTTTGGTTTTTAACTATTTTAGCAACTTCTAAACACCGTTTTTGATTCCCTTTATATATAGAACCCTTCCACTTCGTGGAGTACAACTTAGGGAGTGTGTGGAGAGGGTTTTTAAGTTCTTCCAGAGGTTATAAAACCTATGAAAATTGGTGCTCTCCTCCCCTTTTGTTAATGCTTTTAACCTAGAGTTTGCAAGCCCAAAGTTCCACTTTTGTTTGTTTGGACTTGTGCATTGAAGGAGTCTGAAATTTATCCAGATCAATGATCTCTAAGACCTAGAGGGGGGGTGAATAGGTCTATCTAATAATTTCTAACCAATTTTAATTTTTCAATTAATATGTTTAGAAATCAATGAATAATTCACTCAGACAATCCACACAAATCAAACACAGAAGATTTTTACGTGGAAAACCCTAACGGGAAAAAACCACGGGACCTTGTCCAGCAATAAACTTCACTATGAAAATATATCAAGTACAAGACAAGACCTTACCAAAACAGAAACGACGTTCCTAGGTATAGACTCTTACTCTTGATTTCCACGAACCAGCAGGTTCGATCTCCGCCGTAGCAGCTTCGGTTCCACACCGACCAAATCTTCTCAAGCTACTTCAAAACCACGATCACACACGATCGATCTCCTTCCACGAAGGCTCCGGATCAAACACCGGACACACACACAAGGTGTAGGGTTGTGAATCAATTTAGGAAATTTCAAACCCTAGAGGGATCTCATACAGATCTGAGATCACACAATGCAAGATCAAAGGTTTAGATCTATACTTGCATTCTCTAGGATCAAAGAAAGAGGAGGGATCAACAAAGATCTAATAGAACAATAGGAAAAACCCTAGAAGAGTTTCTCAGACCTCTACTCTTTCAAAAATATCAAAGACGCGAATTAGGTCTTCAAAAAGTTGTTTATATAGGGTTTAAAAAAAGAATCTAGAAAAATAAAAATTCTTTTTACGGGGACCGATCGCTCGGTCCAAAACGGATCGCTCGGTTCTCATGACCGATCGCTCGGTTAAAAATCATCTCTCTGGAAAAATACCTCATACAAAATTTTGGTCCAGTCGATAGCCACCGATCGCTCGGTAGGCCACCGATCGATCGGTCTCAATACCGAGCGATCGGTTGAGACAGAATGTAACGCCCCGAAATACCCCCTAGGAGTTTAGGGATATTTTAGGTGTCACACTACGTACCTATCAAACCATCCTCTAATGCACAAGATAAAATACAGTACTAACAACGATAATCAGAGCGCGGAAGCTAACATATATGCGGAAGCGTAAACAAATTTTCATTTTTTCTAATGATCCAAAATGTAGTATTCCAAATTAATCATAAGTACAAAACACATCTAAGTCTAAGGTGGACAGGCCCACCTATCAAAATATCAAAATACATAAGACCCAACACTATCTCGCTCAATAGTCACCCCCGTGGGGCCAATGGTCTAAGTCTCTCACCTCCGCCTGAGGCTCGACTACTAGATCCTCATACGGTTCTTCCTCCCCGTAGTCCTCTTCTATCCAAGGACCCTGATCACAGATGTCAAGAGGGGCTCGTGCACCTGCCGACATGAAAGTACGGCTGAGCATGGAATACTCAGCGAGTACAAGCTACTAGCTAGCCATAACAATAATAACACACGTAATAGTAATACCATATAAAGCAGTAATAGAAGTATCACAAACTGAACAGTGTTTGGCATGGTACAATACAATCATCTAGAAGTGCGTGCATGAATGCAAAAACACCGATAAAACCCATGCTTGAAAACCCACGTCATGTCTCGGTATGCCTCGTAGAAATCATGTATGCGTGCATGCATGAATGCATGATCATCATCTTGTAAATTTCCATCTTGTAACTTGTGAGCCAGAGGATAACACCCGAATCTCCCTGGGCTGCCAACCTCCTTGATATGCAATGCACTTGTGAGCCAGAGGCTAGCACCCGAATCTCCCTGGGCTGCCAACCTCCTTGTTATGCAATATACTTGTGAGCCAGAGGTTAGTACCCAAATGTCCCTGGGCTACCAACCTCCTTGTTATGAAATGCACTTGTGAGCCAGAGGCTAGCACCCGAATCTCCCTGGGCTGCCAACCTCCTTATTATGCAATATACTTGTGAGCCAGAGGTTAGTACCCGAATGTCCCTGGGCTACCAACCTCCTTGACATGCAATATTTTCTTGTTGTTTATTATATGCACATGCTCTTGAAATCTCGGTTCATGCTATCATGCGTGCTCATGTGCGTGCCAATAATAACAATCGTGGGAATGCGCTTAACAAAAGAGATATGGCATTACAATTCAATTCATAATATTAGCATAGGTAACTTAAGTAATTCACATGACATTGGATCAATTCATCGTCTATAAGAACACATGCATAAAACCTATTTCCATTTTCTTCATCTAAGTCGTTTATTCATAGTTTAGGCATTTTGTCAAACACAACACATGCAATGTTTCTTAATAATTCATCTTGTTCTTTTTAGCGCATATTTTCCATCCAAACATCAAGGTAAGTTCATTATTGGTAAAATACCCATCCACCATTTCCATCACACACATCACACAACATACATCTCGGCATCCAATCGCCACATCCAACATTCCATCCATACCTTTTCCATTATCTTGTTTATATTTAATGGGGGATAACACATTTCATAAGGAGGAAAACATAATATAAAGAATCAGATTTTTATATAGAAAACCTAGATTTTTGCTAGGGAAAGTTAGTAGGGTGTACTAACCTTAGATCAAGGCTTGATCCTTGGTAGAAACCTTGATTGAAGCTCCAACTTGAAAGAAGAACACCTTTGCTTGAAGGAGACTTGAGTTGGGGAAGAAACCCCTTTCAAAAACGTGCTTGGGTTGCTGCCCTAGCTTGGAGAACGCTCTCCACGAGTGCTTGAGCCGTGATCTTGGAGAAAAACCGGACTTGAAGTGATCTAGGGTCTCAAAACCCCTTTGATTCTTCTCCAAAAGCAAAACCCTAGCTTAGGAAACCCTTTCTCCTCTCTTCTAATCCCCCAAATCCTCTAAGTGTTGAGAATGAGCCCTAAAGGCTCGGGTTAAACTCTTAAGGTAAGAGTGAACCGACCAAAAGACCATAATACCCTTACTGAAATTTCTGCAAAAACACGAGTGCCGAACAAGTTGAGCTGTGAATAGTGCCAAGCACGTTGTGCTGTGAATAGTGCCGAACACGTTGTGCTGTGAATAGTGTCAAACACGTTGTGCTGTGAATAGTGCCAAACACGTTGTGCTGTGAATAGTGCCGAACACGTTGTGCTGTGAATAGTGCCGAACACGTTGTGCTGTGAATAATGCCGAACATGTTGTGCTGTGAATAGTGCCAAACACGTTGTGCTATGAATAGTGCCAAACACGTTGTGCTGTGAATAGTGCCGAACACGTTGTCACGTTGTCTTATGTACAACGTGCCCGTCGTGAGCTGTACAACGTACCCGATGTGTAGCACCCCGGACTTTTTCATCTTTAATGAATGGCACTTTGATAACTAATTGGCCGTTTTCGTAGTCTAATTAATAAATAAATGAGAAATTGGAAATTCTGAAACGTCAGAAATGTGCGTTTTCGAAAGACGAACCCAACGCAAGTTGAATCGTCGAAATCCGACGAGCGAGTCAAAAGATATGGTCAAAACAGTCCAGACATACAGAGCACCGATCGCTCGGTCCAGTCAACGATCGATCGGTCCATAACCGATCGATCGGTAGCTATCGCACGGTCAAAAATTTTGTATGAGGAAATTTTCCAGAGAGTGAGTTTTTGACCGATCGATCGGTCATAAACACCGATCGATCGGTAGGCAACCGATCGATCGGTCATAACCACTGATCGCTCGGTCTTCGCGTTTTTGCAGAAATTTCAGTAAGGGCTTTATCGTCTTTTGGGGGTTAAACCCTTTCTCCTTAAGGCTTGCCCGAGCCTTAGGGCATCATTCACTACACTTAGAGAGATTTGGGAGATAAGAGAGAAGAGAAAAGGGTTTCCTAAACCTAGGTTGCTTTTGGAGAAGAAATCAAAGGGGTGAAGACCCTAGATCGTCCCCAAGCACGTTTTTCTTCAAGATTTCAACTCAAGCTCGGGTGGGGTGCATTCTCAAAGCGAGGGCAGCCCTCACTCACGTTTTTGAAAGGGATTTCTTCCCCAACTCAAGCTTCTTTCAAGCAAAGGCTTCATCTTTCAAGTTGGAGCTTCAATCAAGGTCCCTACCAAGGATCAAGCCTTGATTCAAGGTTAGTACACCCTACTAACTTCCCTTAGCAATAATCTAGATTTTCTATTGTGAAATGTGACTCTTGATAGTATGTTTTCTTCCTTATAAAGTGTATCATCTTCACTAAATATAAACAAGATAAGAAAAAGGTATGGATGTGTGGATGGGATGCCGATTGAGGCGATTGGATGCCGTATGGATGTTGTGTGATGTGTGAAATGGAAAATGGAAGATGGGCACTTTACAAATAACGAATGTACCTTGATTTCTTGATGAAAAATACGCACTAAATAAGGGAAATGGAAGGACTAAGAAATGTGGCCCACCGTATGTTTGATAAAATGACTAAACAAGGGATAAATGGACTTAATGAAGAAAATGGAAATAGAAATTGTGTAAATTTTCTTAGGAATGATAAACTGCTCAAATGTGCTATATGTTGCCTAAATTTTTATACCACTATGTTAAGGATTGAAATGCCATATTCATGTGATCCGCCCATTCAAGTATGTCATCATGAGTACCACTATTGACAAGCACACAAACACGCATGCATGCATGAATTGGGTTTTCCAAGAGTAATTGTGCATAATAAAGCAAACAAGAGAAATGAATCAAGAACATGACAAGGAGGTTGGTAGCCCAAGGAAGGGTGCTAGCCTCTGGCTCACAAGTGAAATGGAACAAGAACATGACAAGGAGGTTGGTAGCCCAAGGAAGGGTGCTAGCCTCTGGCTCACAAGTGAAATGGAACAAGAACATAACAAGGAGCTTGGTAGCCCCAAGTGAAGGGTGCTAGCCTCTGGCTCACAAGTGAAATGGAACAAGAACATGACAAGGAGGTTGGTAGCCCAAGGAAGGGTGCTAGCCTCTGGCTCACAAGTGAAATGGAACAAGAACATGACAAGGAGGTTGGTAGCCCAAGGAAGGGTGCTAGCCTCTGGCTCACAAGAGAAATGGAACAAGAACATGACAAGGAGGTTGGTAGCCCAAGGAAGGGTGCTAGCCTCTGGCTCACAAGTATACAAGTCAAGAACAAATCAAGACATGAAATACAAGACAAGACACGATACACATACATGATTTGACCGAGACACGAAAAAGGTTTCCGAGATATGAGTTTTACCGAGGTTTTTGCATTCATATACGCATGTCAAGATATGGCGATGTATCTTATGCTTTCACTATTGCTTTAAATTAATATCTTGTATTGCTCACTGTTGTTATGCTTTCGTTATTGTTATGGTTAGCTAGTAGTTTGTACTCGCTGAGTATTCCATGCTCAGCCGTACTTTTATGTCGGCAGGTACCGCGGATGTCCTCGACCCCGAGCCTTGGGTCGAGGAGGAGTATGTACAGGAGAGGGAGCCACCTATCCCATGGCAGTCTCAGGAGGATGGGGACTTGGATGTGTGGCCATACCTCGACTACTGTTGAGAGGAGAGGGTTAGAGAGTTCCTTTTTGTATTTTGATAGGTGGGCATGTCCACCTTTACTTTGATTGTATTTGGTATATGTTAACTTGGAATACTATTTGGAGTTATAGAAGAAAAGAAAAGGTTGGCTTATGTTTCCGCACTTATGTTTAGTTTCCGCGCTCTGATTATCATTGTATTATATTATGTTTAGCCTCTTGCATTATAGGATGGTTTGGCAGGTACACGTAGTCACCTCTAAAGTATCCCTTAACTCCTAGGGGGTATATTGGGGCGTGACAGAAGTGGTATCAGAGCTCTAGGCATTAGAGTCCCTAGGGTCACTTAGATGATTGAACAAGGTATTAGAATCACCTTAGAGAGTTGTATTCCAAGTATGGACTAACAAGTTAGTCCTAGTCAAAATGGGTTGAATCTCAACCAAACTTAGAGTCCTACGCTAGAAACACGGATTGTATGGATGATGTTGTGTTTTATACCATATGTGCATTAATTGTGTTGTGCTTATTAAGTATGCTTGATGAATATGTATTGAGTGAATTGCGAAATTGTACTAAATGCATATCCAAGTTAGACTCACGTTGTATTGTCGTTCTCAGGAGAAATCATGAGACGCAATACCCGGGGTCGCGGGTACAACACGAGGGGTAATAGAGGTGATGCTCCATCGGGTGATGATCAACCCGACTTTGCCCAAGCATTTGCATCCATAGCCGAGACTTTGGCTATGTTGGCGGCAAGGCAACCGGCCACTCCGCCTAATGCGGCACTTATACCGGCTCCTCCTAACCGAGCCCAAGCCGGGATAGAAGCTTTCCGGAGGATGAGGCCTCCAACTTTTTGTGGAAGCATTGATCCACTTGTCGCCGAGGGTTGGATTCGGCAACTTGAGAAGATATTCTCGGTATTGGCACCTACGGAAGTAGAGAGGGTCACATGGGCTGCCTTTATGGTTGAAGGCGAAGCCGACCATTGGTGGAAGTCTGCACTTCGGACCCGAGAGTTGACCCGGCAAGGCCAAGAATGGACATGGGGAGAATTCTTGGACGTTTTCTACAAGAAATACTTTCCGGTTGGGATGAAAGAAAAGAAAGAAATTGAATTTATTACCTTGGAGCAAGGTAATATGTCTGTAGCGGCTTACGAAGCCAAGTTCTCAGAGCTATCTCGATTTGCTCCACACATGATAGCTACCGAGGCTATGAAGGCCCGGATATTCAAGAGGGGGTTGAAGGCCTACCTCAAGGATCGTGTCTCAATGTTCCGACATGAGACATATTCAGAAGTTGTGGACAAGGCATTGTTGGCCGAGTCGAATTCCGAAGAGTTCTTTAAGAGAAGAGGAATAGAGAAGGGACAGTCTAGTAGTTCAGGGGAGAAGAGAGCTAGGACTATGTCTTATCAGTCCGTAGGGCCGGCTCAGTCACAGAGGATGTACTCGGCACCACAGGCCCCCCGCCCTTTTGCTCCACCGGCTTTTCGCCCAGCTACCTCGTATGCTCCTCGCCCCTCAGTGACTCAGGCTACGGGTTATACTCCTCCCACTTATTCACATGATGTCTGCACCCTTTGTGGAAGGAGGCATCCAGTAGGGGAATGTCGGAAGGCTACAGGAGGCTGTTTTCATTTTGGCGACCAGGGCCACATGATTCGGGATTGTCCCCGACGTCGATTGCCAGCTCAGTCTTCGGGGAGCAGGCCCCCGATTCGGTAGACATCTCAGCCTAGCTCTTCTCAGGCTTCGAGGGCCTCAAATTCTACCCGGCCTTCTCGCCCAGCCACTCAGGGCCAAGTCTTCGCCCTATCGGAGAGAGACGTACGTGCATCCGACGATGTCGTGCAAGGTACGCAAAAATTCTAGAGTCTAAGTTGTGTAAAATTTCTATGGTTTATTATGTGATTATTTATACTAAGGGTTACCTACGTATGATGCTTGTTGTTGTTTGAATCTACTAATAGTAGCTACTTAATCGCACAGGCGCTTTATTAGTGAACGAGTGTCTCGCCCGAGTGTTGATCGACACAGGATCCACTCACTCCTTTGTGTCACCTAGTTTTGCGAAGGGATTTTTGACTGAGGCTATTCCGTTAGAGCGGGAGTTGACCATTGCAACTCCACTCGGTAAGTCAGTTGACACGAACAAGATATTCAGAGATTGTGTGGTTCAAGTAGGGGAGAATGAACTAGTGGCCGATCTTATCATTTTGGATTTCCAAGATTTAGACTTTGACGTCATTCTTGGTATGGATTGGTTGGCAAACCATCACGGGCAAGTTGCGTGTTTTGAAAAGATGGTGAATTTTAAGCCGGAAGGGGGTAAGCCTTTTCACTTCCGAGGATTAAGAGAGAGGGACATTGCTCGCCTCGCAGCCTTGAGTATAGCACACCCAGAAGCACAAAACTCATCGGCTATTCCAGTTGTGAGTGAGTTCTTAGATGTGTTCCCGGAAGAACTTCCCGGGTTACCTCCGAATCGGGAGATTGAGTTCGCTATAGAGCTTACTCCGGGCACCGCTCCAATTTCAAGGGCACCGTATAGAATGGACCCTATAGAGCTGGAAGAATTGAAGAAACAGATTGAGGAGTTACAACAACTTGGTTTCATCCAACCAAGTGTCTCACCGTGGGGAGCTCCGGTTCTCTTTGTGAAGAAGAAGGACGGGTCTATGAGGATGTGTATAGACTACCGTCAGTTGAACAAGGTAACTATCAAGAATCGTTATCCCTTGCCAAGGATAGACGACTTGTTTGACCAACTGAAGGGAGCGAGATTCTTCTCCAAAATTGATCTTAGATCGGGGTATCATCAATTAAGGATCAAGGCGGAAGATGTTCCGAAGACGGCTTTCAGGACTCGGTATGGGCATTACGAGTTCTTTGTCATGCACCGGTGGCATTCATGGATTTGATGAACCGGGTGTTCCGATCTTACTTGGATCGATGCGTGATTGTATTCATTGATGACATTTTGGTGTATTCCCAGACACGGGAAGATCACGCACGAGACCTCCGCCTTGCTCTGGAGATGTTGAGAGAGCATAGGCTATATGCCAAATTGAGTAAGTGCGAGTTCTGGCTAGAGAAGGTCGCATTTCTTGGACACGTGGTGTCGGCCGAGGGCATTTCTGTAGATCCAGCCAAGGTTGAGGCAGTCATGAGTTGGGAGAGGCCCAAGAGCGTCACGGAGATACGTAGCTTCCTCGGATTGGTAGGCTACTACCGGAGATTTGTGGAGGGATTCTCCAGTTTGGCTACACCTCTCACCTACTTGACAAGAAAAAATACAAAGTTCAGTTGGAGTGACCGATGTGAAGTAAGTTTTCAAGAGTTGAAGAAACGCCTCACCACAGCCCCTGTCCTTACTGTGCCATCCGGACATGGTGGTTATGAGGTATATAGCGATGCTTCGCATATCGGACTTGGGTGTGTCCTTATGCAGCATAAGAAAGTCATTGCCTACCCATCAAGACAATTGAAGGAGCATGAAAAGAATTACCCCACTCACGACTTAGAACTCGCCGCGGTTGTGTTTGCATTGAAGATTTGGCGACATTATCTTTATGGGGAACAATTTGAGGTATTCACAGATCATAAAAGCCTTAAGTATTTTTTTTCCCAGAAAGAGTTGAACCTGAGGCAAAGAAGATGGGTAGAATTTTTGAAAGACTATGAGTGCTCCATTCAATACCACCCGGGCAAAGCAAATGTAGTAGCCGATGCTCTTAGCCTGAAGCCTACTGGACTTTTGGCGCATATGATGCTGAAGGAGTGGAGATTGCTGGAGGATGCATCCAACCTCGACATCAGTTTTAGTCTCCCTACCTATGGGCCGGTAATGGCTAACATCACAGTTAGGCCATTTATGTTGAGCATGATCCAGGAGTTGCAGGAAATGGATGCCGAACTACTTTCTTGCCGAGACAAGTCAGTTAAAAGTGGCAGTAAGGATTTTACGGCGAGGGAAGATGGAATTATCACTTTCAAGGGAAGAGTATGTGTCCCAGCCGATGAGAAGCTTAAGCGAGAAATCTTGTACGAGGCTCACCGGTCCAAGTACACCGTTCACCCCGGGGGTACCAAAATGTATAGGGACTTGAAGAAGCATTTTTGGTGGCGGAACATGAAGCGAGAAATAGCGGAGTATGTGTCTAAATGCTTGGTGTGCCAACAAGTCAAAGCCGAACACAGGAGACCGGCTGGACTTTTGCAATCCCTACCCATTCCTGAGTGGAAATGGGAACATATCTCTATGGACTTCATCATGGGGTTGCCGAAAACGGTCAGGAAGACCGATGCTATATGGGTACTTATTGATAGACTCACGAAGTCCGCTCATTTCTTACCGTACCGGACTACATTCAACTCCAATCAGTTAGCGGGGCTATACATCAAGGAAATAGTCCGATTACACAGAGTGCCAGTGAGTATTGTGTCGGATAGAGACCCAAGATTCACATCCAGGTTTTGGAAAAGTTTTCAAGGTGAAATGGGCTCCCGATTAAACTTTAGCACAGCTTTCCACCCACAGACCGACGGGCAAACCGAGAGGGTGAATCAGGTTATTGAAGATATGCTCCGAGCATGTATGCTAGACTTCAAGGGAAGTTGGGAAGATCACCTACCTTTGGTGGAATTTGCTTACAACAATAGTTATCAAGAAAGCATACAAATGGCGCATTTCGAGGCTTTGTACGGAAGGAGTTGTAGATCCCCGTTGTATTGGGATGAAGTGGGAGAAAGAAAGATTTTGGGCCCCGAGTTGATTGAACGAACCGCGGATAGGGTCAAGCTTATACGGGAGAGGTTGAAGACCGCACAAGATAGACAGAAAAGCTATGCCGACAACCGAAGGAGGGATCTTGAATTCCGAGTCGGTGATTTTGTGTTTATAAGGATTTCACCGACCAAAGGTGTTATGCGATTCGGGAAGAGAGGCAAGCTTAGCCCGAGATATGTGGGTCCGTTCGAGATCATTAGTCGAGTTGGCGAGGTGGCTTACCGTGTTGCTTTGCCTGCTCACATGGCAGCGGTCCACAACGTGTTTCATATCTCCCAGCTTCGGAAGTACATCCCGGATCCTTCTCACGTCATCGAGCTTGATCCGGTTGAGATTCGAGAGGATCTCACTTTGGTTGAGAAGCCGGTTCATATTTTGGATCGAAGAGACCAAGTACTTCGCAACAAGACTATTCCGCTAGTTCTCGTGCAATGGCAACATCACGCTCGAGAAGAGGCTACATGGAAACGTGAGGCCGAAGTCAAGGCGAAGTACCCCGAGTTGTTTGAATGATTTTGGGTATAACTTGTAATTTTGTTTCGAATTGTTATGCTAAGTTGTTTAAATTGTAAAGCACGCATTGTCCAAATTTCGAGGATGAAATTTTTGTAAGGGGGGGAGAATGTAGCACCCCAGACTTTTTCATCTTTAATGAATGGCACTTTCATAGCAAATTGGCCGTTTTCGTAGTCTAATTAATAAATAAGGGAGAAATTGGAAATTCCGAACGTCCAAAATGTGCGTTTTCGAAAGACGAACCCAACGCAAGTTGAATCGTCGAAATCCGACGAGCGAGTCAAAAGATATGGTCAAAACAGTCCAGACATACAGAGCACCGATCGCTCGGTCCAGTCAACGATCGATCGGTCCATAACCGATCGATCGGTCCATAACCGATCGATCGGTAGCTATCGCACGGTCAGAAATTTTGTATGGGGAAATTTTCCAGAGAGTGAGTTTTTGACCGATCGATCGGTCATAAACACCGATCGATCGGTAGGCAACCGATCAATCGGTCATAACCACCGATCGCTCGGTCTTCGCGTTTTTGCAGAAATTTCAGTAAGGGCTTTATCGTCTTTTGGGGGTTAAACCCTTTCTCCTTAAGGCTTGCCCGAGCCTTAGGGCATCATTCACTACACTTAGACAGATTTGGGAGATAAGAGAGAAGAGAAAAGGGTTTCCTAAACCTAGGTTGTTTTTGGAGAAGAAATCAAAGGGGTGAAGACCCTAGATCGTCCCCAAGCACGTTTTTCTTCAAGATTTCAACTCAAGCTCGGGTGGGGTGCATTCTCAAAGCGAGGGCAGCCCTCACTCACGTTTTTGAAAGGGATTTCTTCCCCAACTCAAGCTTCTTTCAAGCAAAGGCTTCATCTTTCAAGTTGGAGCTTCAATCAAGGTCCCTACTAAGGATCAAGCCTTGATTCAAGGTTAGTACACCCTACTAACTTCCCTTAGCAATAATCTAGATTTTCTATTGTGAAATGTGACTCTTGATAGTATGTTTTCTTCCTTATAAAGTGTATCATCTTCACTAAATATAAACAAGATAAGAAAAAGGTATGGATGTGTGGATGGGATGTCGATCGAGGCGATTGGATGCCGTATGGATGTTGTGTGATGTGTGAAATGGAAAATGGAAGATGGGCACTTTACAAATAACGAATATACCTTGATTTCTTGATAAAAAATACGCACTAAATAAGGGAAATGGAAGGACTAAGAAATGTGGCCCACCGTATGTTTGATAAAATGACTAAACAAGGGATAAATGGACTTAATGAAGAAAATGGAAATAGAAATTGTGTAAATTTTCTTAGGAATGATAAACTGCTCAAATGTGCTATATGTTGCCTAAATTTTTATACCACTATGTTAAGGATTGAAATGCCATATTCATGTGATCCGCCCATTCAAGTATGTCATCGTGAGTACCACTATTGACAAGCACACAAGCACGCATGCATGCATGAATTGGGTTTTCCAAGAGTAATTGTGCATAATAAAGCAAACAAGAGAAATGAATCAAGAACATGACAAGGAGGTTGGTAGCCCAAGGAAGGGTGCTAGCCTCTGGCTCACAAGTGAAATGGAACAAGAACATGACAAGGAGGTTGGTAGCCCAAGGAAGGGTGCTAGCCTCTGGCTCACAAGTGAAATGGAACAAGAACATGACAAGGAGGTTGGTAGCCCCAAGTGAAGGGTGCTAGCCTCTGGCTCACAAGTGAAATGGAACAAGAATATGACAAGGAGGTTGGTAGCCCAAGGAAGGGTGCTAGCCTCTGGCTCACAAGTGAAATGGAACAAGAACATGCCAAGGAGGTTGGTAGCCCAAGGAAGGGTGCTAGCCTCTGGCTCACAAGAGAAATGGAACAAGAACATGACAAGGAGGTTGGTAGCCCAAGGAAGGGTGCTAGCCTCTGGCTCACAAGTATACAAGTCAAGAACAAATCAAGACATGAAATACAAGACAAGACACGATACACATACATGATTTGACTGAGACACGAAAAAGGTTTCCGAGATATGAGTTTTACCGAGGTTTTTGCATTCATATACGCATGTCAAGATATGGCGATGTATCTTATGCTTTCACTATTGCTTTAAATTAATATCTTGTATTGCTCACTGTTGTTATGCTTTCGTTATTGTTATGGTTAGCTAGTAGTTTGTACTCGCTGAGTATTCCATGCTCAGCCGTACTTTTATGTCGGCAGGTACCGCGGATGTCCTCGACCCTGAGCCTTGGGTCGAGGAGGAGTATGTACAGGAGAGGGAGCCACCTATCCCATGGCAGTCTCAGGAGGATGGGGACTTGGATGTGTGGCCATACCTCGACTACTGTTGAGAGGAGAGGGTTAGAGAGTTCCTTTTTGTATTTTGATAGGTGGGCAGGTCCACCTTTACTTTGATTGTATTTGGTATATGTTAACTTGGAATACTATTTGGAGTTATAGAAGAAAAGAAAAGGTTGGCTTATGCTTCCGCACTTATGTTTAGTTTCCGCGCTCTGATTATCATTGTATTATATTATGTTTAGCCTCTTGCATTACAGGATGGTTTGGCAGGTACACGTAGTCACCTCTAAAGTATCCCTTAACTCCTAGGGGGTATATTGGGGCGTGACACGTTGTTTGCTGTACAATGTACCCGTTGTCCGTTGCACAACGTATACGTTATCAGAGCTAGAGCTACGTTATCAGAGTACGTTGTCTATGCGTTTTCTGTGCCTTATCAGAGCACGTTGTCAGAGCACGTTATCAAAGCTACGTCCTTAGTGCCTTCCGAGCTACGTCGTTAGTGCCTTCCGAGCTACGTCCTTAGTGCCTCTCCAGAGCTCGTCCTTAGTGCCCTCCGAGCTACGATTGCCTGCAGGTCCAGACTGTTTTGGCCATATCTTTTGACTCGTTCGTCCGATTTTGACAATTCAACTTGCGTTTGGTTCGTCTTTCGAAAACGCACATTTTTGATGTTTCAGAATTTCCAATTTCTCTCTTATTTATTAATTAGACTATGAGGAAGACCAAGTAGCTACGAAAACGGTATTCATTAAGTATAGAAAAATCCGGGGTGCTACATTCTCCCCCCTTACAAAAATTTCATCCCCGAAATTTGGACGATACACACATGCACAAGACCATAAAAATTACAAGGGAGTGCCAAGGCCTTAAACAAATAACTGGGGATACTTTTCCCGCACTTCGGCTTCTCGTTCCCATGTAGCTTCCGCCCTTGAATGGTGTTGCCATCTCACTAAGACCAAGGGAATGGTCTTGTTACGCAAGACTTGATCTCTCCTATCCAAGATCTGCACCGGTTGTTCAACTAGGGTGAGGTCCTCTCGAATCTCTATCGGATCCAACTCGATGACATGAGAAGGATCCGGGACATACTTTCGAAGCATAGAGACATGGAATACATTGTGGACCACCGTCATATGAGCGGGTAAAGCAACACAGTAAGCTACCTCACCGACTTGAGCAATGATCTCGAACGGACCCACATATCTCGGGCTAAGCTTGCCTCTCTTCCCGAATCGCATAACACCTTTGGTCGGTGAAATCCTTACAAACACAAAATCACCGACTCGGAATTCAAGATCCCTCCTTCGGTTGTTGGCATAGCTTTTCTGTCTATCTTGTGCGGTCTTTAACCTCTCCCGGATAAGCTTGACCCTATCCGCGGTTTGTTCAATTAACTCGGGGCCCAAAATCTTTCTTTCTCCCACTTCATCCCAATACAACGGGGATCTACAACTCCTTCCGTACAAAGCCTCGAAAGGCGCCATTTGTATGCTTTCTTGATAACTATTGTTGTAAGCGAATTCCACCAAAGGTAGGTGATCTTCCCAACTTCCCTTGAAGTCTAGCATACATGCTCGGAGCATATCTTCAATAACCTGATTCACCCTCTCGGTTTGCCCGTCGGTCTGTGGGTGGAAAGCTGTGCTAAAGTCTAACCGGGAGCCCATTGCACCTTGAAAACTTTTCCAAAACCTGGATGTGAATCTTGGGTTTCTATCCGACACAATACTCACTGGCACCCCGTGTAATCGGACTATTTCCTTGATGTATAGCTCCGCTAACTGATTGGAGTTGAATGTAGTCCGGTACGGTAAGAAATGAGCGGACTTCGTGAGTCTATCAACAACTACCCATATAGCATCGGTCTTCCTAACAGTCTTCGGCAATCCCACGATGAAGTCCATAGAGATATGTTCCCATTTCCACTCGGGAATAGGGAGAGACTGCAAAAGACCCGCCGGTCTCAAATGCTCCGCTTTCACCTGTTGGCACACCAAACACCGTGCCCATACTCCGCAACCTCCCTCTTCATGTTTCACCACCAAAAGTGACTCTTGAGGTTCCGGTACATCTTCGTACCCCCAGGATGCACTGTGTACTTTGAACGGTGAGCTTCATCCATGATCTCTCTCCGAAGGTCTGCATTGGCTGGGACACAAATTCTTCCCTTGAATGTAATAGGACCCCGGCTAGTGAGAGAGAAGTCCGTGCTACCCTTGGCAACTTCCTTGTCCTGAAAAGCCAACAAGTCAGCATCCGTGGCTTGATACTCTTGGATCAAATCTATAAGGTACGGCCGAACCGTAACATTTTCCAAAACGGGACTGAGGACGGAGTCATTCACACTGATGTCCAAATTTGCCAAATCTTCTAACAATCTCCATTCTCGCACTAACATGTGAGCCAACAACCCCGGTGGTTTCCTACTCAAGGCGTCTGCCACCACGTTTGCTTTTCCCGGGTGATATTGGATAGTGCACTCATAGTCTTTTAAGAACTCAATCCAACGTCGTTGTCGTAAGTTTAACTCTTTTTGGGAAAAGAGATACTTGAGGCTCTTATGGTCCGTGTACACATAGAACTCCACCCCGTACAGATAATGTCGCCAAATTTTGAGTGCAAACACGACCGCCGGAAGCTCCAAGTCATGAGTGGGGTAGTTCTTTTCATGCTCTTTCAACTGCCTTGATGCATAGGCAATGACTTTCTTGTGTTGCATTAGGATACACCCGAGTCCGACGTGCGAGGCATCACTATACACCTCATACCCAAAAGGTCCAGATGGCACAGTAAGGACAGGGGCTGTGGTGAGGCGTTTCTTCAACTCTTGGAAACTTACTTCACATCGGCCACTCCAACTGAACTTTGCATTTTTCCTTGTCAAGTAGGTGAGAGGTGCAGCCAAACTGGAGAATCCCTCCACAAATCTCTGGTAGTAGCCTGCCAATCCGAGGAAACTACGTATCTCCGTGACGCTCTTGGGCCTCTCCCAACTCATGACTGCCTCAACCTTGGCTGGATCTACAGAAATGCCCTCGGCCGAAACCACGTGTCCAAGAAATGCGACCTTCTCTAACCAGAACTCGCACTTACTCAATTTGGCATATAGCCTGTGCTCTCTCAACATCTCCAGAGCAAGGCGGAGGTCTCGTGCGTGATCTTCCCGTGTCTGGGAATACACCAAAATTTCATCAATGAATACAATCACGCATCGATCCAAGTAAGATTGGAACACCCGGTTCATCAAATCCATGAATGCCGCCGGTGCATTCGTCAGCCCAAAAGGCATGACAAGGAACTCTTAATGCCCATACCGAGTCCTGAAAGCCGTCTTCGGAACATCTTCCGCCTTGATCCTTAATTGATGATACCCCGATCTAAGATCAATTTTGGAGAAGAATCTCGCTCCCTTCAGTTGGTCGAACAAGTCATCGATCCTTGGCAAGGGATAACGATTCTTGATAGTTACCTTGTTCAACTGACGGTAGTCTATACACATTCTCATCGACCCGTCTTTCTTCTTTACAAAGAGAACCGGAGCTCCCCACGGTGAGACACTTGGTTGGATGAAACCAAGTTGTTGTAACTCCCCAATCTGTTTCTTCAATTCTTCCAGCTCTATAGGGGCCATTCTATACGGTGCCCTTGAAATCGGAGCGGTGCCCGGAGTAAGCTCTATAGCAAACTCAATCTCCCGATTCGGAGGTAACCCGGGAAGTTCCTCCGGAAACACGTCCAAGAAATCACTCACGACCGGAATGGCCGAGGAGTTTTGTGCTTCTAGGTTTGCTATACTCAAGGCTGCGAGGCGAGCAATGTCCCTCTCTCTTAATCCTCGGAAGTGAAAAGGCTTACCCCCTTCCGGCTTGAAATTCACCATCTTCTCAAAACACGCAACATGCCCGTGATGGTTTGACAACCAATCCATCCCTAAGATGACATCAAAATCCAAGTCTTGAAAATCTAGGACGATGAGATCGGCTAATAGTTCATTCTCCCCCACTTGAACCACACTATCCCTGAATATCTTGTCCGTATCAACTGACTTGCCGAGTGGAGTTGCAATGGTCAACTCCTGCTTTAACGGAGTGGCCTCAGTCAAAAATCCCTTTGCGAAACTAGGTGACACAAAGGAGTGAGTGGATCCTATGTCGATCAACACTCAGGCGAGACACTAGTTCACTAATAAAGCGCCTGTGCGATTAAGTAGCTACTATTAGTAGATTTCAAACAACAACAAGCATCATACATAGGTAACCCTTAGTATAAATAATCACATAATAAACCATAGAAATTTTACACAACTTAGACTCTAGAATTTTTGCGCACCTTGCACGACATCGTCGGATGCACGTGCGTCTCTCTCGGATAAGGCAAAGACTCGGCCTTGTGTGGCTGGGCGAGGAGGCCGGGTAGACTGTGAGGCCCTCGAAGCCTGAGAAGAGCTAGGCTGAGATGTCTGCCTAATCGGGGGCCTGCTCCCTGAAGACTGAGCTGGCAATTGACGTCGGGGACAATCTCTAACCATGTGGCCATGGTCACCACAATGGAAGCAACTTCCAGTAACCCTTCGGCATTCTCCCACTGGGTGCCTCCTTCCACAAAGGGTGCATATGTCGTGCAAATAGGTGGGAGGAGCATATCCCGTAGCCCGTGTCACTGCGGGGCGAGAAGTCTGGGCAAAAACCGGGCGAAAAGTCGGTGGAGCAAAAGGGCGGGGAGCCTGTGGTGCCGAATATATCCTCTGTGACTGAGCCGGCCCTGCGGACTGATACAAGCTAGTCCTTGCACTTTTCTCCCCTGAACTACTCAACTATCCTTTCTCCATTCCTCTTCTCTTGAAGAACTCCTCAGAGTTCGACTCGGCCAAAAGTGTCTTGTCCACTACTTCTGAATATGTCTCATGTCTGAACATTGAGACTCGGTCCTTGAGGTATGCCTTCAACCCTCTCTCAAATTTCTGGGCTTTCATAGCCTCGGTTGCTATCATATGTGGAGCAAATCTGGATAGCTCCGAAAACTTGGCTTCATAAGCCGCTACCGACATATTACCTTGCTCCAAGGTAATGAACTCAACTTCCATCTTTTCTTTCATCCCTATTGGGAAGTACTTCTTGTTGAAAACGTCCAAGAATTCCTCCCAAGTCCAGTCTTGACCTTGGCGGGTCAACTCTCGGGTCCGGAGTGCAGACTTCCACCAATGGTCGGCCTCGCCTTCAAGCATAAAGGCGGCCCAAGTGACCCTTTCCACTTCAGTGGGTGCCAATACCGAGAATATCTTCTCGAGTTGCCGAATCCAACCCTTGGCGACAAGTGGATCAATGCTTCCACAAAAAGTTGGAGGCCTCATCCTCCGAAAAGCTTCTATCTCGGTTTGGGCTCGGTTAGGAGGAGCCGGTATAAGTGCCGCATTAGGCGGAGTGGCCGGTTGCCTTGCCGCCAACATAGCCAAAGTCTCGGCTATGGATGCGAATGCTTGGACAAAGTCGGGTTGATCATCACCCAATGGAGCATCACCTCCATTACCCCTCGTGTTGTACCCACGACCCCGGGTATTGCGTCTCATGATTTCTCCTGAGAACGACAATACAACGTGAGTCCAACTTGGATACGCATTTAGTACAATTTTAGCAATTCGCTCAATACATATTCATCAAGCATATTTAATAAGCACAACACAATTAATGCACCTATGGTATACAACACAACATCATCCATACAATCCGTGTTCCTAGCGTAGGACTCTAAGTTTGGTTGAGATTCAACCTATTTTGACTAGAACTAACTTGTTAGTCCATACTTGGAATACAACTAATGCCTTGTTCAATCATGGTCTCTAGTACTACGCGACCCTAGGGACTCTAATGCCTAGAGCTCTGATACCACCTCTATAACGCCCCGAAATACCCCCTAAGAGTTTAGGGATATTTTAGGTGTCACAGTACGTACCTATCAAACCATCCTGTAATGCACAAGATAAAATACAGTACTAACAACGATAATCAGAGCGAGGAAGCTAACATATATGCGGAAGCGTAAACAAATTTTCATTTCTTCTAATGATCCAAATACAAGTTATTCCAAGTTAATCATAAGTACAAAACACGTCTAAGTCTAAGGTGGACAGGCCCACCTATCAAAATATCAAAATACATAAGACCCAACACTATCTCGCTCAATAGTCACCCCCGTGGGGCCAATGGTCTAAGTCTCTCGCCTCCACCTGAGGCTCGACTACTAGATCCTCATACGGTTCTTCCTCCCCGTAGTCCTCTTCTATCCAAGGACCCTGATCACAGATGTCAAGAGGGGCTCGTGCACCTGCCGACATGAAAGTACGGCTGAGCATGGAATACTCAGCGAGTACAAGCTACTAGCTAGCCATAACAATAATAACACACGTAATAGTAATACCATATAAAGCAGTAATAGAAGTATCATAAACTGAACAGTGTTTGGCATGGTACAATATAATCATCTAGAAGTGCGTGCATGAATGCAAAAACACCAATAAAACCCATGCTTGAAAACCCACGTCATGTCTCGGTATGCCTCGTAAAATCATGTATGCGTGCATGCATGAATGCATGATCATCAATATACTTGTGAGCCAGAGGCTAGCACCCGAATCTCCCGGGGCTGCCAACCTCCGTGTTATGCAATATACTTGTGAGCCAGAGGTTAGTACCCAAATGTCCCTGGGCTACCAACCTCCTTGACATGCAATATTTTCTTGTTGTTTATTATATGCACATGCTCTTGAAATCTCGGTTCATGCTATCATGCGTACTCATGTGCGTGCCAATAATAACAATCGTGGGAATGCGCTTAACAAAAGAGATATGGCATTACAATTCAATTCATAATATTAGCATAGGTAACTTAAGTAATTCACATGACATTGGATCAATTCATCGTCTATAAGAACACATGCATAAAACCTATTTCCATTTTCTTCATCTAAGTCGTTTATTCATAGTTTAGGCATTTTGTCAAACACAACACATGCAATGTTTCTTAATAATTCATCTTGTTCTTTTTAGCGCATATTTTCCATCCAAACATCAAGGTAAGTTCATTATTGGTAAAATACCCATCCACCATTTCCATCACACACATCACACAACATACATCTCGGCATCCAATCGCCACATCCAACATTCCATCCACACCTTTTCCATTATCTTGTTTATATTTAATGGGGGATAACACATTTCATAAGGAGGAAAACATAATATAAGGAATCCCATTTTTATATAGAAAGCCTAGATTTTTGCTAGGGAAAGTTAGTAAGGTGTACTAACCTTAGATCAAGGCTTGATCCTTGGTAGAAACCTTGATTGAAGCTCCAACTTGAAAGAAGAACACCTTTGCTTGAAGGAGACTTGAGTTGGGGAAGAAACCCCTTTCAAAAACGTGCTTGGGTTGCTGCCCTAGCTTGGAGAACGCTCTCCACGAGTGCTTGAGCCGTGATCTTGGAGAAAAACCGGACTTGAAGTGATCTAGGGTCTCAAAACCCCTTTGATTCTTCTCCAAAAGCAAAACCCTAGCTTAGGAAACCCTTTCTCCTCTCTTCTAATCCCCCAAATCCTCTAAGTGTTGAGAATGAGCCCTAAAGGCTCGGGTTAAACTCTTAAGGTAAGAGTGAACCGACCAAAAGACCATAATACCCTTACTGAAATTTCTGCAAAAACACGAGTGCCGAACACGTTGAGCTGTGAATAGTGCCAAACACGTTGTGCTGTGAATAGTGCCGAACATGTTGTGCTATGAATAGTGCCGAACACGTTGTGCTGTGAATAGTGTCAAACACGTTGTGCTGTGAATAGTGCCGAACACGTTGTGCTGTGAATAGTGCCGAACACAATGTCACGTTGTCTTATGTACAACGTGCCCGTCGTGAGCTGTACAACGTACCCGTTGTTTGCTGTACAACGTACCCGTTGTTTCTTGTACAGCGTACCCGTTGTCCGTTGCACAACGGATGCACAACGTATACGTTATCAGAGCTAGAGCTACGTTATCAGAGTACGTTGCTATGCGTTGTCTGTGCCTTATCAGAGCACGTTGTCAGAGCACGTTATCAGAGCTACGTCCTTAGTGCCTTCCGAGCTACGTCCTTAGTGCCTCTCCAGAGCTCGTCCTTAGTGCCCTCCGAGCTACGATTGCCTGCAGGTCCAGACTGTTTTGGCCATATCTTTTGACTCGTTCGTCCGATTTTGACGATTCAACTTGCGTTGGGTTCGTCTTTCGAAAATGAACATTTTTGACATTTCAGAATTTTTGATTTCTCTCTTATTTATTAATTAGACTATGTGGAAGGCCAAGTAGCTACGAAAACGGTATTCATTAAGTATAGAAAAATCCGGGGTGCTACACAGAATTTTTACAAACCATATGTCTTTTCATGTTTATTTGATTCAACTAAGATCAAACAACTTTGTTAGGTTTAAAACTATCCTCCTAGGTATGTTTAGAGTTATCTAAGCCAAATCCAACCTTGGTAGGGGTCTCTAAGTCCATTACCTTTCTAGATCCAGAGTATGAGCTTTTTCTTCACTTTCTTCAATCTTCTTTAAGCTTTAGCTCTTCTCTTCTGACAAGTTGAACATGACTCGACGACTCGACTCACATGACCTATCTAATGATCACGGAATTTGCCAACACCTATTTAGGGATTTACAGAGTCCATCTAGGTGATGATTCTTATCGAACCATCAACCCGTTCTGGATAGAACACCTTGGCCGGAGTATCCCAGAGCCTTTCCGAAGGAGATCGATCCGTGAAGGATTGTGGTAGAGTGATTTGGTCGGTGGAATCCGAAGCCGTCATTGACGGAGATCGATCTGAAGATCATGGAATGTTTTAGAGACACAAAGAGAAGTACGAGCGGCTGCGGTTGATCACGGGACTTGAGAGTACGTGGTGAATTTTCGAGGCGTGGAGGACTAAGAACTGAAGGATCGTGGTGTCGAGTCTGAAGGAGTCAAGTTCGAGTCTTGTAAGTTCTTGTTTAATTTGTCTTAGTGGATTCTCATGGCTAGACTAGGTCCCGTGGTTTTTCCCGGAAGGGTTTCCACGTAAAAATCCTTGTGTTGTGGTTTGCGTGTTTCTCTATATTTCCGCACTTGATTATCATCTTCCCTTGAGTTAAATAACTTAATTTAAAATCATTCAAAAGGGTAGATAGGCTATTAGGGAAACCTAACCATCCCCTCGAACTTGTAGATTCTCAACTCAAACATCGGATTTGAGGTTCACCGAATTTAGATTTTTTAATTGGTATCAGAGCGGGTTCACTAACTTTTTAGTGTGATCTTGTCTCATTCTTTTTCGGTGAATATAAATCTCCAAAGAGAGGGAGGATCCATCTCTTGTCCCCCATTGTTTGATGGGAATAATTATGCTTATTAGAAATCTCGAATGAGAGCGTTTCTAAAATCACTAGATGAGAGAGTATTGTTCTCCATTGAACAAGGTTGGACCATCCAACAAAGACCATAAATGACCAGACCATCCCTAAACCTTCTTCTGAATGGACCAATGTAGAGCTTGAGAGTTGTAGATGGAACAGTAAGAGTCTAAATGCAATCTTCGCTGCTGTCACACTCGAAGAATGTCGACGTATTTCTACATGTGACACTTCGAAGGAGGCATGGGACATTCTTCAAATCACCCATGAAGGGACTACAACTGTCAAGATCTCCAAACTTCAATTGTTGACCTCTAAGTTTGAAAAGTTGATGATAGATGATAATGAAACTTTTGATAGTTTTTATGCCAATCTGAGTGACATTTTCAATTCTAGCTTCAATCTAGGGGAAAGAATTTCAGAGTCCAAAATTGTTAGGAAAATTTTGAGATCTTTACCTAAGAGATTTCGATCTAAGGTTACCGCCATTGAGGAGAGCAAAAATGTTGATGCTCTCAAACTTGAAGAGTTGGTTGGTTCTCTCCAAACCTATGAGTTAAATCTGAATCCATCTAAGAAACCAAAATCCATTACCTTGAAGTCCGTCAAGGAATCCATAGATAGTTCAGATAGTGACTCTAAGGAGGAAGAAGAAGAGTTGGCTTTATTTGCAAAGAAATTTAGAAAATTTTTGAAACTTAATAAGAGATTAAATCCGAAAGGACAAAAATCCCTTGATGAACTATTGAAATGGACTATTTTAGGAATGCCTAAAACTGAAAAAGGTTCAGTTTTCCATGTCCAAAAAGATCAAATCTGTTGAAATGGAAAAAGATGGCTTAGACCAAGTGGCTTCAGGGTTGAGAGCTCTTGTGTCACAGCTTGAGGAAGAGAAGGCTTCCCTCCTTGCCAAGACTCAGCTACTTGAATCTGATTTACATGTTTGTCTTGATGAAAAGACAAGTCTTGAAATCAAGTTGGTTGAACTTGAGCAAAACCAGAGGTGTGGAGATGTGAAGGGAACTCCATCCACCTCAAACACTGAGCCTGATGCTAAAAGGCGCCCTCCTACTAAAGGGAAAGACCCTTCTACTCAGAAATTCATTCCTACATGTCATAACTGTGGAGTGAAGGGTCATATTAAGCCTCGATGTCCTAAACTTCGAAGAATGCCCAATCATGGTTTTGAGAACCACAACAACTTTAATGGGAATCTTCAAAGGAGAGTTGATATCCTAGTGGAGAAGTCTTGGAGTTTGTGTGAAGATGTAATGAAGATGGCTCACAACTCTAGACAGTGGCATGGTCATGACACTTCTCATGCTAGATATAGAGGAGGTAACAGGGAGAACCATAATGCCTGCCATAATTCTAGGACTCAATCCTGAAAAAGGAGGAATAGGAGGAAGAAGCAAAAGGTCATACCTATCTCAACTAAAACGGTTAGAGACCAAAGGGTCAATCAAAATTCTAAAACCGTTTGGGTGAGAAAGGAAGACTTGAAGGGCTTCACTTAGCCCGTGCCTGTCATAGCCTAGGGTGTGCTGTTAGTGATATATCTTATCCTAGTGCTATGCTATATGTTTATACTAGTAGTTTTTCTTTTTACTAGTGTTTATTTTTTTTGGTATGTTTTTCTGTTTCCTTTATTTTGAAAAATCCAAAAACATTGAAAAACCATAAAATCCAAAAAGATTTTTTTTCATGTTGCCCTTGTTTGACTTGCATGATCTGCATCCCTTGTGTGATCTTTATTTCTATACTTGTCCAGGGTTGAACATGAGTTTGTTACTGATTGAGGATATAACACCTGCATAGTCTCTTGGTTATGCTGAAAATTAGACCGGTTTTATCTTGAACAGTTAGAGACTTATTCATGTGTGTATGCTTTACAAATGTCACATGCACTCTGACCGATTCTATTGAGAGGTCTATTTTCCAATCTGTAGGTGTATGGCTTATCCCTATAGTGTGACCTTGGATGACTAATCTAGAATAACTATATTTGTTAGTCATCCCCATTTTGTGTATCCTCCATGAGTTTAATTTGTTGCAATGAAAAGGGCTACCTACTGGGATAGTGCGAAAGTCACTACTGGATGCAAACAGTATGAAATGACTACCTAGGCGGATAGTAGGTATCTATCTGGATCACTAGAGTGAAAGCCCCAGCTGCTAATAGCCAGGACTACCTACCTAGATAGTGTGAAAGCCATCATTGCATGAAAAGATATGATCAGATAAAGATCATCAAAAGAAATCTTACAAAGTTTAGAGGTATTTGACCAAAAATAAAAGAAAACTAATGAGTCAAATAAAATGGATACAGGAGCACTAAAATTTAAAAAATCAGCATATTTGGATCTAATTAGGTTTGACTTCTAAGATTTATGTCTTCATGAGTCCCCTTAGTAGTTAATGTCATACCCTTGGAAAGAGAAAGAAACCTTGATCTAGTATCTTGTCAGACCACCACTACACACAATGCTTCACTTTTGAACTGTTCACTAAATGTGTCTAAGTGAATTGGCTATGCTTTAGTATTCCATGAGATTTAGTTAGATGGGTATCCTCTGTCGGACTAACTAATCATGTTCTTCATTGGATTTTTAATTTTAAATTACTACTACTTGGAATGCTTTTGATGCATGTTTGTGTGGCACATGATATTTTTTGTAATATTTTTTGTGTGTGTTTCTTTCTTTTGGCATGGGCCTTTCTAGCATAGGTGCCATAATTTTGGTGGTATCCTTGATCTTAGGGGGAGAAGATCAGGGTGAGTTGTTGAGGGGGAGTTCTGTGCTTGAGTTGTTGAGGGGGAGTTTGTGCTTTATATTTCTATTTCGTTCCCCGGTTTTTAGTCCCTCATTGTCTATTTTGATTGGTTGTACTGTGGTTGCGTTGATATTTCACTTTTGTTAAATTGGTATATTTTTTTTGAATATTGGCTTCCTGCCTTCCTTTGGCAATTGTGCCAAAAATGGGGAGAATGTTAGGGTAGTATTTCCCTCGTTCAGCACATTCCTTGCTTCACCTGTGATTACTTAATTTCATATTCCACACATGCTTCACTAGGTATTTTGTTTTTGAGCATCTACAGGTGCAAGGTTGCAGCAGACTGATTTTTCTTGGCAAGAGCGTAAGTGTCTTAAATTAAGTTGATTTGTCGATTGATGTCATGTAAGAGTGTTGGAGTCATGTAATGTCCTAATTCACCGTGGAGGACTAAGAACTGAAGGATCGTGGTGTCGAGTCCGAAGGAGTCAAGTTCGAGTCTTGTAAGTTCTTGTTTACTTTGTCTTGGTGAATTCTCATGGTTGGACTAGGTCCCGTGGTTTTTCCCGGAAGGGTTTCCATGTAAAAATCCTTGTGTTGTGGTTTGCATGTTTCTCTATATTTTCGTATTTGATTATCATCTTCCCTTGAGTTAAATAACTTAATTTAAAATCATTCAAAAGGGTAGATAGACTATTAGGGAAACCTAACCATCCCCTCGAACTTGTAAATTCTTAATTCAAACATCGGATTTGAGGTTCACCGAATTTAGATTTTTTAAGGATGATACTGGATTACATAGTCATAATCTTTCAAGAATTCCATCCATCTACGCTGTCGCATATTGAGTTCCTTTTGGGAGAATAGATACTTTAATCTCTTGTGATCACTATAGATCATCAACTTCTCTCCATAAAGATAATGCCTCCAAATTTTTAGTGCGAACACTATTGCAGCTAACTCCAGGTCATGCGTGGGATAATTCCATTCGTGAATCTTGAGTTGTCTCGAACCATAAGCAATGACCCTTTTTTTTTGCATTACGACACAACCGAGTCCCTTACCGGAAGCATCACAATACACCTCAAATCCTCCAGATCCTGAGGGAGTTGTCAATACTGGAGCGGTTGTTAATCTCTTCTTGAATTCTTGAAAACTTCGCTCCCGAGATGCCGTCCATTCGAACTTCACATCTTTCTTAGTCAATTCCGTTAATGGAGCTGCTATCTTCGAGAAACCTTCTACAAATCTGCGGTAGTATCCAGCCAATCCCAGAAAACTTCGAACTTCAGTAACAGTGGATGGCCTTGCCCAATCGGTTACCTCCTGAATCTTGGAGGGATCAACAGATATTCCATTCCTTGACACAATATGCCCAAGGAAGGCTACCTCTTCCATCCAAAACTCGCACTTGGAGAACTTAGCATATAGCTGATTATCTCTTAATGTCTGTAGCGTAATTCTCAAGTGCTCAGCATGCTTCTCACGACTAGGTGAATACACCAAGATATCCTCAATAAATACCACAATAAATTGTTCCAAGTACGGCCTGAAAAGATGATTCATCAATTCCATAAAGGCCGCAGGCACATTTGTCAGTCCAAAAGGCATCACCAGGAACTCGTAGTGACCATACTGAGTTCGGAATGCTGTCTTTCGAATATCTTCTTCTTTGACCCTCAATTGGTGATAGCCGGACCGTAAATCAATCTTTGAAAACACTTGGGCACCTTGTAACTAATCAAATAGATCATCAATCCTGGGGAGAGGATACTTATTCTTGATCGTCGCTTGATTCAGCAGACGATAGTCTATACATAGACGCAGACTCCCATCTTTATTTCTGACAAATAATATCGGTGCTCCCCATGGTGAAACACTAGGGCGGATCAAACCCTTATCTAATAGGTCTTGTAACTGAATCTTCAGTTCTTGCAACTCAGCTGGAGCCATCCGATACGGTGTTTTAGATATCGAGTCTACACCCGGAGTAATATCGATTGTAAAATCGATTTCTCTAGTAGGAGGGAGTCCTGGTAATTCATCAGGAAACACATCTCGAAACTCTCTGACCACCGGGGTATTCCCTAAAGTGTCATCTTCATCTTTATCGACCACCACTGTTGCTAAATACCCAGTACACCCCATATCTAGAAGGTGACATGCTTTAATTGCAGATATTAGTTTGGGTGCTTGACTTCGGATAATCCCCTGCATTTCGAACTCTGGGATGTCCAGAATTCAAAATATCACTTTCTTGGCATTACAATCTACAACTGCATAGTAATTGGCCAACCAATCCATCCTAAGGATAACATTATAATCCTTTAGGTCTAACATGATCAGATCTACTAACATCCATACACTATTGATAAGTATGGGACAACTATCATAGACTATTTTTGTACACAAAACTTTCCCTGATAGTGTAGATATAGACATCATGCTTTTGAGTGTATCAGGCTTGTAACTTATGTGTCTAGCAAAACGAGTTGAGATAAACGAATGTGTAGCACCAGTATCAATTAATGCATATGTAGGCTTTTAAAAAATTAGCAATTTACCTTCAATAACGCCTTCAGCCTGCTGAGCTTCCTCTTGTGTGATAGCGAAAACTCGACCTTTCCCGCCCTCCAGGGCTAGTGGCTTCCAATGAGGGCAGTCTCTCTTGAAGTGGCCAAGCTTTCCACACTGAAAACAACCTTGTCCTCTGCAATCCTTGGTCAAGTGAGCTTGCCCACACTTGGCACATTTTGGTCCAGATCCTCCTATAGATCCTTGGCCCTTCACATCATCAAATTTTCTTTTTCTAGCGAACCGATTGGTGTTGTTCTTTTTGTCCTAGGGCTTCCCAGCTGGTCCTTTATTCTTCCCTAGAGTTGAGGGAAACATTTTCTCGTGCACTCGCTCCACTCGGAGCGCTCTGTCTAAAAGCTCGGAAAACACAGTAAATCGTTGGGCTGCCAACTTTCCCTTAATTGGTGGCTTTAAACCTTCCTCAAACTTTTCAACTCTCCACTACTCATCCTCCACGAACTTCGCAGCTAATCTGGAGAGTTGGTTGAATCTTTGTTCGTACTCACTCACGGTTATGTTTCCCTGAGTTAATTGAAGAAACTCTATCTCCTTCTTCTTGTTCATCGAGGCAGAGAAATACCTCTCATAAAATAACTTTACAAACTTTGCCCAAGTCACGGGCCTCTGATTAGGTGGGATTGTTCGTTCCACTGTTGTCCACCAGTGCTCGACCTCCCCTTCAAGCATGAATATAACAAATTCTGACTGCGCGTTCTCGGGTAATGCCATAGCCCGGAAGATCTTTTCCGATCCTCTAATCCAGTTCTCCGCCTTCAGCAGATCTGTGGTCCCTGAGAAAGCTGACGGTCCAAGTCTTTTGAATTTCTCAAGTCTTGTCGCAAGCCCATGTTCTGGTATGGTAGCGATAGGACGACTACCATTGCCATTCCCATTTCGGTTATTATTCTGGGTTTGCTGTTGTTGAATTAAATTAGCTAGAGCCTAGATGGCTTCAAAGGCTCCTACCAAAGTATTCTCGGGCGCTCTCCGAGGTGGCATGATTTTCCTATAATTATACCATAGTGAAAGCTTTATAAATGTAATGAAATAAAAAGAAATGTACTCAAGAGTTCAATAGTCAAAAAGAAACATTTCATTCATTTCATTACTAAGATATACAAGGCAACACTGTACAGTATAGTAGTACACTAGTGTATACAAAACATCCTGTAGCTGTACACATGCAAAAAGTGATCTCATGATGGAAAGACTGAGTAGGGCATCTATTATACTCCAAAACGCCAAAACGATACAGATGCACCACGCTCTTTCCCTATGATCCTCTACTCTGTAAGTCCCAACCTCTATCGGTGAGACTGCTACACTATCCTCCTGCGGTGCTTGGTCCTCTGTCTCAGGTCTAGTCTCTCTCAATACCCAATCAATCTCGCTCTTTCTCAAGGATTCGCGCATTGCTCGTGCGGTCAATCCCTTGCGGAGTGGTCGTACCGCCTTTAGGTGTACAGTGTGGTAAGATGACCATCCAGCATGACGTTTTCTTTGCATGGTCACCGCCCACTCAAACAGAGCTATCTCCCTCTTTGTGGGAATTCGGTGCGTCCTTATCATTCCTGCACATGCACATATTCCAAATCAATGTATGATTTTGAAACATGACATGTACAACAATCACTCAACTAGGAATATCGAATTAATCTCTAAGGGATCACCTATCCAACAGTTCTTAGGTGTGTCATGCTCAAGTATGATTTGTGTGATGGTTATTGCTATTGGCTCTGATACCAATTGTGACACCCCGAACCCGCACCTACCGGAGTAGTATCCCGAGATACGTGCCGGGTAGTTCATACCAGCTCAGCGGAAGACTTTACCGCATAAATGCGGAACAAATTAAACTTTACTCACATGGAGCAACATAAACTCTGGTCATCACAATAGCCATCAACCACAAAACAAATACTTGTATTTTATTTTCCATTGTGTCTGTTTTACAAAACGGAGGTATCGCTAACGCGCTGGGACAAGTCTCTATCCAAAGACAAAAGTACAAGGTGCAGGATCCACACCTACTACTCATCCGCTCCAGTATCTGTTGACATGAAACTTCAGTGAGCTATGAAGCCCAATAAAAAAAACCACAATCCATCTATACTATATTCCACATTATAGCAAAGCATCAATAAACACATAATATACATATGCCGGTTCATGATACAATTTACTAATATATCCAAGTTATATTGTGACCCTCAGTCACACAAGGCCATCGCACCCAACATGAGATTCCCAATCTCGAATATCTTTCCCAATTATGGAGTTCGTTATGCAACATGTATTTCTTTTACCAAGTTATTTATTTCGATCATCAACCATGTTTTACTCCGAGTCCTGATGTCACGACCCGACTTAAACTTAACATTTCACTAATGAAATGTAAGAGTAATCCGTCCGTGAGATCCTTTTTCTCTTATAATGCGAAAGCGTAAAATACCAAGGGAGTTAAAAATTTTAAACCCTTCTTCTCTTTCCATATGCAATTGCCATCATAATCATGTCCATAATTAAAGTAAAGGTTTACATAACAAGTTTAATTACATCCAAATGAACATATAACAAAATATAACATCAAGATCAAAAGCAACTCCGCCCTTCTTCGAATGTTGCTTTTAAGTTGTTCTTTTACTGTTCATCTGGAGACATAAAAGGTCAGTAAGCTATGAAGCCCAATAAGAATATTCCAGGATATCATGCTAAATAACAAGATAGAATAAGCATAAGCATATATATAATATTAAAACTTTTAATATTATTTTCAATATTTCTTTTAAATATCTTTTACTTGGATCTAGTTTATCTTAACTTTGCCTCTCAAGATGATCCCTGAAAGGTACACCTCTTTAGACTCATTCCGTCTTAGAGTTTGACCCCTCATGAAGCATTTCATTCCGTCTTGGAGCCATCATTACTCCTCATGAAGTATTGTTGAACGGCCTTCCTTTACCTCGCCACTATCTTGAGACATTTTTAAGATAAACATTCTTTATCTTTTCCTTTATCTTTTCATTTATTTTTCAGACTTATCTTACTCCTGTCTCTCAAGATGATCGCCGAACGGTATTCCATTTTGGGGCTCACCCATCTGTCTTGGGATTTTCCTTAACCTCTCAAGATGATTGCCGAACGGTATTCCCTTTTGGGCCTCACCCATCTGTCTTGAGACCTAAGATAAATATTCATTTTCTTTTATCTTTTTCCTTTATTTCCGACTTATCTTAATCCTATCTCTCAAGATGATCGCCGAACGGTATTCCCTTTTGGGGCTCACCCATCTATCTTGGGATTTTCCTTAACCCCTCAAGATGATTGCCGAACGGTCTTCCCTTTTGGGGCTCGCCCATCTGTCTTGAAACCCTTTATAAGATAAGTGTTTTCCTTGCCTTCTCATTAAGACATTATACATCATAACATTATGATTTCCATTTTAATTATAGTTTTCTCATAACTATAACTTCATAATTTAGAATCCTCATTTTCAATTACATCTATTTCCATATCATAGAATGTAATATATGAATAACATGTAACGTATTAGTATCATGACTCTATATCGTTAACATGTTACATAACATCATCTTACGATTTGACCTTAGTATTATTATACTATCTTTTTCCAGAATTTCAATATATCCTTATCAAATCATTCATAGTATCATTATACTAGTTTCTAGTATTTCTTATACTATTTTCCAACAATTAAACATAGTAAGATAATACTATTTTCCAACAATTAAACATAGTAAGGTAACACTATTTTCAAACAATTAAACATAGTAAGGTAATACTATCATAGTATTATTATACTGTTTTTACAGCATTTTAATATAGTAATATCATATTATTTATTTCCATAGATATAGTAGAATAATTATCATCTAATCATAACCTTCATTCTAAATTACTATTTAGAATGATATCATAGAATATCACTAACTTATTTCACCTTATATAAATATACTTTCTTTTAGTAACATTCATTCTAAAATGCTATTTAAAATGAGATCCTCGAATATAACTTACACTTTTTACCGAAACCGAAGTAGGGCTTGGCACAATCCCTCTCTTCTTTTCTTTCTTTCTTTCTTCTTCTTTTTCCTTCTTAATTTCTTTCTTTCTCTTTCTCTTTCTCTTTCTCTTTCTTACCAACTAGGATTAAGCATAAGAGATGGGCATGTTTCTTTATCCTTCCCATTAGCTTAACACCATGGTGTGTACACTAAGAATGGCCGTGTGGTCTACTAGTCTCCACCAAAGTTGACACAATGGGATAAGCACCTAGTGGGCGTGTAGGGTCTCCTTATATAGGCAAGGGTCTTGCCTCACTCTTAACTCATGAATCATCCTCTTAATTAACCTTAGTTCATGAACCAAAGTGTTCATGAACCCATTAATTTTGGTTACCATCACTTAGCCCCTTTGTACTTTGTTCAATGAATCCAAGGTACAAGTACTAACCATAGTTACTTTCCTTAACCCATGGTTACCTAATTCTTTTAACTATAGTTCATGTACCTATTTAATTTGGATTCATATATCATTATTTATCCTAACTATATACATGTATATTTCTTTATGTATATTAATATAGTTCATGGTTAACTTAACTAAGCTAGTTAATTAACCCATGGTAAGCATGGTTGGACGTGTACATCTCCCCATCCTAAGAATGTGTCTTACTTTAATCAAAATCCAGAATTTAGATTCATTCTTTGGATTACCATATATGCATAACCAATAATATGGTTCATATTCTTAACCTTAAATACACCAAGAGTTAACTTCTTGGTTAAGTTAACTCTTAAGCTTGACCAAAAGTGGGTGTGTGCAATGTATAAGACCCAAGGGTTAATGCCCTAACCTATACCCCATGTTTAACTTCTCTTAACTTGGGTTCATACCCTAACCAAAATGGGCATGCAATATTTATGGTATGGGATGGTTCATCCCTCCTTTATCATCTTAACTCCATGCATATCTTAATGGAGATGCCATGTGGCATTTGTCCTCTATACTCCAATCTTGACCGTCCATGCTTTGGATGGTGGAGATCATTCCACTTGTCAACATGATATTCTTTTAATCCATTATTGACTTTATGATTAACTTATCATAGTTAATTGACAAACCATAGTTAATCTTAGACGCTACTTTATATAGTGTTGACATGTGGCACTTGACACATGTCCTCATCTTAGCTTATGATCATCATAACTTTAAATTGATCATAGATTCTCCTTAATCTCTTGATCAATTCCTCTAGGATATTGTCACATGCCACTTGCCACATGTCATAATCTTAACCCTTGACTTATATACATGTATTAATTTGAGTTTAATACATAGTATATACCCTTATACTATAAACAATATAATTTATATACCTAAATGGTAATAGGGATTACTTAATATTCAATTATATATTGAATATATATAATATTTTGATTTTAAAAATATTCAGGTCGTCACACCTGAGACTCTGTTAACCGGCCTTTAGCCCATACATGTTCATCATAGAGTGGTCTCTATACCCTATTCAAGCTTGATCATTCCAAGATCAACACAATTCCGGCATTACTCGGTCACATCATAACTTGAGTCATCCAGACTCCTAAATACTGTTCCGGTATTTACCCGAACATGACCAACCCTTGGGGTGCCCCAACCCACACAAACCAGAATCCTGAAGATTCTACACAACTAGGGTAATCATCCTCCAAGAACTTACCACAAATACTCTGACTGACAGCACCTACTGTGTATACACACCGCCATCTAACTGGTTATTAGTCATGAAGGAACCCCGGCCAACTTGTCTACCGTCATCTTCTGGCTATTCACTAGAGGCACCTGGGCCTTACTGGACACCGTCTCTCCATGACGTAACACATAGAAGGAACCCCGACAGGCACAGCGCCGCCTCTTCGGACCCAACCATAAAGGAACCCCGGTCAATACACTATATAATGCTCAGTCACTTTAGACATCTTTTAGGACTCTGACATCTCCCAATTCAACCAATTTTGACAATGCTTGAGCATGTCGACTCAACTAACTACGAATCCGAAGATTCCAGACTATACAGAATCACTACTCTGGACCTAGTCAAAGAGGATCTATGGATAGTAATCCACTCACTCCAGACTATCAGTCACGGAGGTCTACACACTACGACTTCGACTATTCCAGTACCAAAATAATCATCCCATCATATACACATGTCATGTCAAGTCAACAAATTGCTTAGCAATTGGTCACCAATCGAACGCCGAATCTCAATTCCGAGTTATTCAACCCGAAACCGAGGGCTAAGCCTCTCTACTCAGTTCCTATACCTCCCCATACAAGTACATACAACCCATTTTAACACACCATGACAAGCACAATGTTGAATAAAGATCTGAGATCAGGAAGGGGCTCGGTAATTATCAAAACCATATTGTTGTTCCTGAAGCGACAGACTAGGTTTTATTTAGAAATTCATATTGTCAAATTGAACCATCAGATCTCATTGAAATTTTGATATGATTGACAAAGTAGGAAGATCACAATATGGTAAAAATCTAAGCATGATCTGAGATAAGGAAGGTTCCCTGTAATGATCAAAACCGTACTGTTAGCCTTAAAAATAACAGACTAGGTTTTCCTTTAGGAATTCATATCATCCTATCCTACCATCAGATCGCAGTAAAATTTTAATATGATTTACAGATTAGGAAGATACATATGTGGTAACATTTATAGCATGATCTGAGGTTAGGAGAGTTCCCTATAATTAGGAAACCGTACTATTAGCCTTAAAAACAGCAGACTAGGTTTTCCTCTAGAAATTCATATCATCCAATCCAACCATCAGATCGTAATGAAATTTTGAAATGATTTACAAACTAGGACGATAAATTTAGAGTAAAAATTTGAGCATGATCAGAGGTCAGAAAGGCTCCCTATAATTAGGAAAACTGTACTGTTAGCCTTAAAAACAGTAGACTAGGTTTTCTTTTAGAAATTTATATCATCCAATCCAACCATCCGATCGTAGTGAAATTTTGTTATGATTTACATATTAGGAAGATAAATTTAGAGTAAAAATTTGAGCATGATCAGAGCAAAGAAAGCTCCCTATAATTAGGAAAACCATACTATTAGCCTTAAAAACAGCAGACTAGGTTTTCCTTTAGAAATTCATATCATCCAATCCAACCATCAGATCGCAGTGAAATTTTGATAAGATTTATAGATTAGGAAGATAAATGGAGAGTAAAGATGTGAGCATGATCGCAGCTCAGAAAGGTTCCCTATAATTAGGAAAACCGTACTGTTAGCCTTAAAAACAGCAGACTAGGTTTTCCTTTAGAAATTCATATCATCCAATCCAACCATCAGATCGTAGTGACATTTTGATATGATTTATATATTAGGAAGATAACTTTAGAATAAAAATTTGAGCATGATCAGAGCTCAAATGTGCTCCCTATAATAAGGAAAACCGTACTGTTAGCCTTAAAAACAGCAGACTAGGTTTTCCTTTAGGAATTCATATCATCCAACCCAACCTTCAGATCGCAGCGAAATTTTGATATGATTTATAGATTAAAAAGATAACTTTAGAATAAAAATTTGAGCATGATCAAAGCTCAGAAAGGGTCTGATATAAACAGCACAATTCGCATAATTTATCTAGTGGAATGAAAAATAGATAAGAAAGGATTTTTATTACCTCTGGTACACTTGTTTCGAAGCTCCGAGAGATGAAATAGACACCGCCAATGCGCTCAGCACATCCAAAAACATCAGGATACGCTTCTTTATCTCTCTCTCTAGAAAATTCCCTTTCTCTCTCTAGAATGTTTCTCTCTCTAGAAAATTTGGCAGGGCTTCGCCACTCTCTCACTAGGATGAGAGAAATGGGTTCGGGGTGGTCTACTATTTATAGACTAGCCTAACCCACACATGCACGCCAAGTGTCGCTTGGAAGGTGCCACGTGTTGGCCTGAGCCGAGACACGTGTCGCGGCTTGCGAATCGCGACCAGTTTCCGGTAATGTCACCGAAATTCATTCCGAAACCATACCATACGATTTTAGATTTTGACAAAACTTCAGGTGATCGATCTTGGGGTAGTTTGACGCCTGCTGTAAAAATTTTGGGGAAATCCGATGAGTTTTGACTGCCAAAAAGTGCGACCGGAAGAATTCGCAAAACCCACAAATTTTCCAATTTCAGATACAAAACTCACTGGGGTTTCGCCATAATGAGATAATAAACTGCCGAAATGACAGACGGTCGTCCCCATGGCCTTCCAGCATGTAGTGGAACAATCCGCACGGATTTCGATTAGAAAGTCCGCTAAATATAGAGCCCCAATCGAAATCGATACCCTACGAATTCCCTGATTTTCTCGATGTTTCCACAAACAGGACCTTCGCGGTTTCGCGAATTGATGTGCAACTGAATCAGAACGATAGGTGGACGTACGGATAGTCGACCGGCACACTATGTACGCAGATCGAAGAAAAGCACTAATTTCGTAGTAGTGTAACCCAATTCCGAGTAATACATACTTTACACAAATTTATCAAACACACAATGAATTAACCTCAATTAAGGATCGATAATCCAAAATTTTATTATATTAAAATTCCGGGTCGCTACACCTAAGCCCTTGAATCCAAATCCATTCTTAGAGCAAAGCAAAACCTTGAGAAAAACCCTTTTTGAGCAAAACAATACTTGAGCATACCCTTTTGAGCAAAACCATACTTTGAGAAAAACCCATGCTTTGACAAAATCCCTCTTTGATCAAAACACATCCTTTTTTTTTTAGCAAAATCCATACTTTAATCAAAACAATTCTTTGAGTTACAACCATTCTTTGAGTTCATATATCCTTATGAGCAATTCAATAATCATAGAAACCTTTAAACATAATAGTAAAACCAATACCATTCACGAATACAATTCAATTTCTACTATTCATTAACAATTCATAGCAAAACGATTTAGTAGAGTGTATCTACCTTAAAAAAGAAGTTTTTACACTTCTGTGAACTGAATCAAGCTTGAGGAAAGCTTGGTTGAAGCTTTGGAAAATCTGGGTTTGAAAACCCCCTTCTTCAAGAACACGCACAGAATTTCTTTGAAGAAATTCTAAGCTTGTGGAATCACCTTGAAGATGAATTTCAAGCTTTAGAACACTCAAGGAATGAAGCTTGAGCCTCTAGAACAAGGTTGGGACCTCACTTGAGCTTGGAAGAAAACGTACGAACACTTTGAAACTCACAGAGCTTTCCTTCTTCTTCAATCTCTCTCTCAATTGATTCAAGGGTTTGGTAACTCTTACCCACTAAAATCAGGCCCTATTTATGGCCTAAAGGTTGCCAAAAATCTCAAAATAGCTTAGGAAAATATCCCAAAATATCCCCCAAGGTCGGTGTAAGAGTTCTGGGCTGTTACAGGGTCATTTTTGGCATTTTTGGGGCTGACTCGTCGACGAGTGACGCTCACTTGTCGATTAGTGAAGGGCACTCGTCGACTAGTGAATACAGTAACTCGCTTGAGTTTTTCCCGCTTCAGTAATTTGACCATATCTTTTGACTCCCTTATCAGATTTTGACAATTCAACTTGTGTTGGATTCATCTTTCAAAGGGAAACTACTTTCATGTTTTGCAAAATTTCTAATTCTCCTTTATTCATTGACCAAATGGCTCATAAAGCTGACTGATCCGGAAATGGATTTCAGCAGCCCAGATTTTCTGCAGACTTATTTCCGGAAATCTGATGTTTGGCCCAACCTCAACTCAAAATATAAAAAGTGATAAACATGAATCTCGAAGAGGGTTTCAATACCTTTCCAAAAATTCAAGAATCACTCAATTCCAATCAGCGGTAAGAATTCTAGAGCTCTTTAAAGTTGAGGGTATGTTTAGGCATCCCTTTCTTTGACACTTGGAATATGTTATACTCTCACTTTTCATTTATCCAAAACACCCTAAAACACTTTCCATACATATTTTTATTCATTTGAAACCTCATTTCATTTTAAAACATGAATCCATAATTCCATTAAGGCTTTAGGCCTTGAAGACACTATTCACAGCACTATTCATAGCCTAGGGAACTTGGTTCCGGGGTTCTACATGATCTCCAAGGATCGATTCATGTCCTTGACGGCTTTGGCTCATGCCAACCAACACTCACAATGGAGTAAAAAAAGGGTTTTAAGGGTTTAACCACTCTCTAGAAGGATCTCGAGAAGGATGGAGATCAACCGAAGCAATGAAGGAGTTTTATGAATTCAGCTTGCTATACTAGAGAATGAGAGAGGACAACCAAAAGGGTGTTGGTAGATCTCAAAACTCTCTCCTAAAAACCCTACCTTTCAAATTGGGACTTTAGACACTATTAAGAATGGAAAAATCAAGTTTCCCAAAAGTTAACCTTTCTATTTTTCAAAGTTAGAAAGAAATTTAAGGGGCTGTCAACCGGCTATCAGGGGCGATAGATCGGTTGTCCTTTGAAGGCTAATGTTTTTTTCAAAAAACTCAATCCTATACAGTCGATCAACCGCCTAGGAGGCCCGGTCAACCGGTTGTCCACATTTGGCACTGTAATTGATTTTTATCAATTTTGCATAACAGACGATCGACCGGCCCCTAACCCCGGTCGACCGAGATTCACCAAAACATCTTAAAACTTCTAAAAAACTTTCCAATCCAACTTTTAGGTCATTAGCTAACCACCTAGGTCAGATATAAATTTTCTAGGACAATTCTACCTAGGTAAGCATGGTATCTAGGTCTCTTACCTTCCTAATGGCATGAGTAAAGGATGGACGCGGAGTCTTCAGGCTTCATCTTCATTTGGCTTGTTCTTCTTTGAATAGGAAGACTATTCACTAAACATTGTTTTGATTGCAGAATTAGTCAATACTAAATACATGACTTTACAATAATGACAATATTTGGGATCATCCTTCATTCCGACCTCTTGGGATCTCCTGCTTTTCAGGAGAGTGATTAGTTCATTGGTGAGGAGATTTTCGACAATATCCTCAGAGAAAGAATATGTTTTATTCATTTTTTCTTCGATGGTGGCTCTATTTGGAGGGTCACGCTTATCTTGTTGTTATGGCCTTTTGGCTCCACTCTGAGCTTATTTAGTACCAACTTGAACTGATCCTTTGCCATTGTTTGATCGACCGACTGGTCTACCAACAGCTGATGCTGGTTGGGCTGCCTTCTTGGTTTCAACAACTGCGATTGTCGAAGATTCGAGGCAGTCGGTGACTCGGCCACGTCTCCTTTTTACAATGTGGATTTCCATGTCATATGCTTTTGTGCACAGATCTTCAAAACCTACAAAGGTTTAGGCCATGAGGGCAGTTGACAGATCATGTTGTTAGCCTCAGGGTTACAACCATGGGTACCCCTAATAATTTTGATAATAACATAATAATGAAATGAAATATTTGGTACTAATAATCTTGTTAAGTGCTTGAACATTTCAGAATATACAAATTGATAGCACTCCAATCATGAAAAATGATGAAAATTACCTAAGAGGAAGTTCAACTTATTGTATACAAGATGAAGATTCAAGATAAGACCATAGTCCAAGTCGGGTCCATTGAAGATAAAAGGCAAAATCACAAGACCCAAGTCAAGCCAAGATCATCTCTCAACAATTTAAATGTATTTATTTTCTATTTTGAGAGTTTATAGGTCTTAAGCAAAAAGTCCTCAAAAGATTGGTAAGTTAAAATGCTCAAGAATCATAGATTGACCATAGGAGCCTAGGACACCTCTTGAAAATCATTCTAAGGCCCTAAAGGATCATAAAATCATGATAAAAATATAGCTAATTAACCTAGGAAATCAATCTCATCTCTTTGGTCTGATCCAAAATAGAATTCAGGATTTTTACTCTGAATTCGTCAACGAATTCTCTGGGTAGATTGAATTCAGCGACGAAGTCATGACAGAATTTTTGAAATTTCAATTCTGTCTCTTGAATTCGACAACGAATTCTATGGTTAGTTTGAATTTGGCGACGAAGTCATTACAGGGTTTTTCAGAATTCAATTATGTCTTCTATATTCGACGACGAATTCAAGTGGGAACTCCACTTCGTCGATGAAATCTTGTCTGAAACTGAAAAATCGTTGTAACCGCTAGTTCTCAATGGTTCAAAATGCGTTTAATGAGCCTATAACGGATTTATTGGATCAAATGCTATAAAAGGAGTTCATTTATGAACAAACAACAACTCTTGGTCACAGCAATAACTCCTATTGATCACTCATTTATTGCTATTGATTCTCACTCACTCACACACTTAGAAAATCTCCAAAATCTCTCTTGAGCTCATTCAAGTTCCTATTTCCTTTTGAGAGACTTTATTAGAGTTTTTATTTCACTCATATTTAGCTCATTTAAGGAGCTTTCATTTCAGATTTTCAATCCAAACTCATTTATTGAGGTATGTCAAGAATCTAGGATTCTTGCACTGAAGCTGTAGCTTCAGTTCTGTCAAGAGAAGATTGTGTTCTTGAAAGGTTTTAGCTCAGCCTAAAGGAGAGCTTGTAAAGGTAATAGCTCGACCTGTAAGAGAGATTGTAAGGGTTTGGACTCCACCTGTGAAGGAGCCTATGCGATTAAGGAATCGTGGTAAATCATCTAGCTAGAAGCTGAGGCGGGGAGTAGGCTAGTTTGCTGAACCTCATGAAAAAATCCTGAGTTTGCATTCTCCTTATCTCTTCTCCCTTTCTTTTAATATTTCTATTGTTTAGCTTGCTACATATTTAATTTTTTCCGCATATTGAACTTATAGTTCATAATTTTTAAACTCTGCCATAGACCCTATTCACCCCCCCTTTAGGGTCATTACCTGGCCAACAATTGGTATCAGAGCCTAATAGTCTAAATAGATCTAAACAATATGAGTAATTGATTTTTAATGGAAAATAACGTTTTTGCAACAAGCCTAGGAGAAGGACAGTCCACCACTAGACCTCCATTGTTTAATGGAGAAAATTATAACTACTAGAAAACTAGAATGATGTATTACATCCAAGCTCTGGATTATGAGTGCTAAAAAGTAATAGTCAATGGCCCTTATCTTCCCACAAAAATTATGGATGATGTTAGAATCCCCAAGGTAGATGAAGAATGGAATGAAGCTGATATTAAGCTCATTCAAATCAATGCTAAAGCTATTAGCAACCTCTACTGTGCTCTAAGTCCCCAAGAATTTAACAGAGTTTCCGGATGTGACTCTGCTAAAGAAATATGGGATAAACTGAAAGTCACCTATGAAGGGACTAATCAAGTTAAAGAAGAAAAGATTAGCATGCTTATTCACAAGTATGAATTATTCAAAATAGAAAAAGACGAATCTATTGGTGCTATGTTCACCAGATTTACTAACATTTTAAATGGTCTGAAATCTCTCGGTAAAGTGTATTCAAATACAGAAAATATAAGAAAGATTTTGAGATCACTGCCCAAGGAATGGACTCCAAAAGTGACAGCTATTCAAAAAGCTAAGGACCTCACCAAACTGCCTATGGATGAGCTGGTGGGATCTCTTATGACTCATGAAGTCATAATGAAGGATCAAATGCTTGATGAACCAAGAACCAAGAAAGGGCTGGCCCTTTAGACTACTCAAGTGTAAAACAGTGATGAGGAAACCAGCAGTGATGATGAAGATATAGCATTAATGTCAAGAAGATTCAAAAGGTTCCTCAAGCATAAGAAGAATTTCAAAAAGAGACCATACAAGAAAGAGTTCTCAAAAGAGGTGAACGAAACTGAACCAAGCAAGAAAGAACCTCTCGCTTGCTATGAATGCAAGAAGTCAGGCCACATAAGGACTGACTGTCCTCAACTCAAGAAAAGCTAAAAGTACAAGAAAAAGGCTATGATGGCTACTTGGGATGACTCAGAGGGAAATAAGTCAGGAGATTCAAGTGATGTAGAGGTGGTAAACTTGTGCCTCATGGTAAATGAGGATGAGGTAACTTCTTACCCAAATGATTCTCTCTCATATGATGAAATAAGAGAAGCATTTGATGAACTTTATATTGAATTTGGTAGAATAGCTAAATTAAATAAATCTTTTAAAAAGAAAATCCACTCTTACCCAATCATATGAAACTTTGCAACAAGAAAAGAGTGTGTTGGCTATTGAGAATGAGGAATTGAGTAAGAAATTGAATAATGTTCAAAATGTTCCTCATGACTCACCTTGTGAATGTGATGAGTTAAAAGCTAAAGTCAAGGACTTAACTAATACTGTCCTCACATTCACAAATAGTCAAAAGAATCCAGAAAGACTTTTAGGACAGTAGAGATGTGTTTTTAACAAAGCTGGACTTGGTTATAATACTTTTTCAAAACAAAAAGATTATCAAAACTTCTTTACAAAATTAAGTAGTAACCAAACTCCACCATCTACTTCATTTTATAATGGTAAAATAGTTAGAAAAGTTTGAGAGGAACATCTTCTCTTCCAAAAACTGACTATAAAGCACTAAGAATGATATGGGTTCCCAAGGGAACTAATCCTCCCAAACCAAAACCCAAATCACTTTGGGTACCATCCAAAACAGTTTGGGTATCGGGGGGAAAGTATCTTGGAGTTACTTGAATTGGATGTGTAGGTATGCTTCAAGTCAAGGACTTCCAAGACAACATGGTTCTTGGACAGTGGATGCTCAAGACATATGACAGGGAACAAGGAGCTATTTGCATCAATCACTCCAAAAGATGACGGTCATGTGACATTCGGAGACAATGCTAAAGGAAAGATCATTGGCATAGGTAACATTGGTAAGAATAAATCTGTTTTTATTGAAAATGTATTACTTGTTGATGGTCTTAAACATAATCTCATTAGTATAAGTCAACTTTGTGATAAGAGATTGAATGTCTCATTTAAATCAAATATTTGTATTATTAACGACAAAGATAATCTAAATACTTTGTTTGTGGCACATAGAAATGAGAATGTTTACACCTTAGATTTTGATGAACTTAAATCTCAAAACAGGATGTGTTTTTCTGTTATAGATTAAGCAAGTTGGTTATGGCATAGAAGATTAGGACATGCTAGTATGGATCTTTTATCTAAACTCTCTAAAATTAAATGAATTTGTTAAAGGATTACCTAATACTAAATTTATTAAAGATAAAGTTTGTGATGCTTGCCAACTTGGAAAACAAATAAAATCTTCATTCAAATCCAAGAAAATAATTTCTACCACTAGGCCTTTAGAACTTTTACATATAAATCTTTTTGGTCCAAATGAAGTAACTAGTCTAGCTGGAAAAACCTATGCTTTTGTAACTGTGGATGATTTTTCAAGATACTCTTTGGTACTATTTCTTTCTCATAAAAATGAAGCATCATCCATATTTAAAAAGTTTTGTAAAAGAATTCAAAATGAAAAAGGTTATTCTATCAATAACATAAGAAGTGATAGAGGTGGAGAGTTCAAAAATAAAGAGCTTGAGTCATTTTGTGATGAGAATGGTTTTAACCATAATTTTTCAGTTCCTAGAACTCCACAACAAAATGGTGTAATAGAAAGAAAGAATAGATCTCTTCAAGAAATGGCTAGAACTATGCTTAATGAAAATAAACTACCTAATTATTTTTGGGCTAAAGCTATTAATATTTCATGTTATGTAATTAACAGAGTTTTTATAAGAAATAAGTTAAATAAAACTCCCTATGAGCTTTGGAATGGAAGAATTCCTAATATAAGTTATTTTAAGGTGTTTGGATGTAAATGCTTCATACTTAATGATAACCAACATCTTAAGAAATTTGATGCTAAATCTATGAAAGGAATTTTCTTAGGATATTCTACTAATAGCATAGCTTATAGAGTGTTTAATAAGAAATCTTTCATTGTTGAAGAATCAATCCATGTGGTATTTGATGAATCTAATCCATTTAACAAACCCTCTAAGAATGATGATATTGATGAAATTGAAAATCTTCCAAAAGAAATATCCAAATTAAAAATTAATGAAGAAAACAAAGATAATCAAGAAAATGAACATTCAAAAGATAAATCCATTGAAATAGAAAATGAATGAGAAAATGTAGATGAAGAATCCTATCAACTTCCTAAAGCTTGAAAATTAATAAAAGATCATCCTAAGGATCTAATACTTAGTAATATGGAACAAGGGGTTAGAACAAGAAGAAATCTAATGAACCTTGCATTCCTAAGTCAAATTGTACCTAAAAATGCCTTAGAAGTTATTGAAGATGAATCTTGGGGCATTACTTTGCAAGAAGAATTAAATCAATTTGACAGAAATCAAGTTTGGGATCTAGTACCTAGACCAAATGACAAATCTATAATTGGTACAAAATGGGTATTTAGAAATAAAAAGGATGAAAATAAGAATATAGTTAAAAATAAAGCAAGACTAGTATCTCAATGTTATAACCAAGAAGAGGGGATAGACTATAATGAAACATTTGCCCCGGTTGCTAGACTAGAAGCTATAAGAATGCTACTTGCATTTGCTAGTCATAAAGAATTTAAATTATACCAAATAGATTTAAAAAGTGCATTTCTAAATGGTTACATTAATGAAGAAGTTTATGTAAATCAACCACCTTGTTTTGAAAATCATAAATTCCCTAATCATGTATTCAAGTTAACTAAAGCCTTATATGAATTAAAGCAAGCTCCAAGAGCTTGGTATGATAGGCTAAGTAGTTTCTTAATTGAAATGGGATTCACAAGAGGTAAAATTGATACAAATTTATTCAAAATGACCAAAAATGATGATATGCTAATAATTCAAATCTATGTAGATGATATCATATTTGGCTCAACAAATGAATCTCTTTGTAAAATGTTTGCTAAAACAATGCAAAAAGAATTTGAAATGAGTATGATGGGTGAATTAACATTCTTTTTGGGACTTCAAATTAAACAAACCAAACAAGGAACATTTGTTAATCAAGCTAAATTTACTAAAGAATTATTTAAAAAGTTTGGATTGTAAAATACTAAAGTAATGGATACCCCTATGAGTCCATCAACCAAACTTGATAAGGATGAAAAAGAAAAAAATGTTGATGAAAAACTCTATAGAGGTATGATTGGAAGCTTTTTGTATCTCACTGCAAGTAAACTTGACATTATGTTCAGTGTTTGCATCTGTGCAAGATTCCAAAAAGAATCTCACTTAATTGCTATAAAAAGAATTTTTAGATTCTTGCTTGGAACAATTGATTTAGGCTTATGGTATCCTAAAGATACAAATCTAGATCTAATAAGCTATTCAGATGCAGACTTTGCTGGATGCAAAGTAGATAGAAAAAGCACTAGTAGAATTTGTCACTTTTTGGGGCATTCTCTTGTTTCATGGTTTAGTAAGAACTAAAATTCAGTGGCCTTATCCACAGCTGAGGCAGAGTATATGGCAACTAGACTTCGTTGTGTTCAAACTCTCTACATGAAACAACAGCTAGAAGATTTTAAACTCATCTATACTAAAATACCTATTAAGTGTGATAATACAAGTGTAATTTGTATGACTAAATATGTCATTCAACACTCAAGAACTAAACACATAGAAATAAGATACCATTTTATTAGAGATCATGTGCAAAAAGGAAATGTTATCTTGGAATTTGTGGATACTATTAATCAGTTTGCTGATATTTTCACCAAACCTCGACAATCTGATAGGTTTAGTGCCTTGAGAAGAGAATTAGTTATGGCTAGTCTTAGTGAGCTAATTTAATCAAGAACAAAAGCAATCAAAAACTTAAAATCTTTGAATTGATATGTTTATAACTTGTTTGATTACTTTAGAAGAATGATTTGAATGCCTTATGATAATTTTAGATGTCTTAATGAACCAATGGTTTGAAGAAAAATAGTTGAAAATTTTAAGAGAAATCAATTATTCAAATTCAGGACTAAATTCAGCTATGAATTCAATCTGAAATTTGATTTCAGGGACAAATCCATGGGTATAATGGAAAACAGAATGTTTTCTGTACCCATTTCGGTGACAAATCTGGATGATTCATCCATTTCGTCAACGAAGTCAATTCAAAATGAAAAACAGTAGGTTTCCTGACTCTAATTCGGCAATGAATTCTAGGCCGAAACCCATTTTGGTGACGAATTGAGTCGTGTGTATAAATAGTAACCCCCAAATCCGAATTTTTTTAAAACCTAATCTTTCCCTCCTAGTTCCTATTCTATTGCTTTCGCACCAAAATTCTCTTCCAAATCACTCCTAACTATTGAGAAAATGCCTCCTAGAATGAAGAATGCATCAGTGGAGCCGCCAAAGAAGAAATCAAGAACTGATAAAGGAAAGAACCTGCCACGAGCTCCACTCTAATCCCTATGAAATTCAAGGAACCAAAATTCAAGAAGCTATTCAGGGAAAAATTCTTACCTCATTCCCCTCTTTATGGTAAGGTTGTTAATTTCATTAATCTTGATGCCTATGGCCTTGAACCTATCAAAACCCTCTTCTCTGCTGTAGAACCCTAGAACTTTTTGTATATGCCTTGGGATATGTGTCAAGGCATGATGCCTTTACAATCTCCAATTCCATGAAATGAAAATTTGAAAACTTTGAAAATTTTGCAAGAATGCTATAATTAATTAAATAAATTATTTAATAATGTCTATAAGCCTTGAAATGGTCCTAGTCATGTTTAGAAGAGGTCAAAAGGGAAGTAGGATAAGTCCAAGTAGCAGAAATTGGTGAAAAATGGACTGGGTGTCTAAACCTGCAGAGCACCGATCGCTCGGTTCATATTAGCGATCGATCGGTCTACAACCGATCGATTGGTAGCTATCGACTGGTGTACTTTTTTGTATGGAAAAAAATTTCAGAGAGCATGTTTTTGACCGGTCGATCGGTCAAGAACACCGATCGCTTGGTATTAACCACCGATCGATCGGTATATCGCGTTTTGCAGAATTTCATTAAGGGCTTTTTCATCTTTGGGGCGTTATACCCTTGACTATTAAGGCTTGCCCGAGCCTTGAAGGTCTCATTCAACATACTTAGAGTATTTGAGAGAAAGGGAGAGAGGAGAAAAGGGGTGTAGCACCCCAGACTTTTCCCAACTTTAATGAATAGCATTTTCGTTACCAATTGGCCTTCCTCATAGTATAATAAATAAATAAGGGAGAAATCGGAAATTCCAAAATGTCAGAAATGTCCGTTTTCGAGAGACGAATCCAACGCAAGTTGAATCGTCGAAATCAGACGAACGAGTCAAAAGATATGGCCAAAACAGTGGAACTTGCAGAGCACCGATCGCTCGGTCCTCATCAGCGATCGATCGGTCCAAAACCGATTGATCGGTGGCTATCGACTGGTCAGAAATTTTGTATGGGGAAATTTTCCAGAGAGCATGTTTTTGACCGGTCGATCGGTCAATTACACCGATCGCTCGGTAGGCAACCGATCGATCGGTCATAAGCACCGATCGCTCGGTCTATCGAGTTTTGCAGAATTTTTAGTAAGGGCGTTTTCGTCTTTTGGGTGTTAACCCTTACCCATAAGGGCTTGCCCGAGCCTTTAGGGCTTCATTCACCTCACTTAGAAGGTTTTGAGAGAGAAGAAGAGAAGAGAAGGGGGATTTACATCTAGGGTTTTCCACTTGAGAGAATCAAGGGTTTTAGAACCCTAGAACCGTTCTAAAGGCTTGGATTCTCCAAATCCAACCTCAAGCTCGTGTGGAGTACCTCTTCCAAGCTAGGGTAGCGTTTCTACATCATCCTCAAGGATTTTTCTTTCCCTTTTCAAGGTTAGTACACTCTTCCTAGTTACTTTGGTAATAACCTAGGATTTTTCTAAGTAAATATGTGTTGGATCTTCCCTATTGCTCCCTTGTGTTGGTATATGCTAAATCCCTAAAACATAAACAAGATAATACAAACAAATGGTGGAATGTATGAATGGATGAGGAGTGGAGGGGATTGGATGCCATGTTGTGATGTGTTGAATGATGGGAAAAAAATGGTGGAATGGCATATTACGCATAATGAACACACCCCAAGTGTTTGATGAAATGTTCGAATGAGAAAATATGAAATAACTAAAGGTAAAAAGGTTGAATACCACATGTTTGATAGAATGCATGAATAAACTAAGATTTGAAAGCATGAGTCACATAAATGTTCCCCATTTGGAAAGTTGTATGCATGTGTTTATTTCGCTTCTTAAATTCTCATGTGAGTTGGGAATTGTTATAATGCTATATGTCATCATGATTTCACGATTGCTATGCACGAGCACATATGTAGATGGAGGATATTTTCAAGGAGGTTGGTAGCCCAGGATTATGCGGGTGCTAGCCTCTGGCTCATAAGAAACGTATTGCATTGTCAAGGGGGTTGGTAGCCCAGGGATCATGCGGGTACTAACCCCTGGCTCATAAGAAAGGACTCGGAAATGTTGCACTGTCAAGGAGGTTGGTAGCTCCGGTTAAGGGTGCTAACCTCTGACTCATAAGTAAGGTATCGTACTGTCAAGGGGGTTGGTAGCCCAGGGATGTGCGGGTGCTAACCCCTGGCTCATAAGAAAGGTATTGTACTGTCAAAGGGGTTGGTAGCCCAGGGATGTGCGGGTGCTAACCCCTGGCTCATAAGAAAGGTATTGTACTGTCAAGGAGGTTGGTAGCCCAGGGATATGTGGGTGCTAACCTCTGGCTCATAAGAAATATTGAAAGGACAACTCAAAGAGGAATTGTATGATGCATAGACATGTTTTAGTTTCATAATAATTATGACTTGATAAAATGTTCATGTATGAGGTTGCTAGAAATGATTACGAACTATACTCCTCCCATTACTTGTATATGATGTTGTTCGTTATTACCATTGTTAGTTAGGGGCTTGTATTCGCTGAGTATTCCATGCTCAGCCGTACTTTCATGTCGGCAGGTACCCGAGTCCCTATCAACATTTGTGATCCGGGTCCTTGGATAGAGGAGGACTATGGCGAGAAGGAACCTTATGAGGATCTAGTAGTCGAGCCTCAGGCGGAGGCGAGAGACTTAGACCATTGGCCCCACGGGGGTGACTATTGAGAGAGACAGAGTTGTATTTTGTCTTTTGTATTTTGTTAGGTGGGCCTGTCCACCTTAGGCTTAGACGTGTTGTACATATGTTAAACTTGGAATACTGTTTTGGAACTTTAGAAGAAAAAAAAAAGAGTTGGTTGCGCTTCCGCATTTTATGTTTAGCTTCCGCGCTCTGATTATCATTGTATTAGTATTATATTTTGCCTTGTTCATTACAGGATGGTTTGGCAGGTTCGTATAGTCCACCTAAAGTATCCCTAAACTCCTAGGGGGTATTTTGGGGCGTGACAAGGGGATTCTAACCTAGGGTTTTCACTTGAGAAGGAATCAAGGGTTTGAGAACCCTAGATCATCACAAGCTCAGATTTCTTCAAGTACACAGCTCAAGCACGTGAGGAGCACGTTCTCCAAGCTAGGGCAGCGACACCATGCACGTTTTGGAGGGTTTTCCTTGCCTTTTCAAGGTCGGTACCTTTTGCTACCCTCCTAGTCATGGTTTCTTCTTTTCCTTCATTATTCTTGGTTTTCCCTAACTATAACTGTGCTATGAGTTGGGATGTGTGAATGGAGAGGAATGTTAGGCAAAGGATGTCATGTTTATGTGATGTGATGAATGAAATGGGAAGGGTATTGTACCAATAATAAACACACATGTATGTTGTGAACATAAACCCACCTAGAAAAGCATGGTTAGGCTTTAACAAATAATGTACATACCACATGTACATACCACATGCTTAAAAGTGTATAGAATTGCTAGGGTTTATGATAGTGTGATTAATTGCTTCCTCTAAATGGCATGAATATTTACTTGTTCAAGTTAATTATATTCTATGTATTGTTGAAATCCCAAATGTCATATTTAATTCCAAGTGAAAGTATGTACACGATTCCACGAGCACGGCATGCATGACATGGTTTACCGGTGGTTTCAAGAGTAAAGATGTTAGAGGTAGGACATATCTTACGATATGTTTTGCCTCGCTTTTGACAAGGACAAGAACAAGCATTGCACATGAGGAAGTTTACACTTCCCTCCCATCTCATTGAAAGAGGGGTCTCCCCTCACTCACAAGTGCATATCATTGAAAGAAGGGTCTCCCTTCCCTCTCAAGTGCATGTCATTGAAAGAGGGGTCTCCCCTCCCTCTCAAGTGCATCTCACAAGTGCATCTCACAAGTTACATGAGCATGTTTAATTTCCAAGCAAGCATGACACGCATGACATGACACGCTTGAAAAAATCAAGCAAGACAGACATGACAAGTTTTAAAGCACGAAAAGATTATTTTAAGTCAAGTCAAGTGCACAATGATTTTAAGAGTTTATCGGCTTTTATGTGATGAAATCATGAATATAAATTGTTTTACTTTCCGTTTATATTATGAATTGCTTCCTGCTTTATATATTGTTACTGCTATGCTGCAATTGTTGGTTAGCATTTGGTACTCGCTGAGCATTCCATGCTCAGTCGTACATTTATGTCAGCAGGTGATAGTGAAGCGGTGGCTCCTTTTGATATTTGTGCTCCTGGCCCATGGGTGGAAGAGGAGTACGTTGAGGAACCTATGGAGGAACCTCCGGTAGAGGGTTATTACTAGGTGGTAGATTCTGAGTGGCTGTGGGTGAGCTTGAGAGAGTATATTCATGTATTTTGGCAGGCCTGTCCGCACTTCCTTTTGTGATTTCTTTTGTTCAAACTTGGATCATGTATATATATACTTAGAGGTTTGGTTAGTCTTCCGCTGTGCTATGTAGTTAATGCTTCTGCTATTATGTCCTCTTTGTACATGCTCCAGGTATTTTTGCAGGTTGTATTGTCAAGCAAGTCATGTAAGTCATGATAAGTCGTCTAAGATTCACTCTAACTCTTAGGGTGGGTTTTGGGGCGCAACAGAAGTGGTATCAGAGCTTAGGCTTTAGGTCTTTAGGGTCACTTAGAATCTAATACCACGGCTTGACAGGAGTATATGTCAGGAAACAAGTTAGGAAGGAAGTAAGTAGGAAGCGAGTCTTGTTCCAAGTGTAAGACTAAACTTTAGTCTTAGTCTAAAATGGTTGCTTCAACCAAGTGTGAGTCTTAGGGACGCTAGAACACTAAAGCATGAATATTATAAATACTCTGATGACGTGATGTGATGAATATGATAGTACTATGCTATTATCAATTGCTCTATTGTGGACCATGAATTAATGTGATAAATTGTGGTTCAAAGTTAGACTCATGTGGTGCTATTGTTCTCAGGACTTTAGTAATAAGGCGGGGCACACGGAGTCCTAGGCCACGCACTAGAGCTTCCTCTTCTTCTCAAGATGAGGATGAGCAGCCGGACCTCTCTCAGGTCTTAGGCTCTATTGCTGAGACACTCGCCATACTGGCGGCTCGGCAGACTATACCATCATCGGCGGCACCAACTCCACCGCCTGCAGCTCTAGTACATTATACAGCTGGGGTTGAGGCATTTCGAAGATTGAGACCTCCATCATTCCATGGGAGTGTGGACCCTCTAGCTGTAGAGGCATGGATCCTCTAGTTGAAGAAGATCTTTGCAGTCCTCTCACCCACAGAGGAGTACAGAGTAGCATAGGCTGTTTTCATGCTAGAGAGTGAGGCACACCATTGGTGGTTGTCCGCCTTGAGGACTCGGTATTTGACCATGCAAGGTCAACCCTGGACTTGGGATGAATTCAAGGATACTTTTTATAAGAAGTATTTCCCGGTTGGAGCTCGGAAAAAGAAAGAAAGAGAGTTCATCAACCTAGAGTAGGGTTTGATGACTATGGCCGCTTATGAGGCCAAGTTCTCAGAGCTCTCTAGATTCACGCCTCACATGGTTGCCACTGAGCCAATGAAGGCGAGCAGGTTTGAGCAAGGGCTCAAAGATGTCGTTATGGAGAAAGTCTCAGCTTTCAGGCACGCTACTTATCCGGAAGTAGTGGACAAGGCCCTGTTGATCGAGGCCAATTCAGAGGCCGTATCCAAGAAGAGGGATTTGGCGAGAGGCCAATCTAGTAGTTCTGCACCTCCAGAGAGGCAGGCTCTGACCGGCCCTTATCAGTACACATGGCCAGCACCACCTCAGTATGCGTGGCCAGCACCACCTATAAGGCCATCTTATGCGCCTCCAGTTCCACGGCCGTACATGACACAGGCACCGCAACCTTAGGCCCTTCCAGCTCTACGGCCTGTTGCACCTTAGGTTGTGAGGTATGCTCCACCTTCGGCCTCTCCGACCTACGCACATGAGGTCTGCACTTCATGCGGCCGAAGGCATCCTGCAGGAGATTGCCGAAGGGCATTGGGTGGATGTTTTCATTGTGGTCGCTAGGGCCACGTGATCAGGGATTGCCCTAGTCGGCATTTGCCAGGCTAGTCTCAGGGGATTAGACCCCAGCATGCCCAGCGGGACCATACCAGGCGTCCTCCCAACCTGCACGGTCTGCACCTCCACCTCGTCAGGTGAACCAGGGGCGAGTATTTGCCTTGATAGAGGGTGATGCACCTGCATCGGATGATGTAGTGCAAGGTACGCGTTTAAAGTTATTCAATTGTCTATGATTGTCATATTATGCCTTATTCTTTATGTACGTATGTGGTGTGTTATATATATCTATATGTATCTATACATATGATGTTGATGCATTGATTGACTTAGTTAGCTAAAATTTCAGGAACCTTGCTAGTCAATGAATGTTTGGCTAGAGTGTTGATCAACACCGGGCTACCCATTCATTCGTCTCACCGAGTTTTTCCCAAGGCTTTGCTATGGAGCCTAGTCAATTGGAACCGGAGTTATTCATTTTGACTCCTCTCGGTAAGACAGTAGTAGCAGATTGTATTTTCAGAGGCAGTGCAGTCCAGGTTGGAAGCCATGAATTGGTAGCCGATCCCATCGTCCTTGGATTCTAGGACTTTGATGTTATCTTGAGGATGGATTGGTTAGTAGCTCATCATGGGCATGTAGCTTGCTTCGAGAAAATAGCACTCTTTAAGCCGATGGAAGGAAAGCCATTTCGCTTTTGGAGGTTGAGAAGTAAAGATATCGCCCACTTTGCAGCTTTGAGCCTAGCGAACCCTGAGGCAAAGGACTCTTCGACTATTCCAGTTGTGAGTGAATTCCTGGATGTGTTTCCAGAAGAGTTGCCAGGGTTGCTTCCAGACAGGGAGATTGAATTTGTGATCGAGCTTGCACTAGGCACAGCTCCCATCTTCTAGGCTCCGTACAGGATGGCCCCAATTGAACTCAAGGAGTTAAAGACATAGTTGGAGGAGATGCAAGGCCTTGGTTTCATTCGACCAAGTGTCTCACCATGGGGTGCCCCGATTTTATTTGTTAAGAGGAAGATGGCTCGATGCGGATGTGCATCGATTACCGGCGGTTGAACAAGGTCACTATAAAGAATAGGTATCCATTGCCTAGGATTGATGACCTGTTCGATCAGTTAAAGGGAGCGAGATTTTTCTTGAAGATTGATCTTTGATTGAGTTATCACCAGTTGAAGATTAAGGCTGAAGATGTTCCCAAAACTACTTTCAGGACTCGGTATGGACATTACGAGTTCTTGGTGATGCCTTTTGGTCTCACGAATGCACCGGCAGCTTTTATAGATCTGATGAAGCGGGTATTCCGACCATACTTAGATCGATGCGTGATAGTATTTGTTGATGACATCTTGATATATTCCCAGACACGGGAAGATCACACGCGTGACCTTCGTCTTGCCTTGGAAATGCTGAGAGAGCACAAGTTGTATGCCAAGCTAGGCAAGTGTGAATTTTGGTTGGAAGAAGTGGCATTTCTAGGCCACGTTATATCTACGGAAGGCATCTCGGTAGATCCGAAGAAGATAGAGGCAGTCATGAGTTGGGCGAGGCCCAAGAGTGTCATAGAGATCCGTAGTTTCATTGGGTTGGCAGGCTACTACAAGAGATTTGTAGAGGGTTTCTCCATCTTAGTAGCACCGCTCACTTATTTAATAAGAAAAAATACAAAATTTATATGGAGTGATAAGTGTGAGATTAGCTTCACGGAGCTGAAGAAGAGGCTTACCACGGCCCCCGGCCTTACGGTGTCATCTGGACGTGGTGGGTATGAAGTTTATAGTGATGCCTCGCACGTTGGACTTAGGTGTGTCCTTATGCAGCAAAGTCATTGCCTATGCATCGAGGCAATTGAAGGAGCATGAAAAGAATTACCCCATGCACGACTTGGAGCTTGCTGCAGTCGTGTTTGCACTCAAGATTTGGCGACACTACCTTTACAGGGAAGAGTTTTATGTGTTCATGGACCACAAGAGCCTTAAGTACCTCTTTTCCCAAAAGGAGCTAAATTAACGCCAATGGCGTTGGATGAAATTTTTGAAAGACTACGAATGCACCATCCAATACCACCCGGGCAAAGCAAATGTGGTGGCGGACACTTTAAGTAGAAGACCTCCAGGATTGTTGACCCACATGTTGGTGCAGGAGTGGAGACTATTAGAAGATTTGGCAAATCTGGACATTAGCATGAATAGTTCCGTACGTAGTCCTGTCTTGGCAAACATCACGGTTCAGCCGCACATTATAGATTTGATCCAAGAGTATCAGGCAACGGAGGTTGACTTGTTGGCTTTCCAGGACAAGGACGTTGCCAAGGGTAGTGAAGACTTCTCTCTCACTAGCCAAGGTGCTATTACATTCAGGGGAAGATTGTGTGTTCCGGCCAATGCGGATCTTCGGCGAGAGATTATGGATGAAGCCCACCGTTTGAAGTATGCAGTGCATCCTGGGGGTACGAAGATGTACCGGAAGCTTAAGGGACACTTTTGGTGGCGGAACATGAAGAGGGATGTTGTTGAGTATGTATCCCGGTGCTTAGTGTGCCAACAGGAGAAGGCAGAGCACTTGAGACCGGTGGGCCTATTACAGTCTCTCCTGATTCCCGAGTGGAAATGGGAGCACATCTCCATGGACTTCATTGTTGGCTTGCCAAAAATGGTAAGGAACTCAGATGCGATATGGGGTTGTGGTGGACCGTTTGAAAAAGTCCACGGACTTCTTACCGTACCGAACTACGTTCAACTCGAGTCAATTGGCTGCATTGTATATCAAGGAAATTGTTCAGTTGCACGGGGTGTTAGTCAGTATTGTGTCGAATTGGGATCCAAAATTTACTTCTAGGTTCTGGAGGAGTTTTTAGGATGTCATGGGTTCCCAAACTTGATTTCAACACCGCTTTTCATCCACAAACGGATGGACAAGCCAAGAGGGTGAACCAAATCATCGAAGACATGCTTCGAGCTTGTATGCTAGATTTCAAGGGCAGTTGAGAAGAGCACTTGTCTTTGGTTGAATTTGCCTATAACAATAGCTACCAGGCGAGCATCTAAATGGCACCATTTGAATCCTTGTATGGGCGAAGCTACAGGTCTCCTCTCTATTTGGATGAGGTAGGAGAGAGAAAGGTGTTGGGTCCTGAGTTAATCGAACAAACTGCGAACAAGGTTAAGATCATTCAGGATTAGTTGAAAGCCGCTCAAGATCATCAAAAGAGCTATTCTTACACTCACCGTAGGGACTTGGAATTCCAGGTTGGGGATCAAGTCTTTGTGAAGGTATCTCCTAGCAAGGGGATTATGAGACTTGGCAGGCGAGGCAAGCTTAGTCCTCAGTATGTTGGGCCATTTGAGATTATCACGCGAGTTGGTGAAGTTGTTTACCAGGTAGCTCTTCCACCTCACATGGCTGCGGTTCACAATATTTTCCATGTGTCTATACTTCGAAAGTACATTGCGGACCCTTCATATGTCATCGAGTTGGAACCGTTGGAAATCCGAGAGGATCTCACTCTAGTTGAGAAGCCGGTTCAGATTTTGGATCAGAGAGATCAAGTGCTTTACAACAAGACTATCCCATTGGTTTTTGTGCAATGGAAACATCATGCTCGAGAAGAGGCAACGTGGGAGCGTGAAGCCGAAGTCAAAGCAAAGTATCCAGAGTTGTTCGAATGAGCTTTGTATGTAACTTGTAATTTCGTTTTGGTTTTGTAATGCAAGTAGCGTCCAAATTTTGAGGATGAAATTTTTATAAGGGAGGAGGATGTAGAACCCCAGAACTTTTTGTATATGCCTTGGGATATGTGTCAAGGCATGATGCCTTTACAATCTCCAATTCCATGAAATGAAAATTTGGAAACTTTGAAAATTTTGCAAGAATGCTATAATTAATTAAATAAATTATTTAATAATGTCTATAAGCCTTGAAAGGGTCCTAGTCATGTTTAGAAGAGGTCAATAGGGAAGAGGGAAGTAGGATAAGTCCAAGTAACAGAAATGGGTGAAAAATGGACTGGGTGTCAAAACCTGCAGAGCACCGATCGCTCGGTTCATATTAGTGATCGATTGGTCTACAACTGATCGATTGGTAGCTATCGACTGGTTCCTTTTTTTATATAGGGAAAAATTCCAGAGAGCATGTTTTTGACCGGTCGATCGGTCAAGAACACCGGTCGCTTGGTAGGCGACCGATAATCACTGATCGATCGGCATATCGCATTTTGCAGAATTTCATTAAGGGCTTTTTCATCTTTGGGGTGTTATACCCTTGACTATTAAGCCTTGCCCGAGCCTTGAAGGTCTCATTCACCATACTTAGAGTATTTGAGAGAAAGGGAGGGAGGAGAAAAGGGGATTCGAACCTAGGGTTTTCACTTGAGAAGGAATCAAGGGTTTGAGAACCCTAGATCATCACAAGCTCAGATTTCTTCAAGTACACGGCTCAAGCACGTGAGGAGCACATTCTTCAAGCTAGGGCAGTGACTCCGTGCACGTTTTGGAGGGTTTTCCTTGCCTTTTCAAGCTCGGTACCTTTTGCTACCCTCCTAGTCATGGTTTCTTCTTTTCCTTCATTATTCTTGGTTTTCCCTAACTATAACTGTGCTATGAGTTGGGATGTGTGAATGGAGAGGAATGTTGGGCGAAGGATGCCATGTGTATGTGATGTGATGAATGAAATGGGAAGGGTATTGTACCAATAATAAACACACATGTATGTTGTGAGCATAAACCCACCTAGAAAAGCATGGTTAGGCTTTAACAAATAATGTACATATCACATGTTTGATGAAATGCCAAGGTAAAGAAAATGAGCTGTAAATCAAGAAATGCAGGCTTAAAAGTGTATGGAATTGCTAGGGTTTATGATAATTTGATTAATTACTTCCTCTAAATGGCATGAATATTTACTTGTTCAAGTTAATGATTTTCTATGTATTCTTGAAATCCCAAATGTCATATTTAATTCCAAGTGAAAGTATGTACACGATTCCACGAGCACGGCATGCATGATGTGGTTTACCGGTGGTTTCAAGAGTAAGGATGTTAGAGGTAGGACATACCTTACGATATGTTTTGCCTCGCTTTTGACAAGGATAAGAACAAGCATTGCACATGAGGAAGTTTACACCCTCCCATCTCATTGAAAGAGGGGTCTCCCCTCACTCACAAGTGCATATCATGGAAAGAAGGGTCTCCCTTCCCTCTCAAGTGCATGTCATTGAAAGAGGGGTCTCCTCTCCCTCTCAAGTGCATCTCACAAGTGCATCTCGCAAGTGCATCTCACAAGTTACATGAGCATGTTTAATTTCCAAGCAAGCATGACACGCATGACATGACACGCTCGAAAAAATCAAGCAAGACAAACTTAACAAGTTTTTCATGCACGAAAAGAGTATTTTAAGTCAAGTCAAGTGCACAATGATTTTAAGAGTTTATCAACTTTTATGTGATGCAAGCATGAATATAAACTGTTTTACTTTCCATTTATATTATAAATTGCTTCCTGTTTTATATATTGTTACTGCTATGCTGTGATTGTTAGTTAGCATTTGGTACACGCTGAGTATTCCATGCTCAGTCGTACGTTTATGTCAGCAGGTGATAGTGGAGCGGCGGCTCCTTTTGATATCTGTGCTCCTGGCCCATGGGTGGAAGAGGAATACGTTGAAGAACCTGTGGAGGAACTTTCGGTAGAGGGTTATTACTAGGTGGTAGATTCTGAGTGGCTGTGGGTGAGCTTGAGAGAGTATATTCATGTATTTTGGCGGGCTTGTCCGCACTTTCTTTTGTAATTTCTTTTTTTCAAACTTGGATCATGTATATATATACTTAGAGGTTTGGTTAGTCTTCCGCTGTGCTATGTAGTTAATGCTTCGGCTATTATGTCCTCTTTGTATATGGTCCTAGTATTTTTGTAGGTTGGGTTGTCAATCAAGTCATGTAAGTCATGATAAGTCGTCCAAGATTCACTGTAACTCCTATGGTGGGTTTTGGGGCGCGACATCTGCCCTAAAATCGGATAAATTTCTTGATCTAACGAACTCATGTTCTCTGAGTTAGTTAAACTCTTTTACACCCAATTTCACTTCAATAAATCTAAATCACATATTACTTCTTTTGTCTTAGGTAAAAGTATCTCTTTTTACCTAAATCAGTTGCACTCTATTTTGAAAATCCCTCAGTGCCCCCTTCAAACTTTTTTGAATGGTTAGTGGACCAGACATGAAGGATTTGATGTGGTTGATGCTCTAAAAATGATGTGCATAAACCAAGATTTCACCAGTCCTTTTCAACCAAAGGTTAATGACCTTACCCTCACATCTAGACTCATTCATCATATAATAACCTATACCCTAGTTCCTAGGGCTGGTGGTAGGGAATACCTTACTTATTTTGATGTTTTCCTTATATGGTGTATCCTAACCACCACACCCATTGATCTCTCTTACATCATTGTCCATTGTATGGATGATGCATTTAAGAGAAAATCAGGGTGTCTCCCTTTTGGTCAGGTTCTGACAAAAATATTTAAACATTTCAATGTTCCCCTGTCATCTCAAACAGATTTTGTCACCCCTGATGACTCCTCCATTTATAGCAAGGCAACCATTCAAAGAATGGGCTATACTTGGAATGAAACCCAGAAGGTTTGGATCCCTAAACCCTCTGCCTCTCAATCCTCCACCCTTCTACTTCTTCGGTCCATATTCCTACTCCTACTCCATCTATGCATACTTCTGCTCCTACTCCATCTATCTCTTCCTTTTCAACAGCACCAGCAGTAGAGCATAAGGCTGAGCTACAACCAGAGTCAGTGCCAAAGGAGGAATCCCAGGCTGAGCAGCAGCCAGTTTCTGTTCCAGCAGAGGAGTCTCCTCACTTTGAGGACCCTGGTCAATTTTATGAGGTACCCAGCAAGCTAGCAGCCTCAGAAGAGAATTTGAGCATCATGGCAGGGTAGATTGCCTCCATGTCCTCCAGCTTGGAGCAGTTTCAGCTGGAGATGAGATTGAGCCAACAGGCTTTTCAGGAGGAGATGAGAGCCTCCATGCTCTCCTTCATGGCGGAGACCAGGGCAAGCATTGCTGTCATTCAGTCAGAGTCTAGGGAATGCTTCCAGAGCTTCTAGGTAGCCACTTCCTCCAGACTTTCAGCCCTTGAGACTGGGATGATCAGCATCCCCAAGGAAGTGTAATCCTTAATAGAATTTTTAGAGCCAAGGCTTGCTGCAATTGAAGATTCCCTGGATGTCACCAAAAATAGAGTGGACTCTACTTTAGGGCTAATTGAGAGAAAATCCATTGATGCTTCTGAGCAAGGAATTGAGTTACGTGGTCTAATTTCGGTGATGAAAGGGAAGATTGAAGTTTTTGAGAAACATCTCAAAAGCCAAGGACCAATTGTTGAGAAGATATCCTCATCTTGGACAACAGGCCACTATGATAGTTCAAATGGCAAAAGATGTGAACCATCTCAAGCTTGGAGTCTCAAAGGTGAAGAAGCAATCATTTCGAGTTGTCAAGGCCAAACCTCCAAAATCCTCCAAACTTCTCTCTATTCCTCCCACTTCTAATGAAATATCCAGCAGCAGCAGCTCGGGTGGAGATAAAGATCCAGATGAAGTAGTCCAAGAAAGCAAGGACTCTCAAGAAGAAGCTGGTCCCTCCGAGAACATCTTCACCAAAGTGGCTGAACTTATAAAGAAACAAAAACAAGATGGACTTTAAATTTTTTATTTTTATTATTTTTGATGTTGACATAGGGGGAGAATGAAAAATGTAATGAAAATTTGATAATGGTAATGACATTTGACATTTTTTTTAAATGAAATTTGAATTATTTGAATTTGATTTTTTTTTTTGCATCTTTGCTAGTATATACAAATATGATATGCTTCCTATTTATGGAACTTCTCTTGGTTGTTCAAAACTAACATCTCATTTAAATTCATGGAACTTCTCTTGATTCACAATTCAATTCGATCAATTCCTTATCTTTGATTAATCTATCTTGATCCAATGTGTTGTGAATAGAAATTATTTTTTTTGACACTTATCTTTGTGGAACTTCTCTTGGTATTAAAACATGGTGATATGTCCCTTAATCCATCTCAAATAGGCATGCATATATCAAATATGATTTTTTTTTAAATGCATATTGTGAGGGGGAGTTTAACCCCATTTCATTACATTATTATGTCATCATCAAAAAGGGGGAGATTGTTAGCCTCAAGATTACAACCATGGGTACCCCTAATAATTTTGATAATAAAATTTTTGGTACTAGTAATCTTGTTTAAGTGCTTGAACATTTCAGAATACACAAGTTGATAGCACTCCAATCATGAAAAATGATGGAAATTACCCAAGAGGAAGTTCAACTCATTGTATACAAGATGAAGATTCAAGATAAGACCATAGTCCAAGTCGGGTCCATTAAAGATAAAAGGCAAAAGCACAAGACCCAAGTCAAGCCAAGATCATCTCTCAACAATTTAAATGTATTTATTTTCTATTTTGAGAGTTTATAGGTCTTATGCAAAAGTCCTCAAAAGATTGGTAAGTTGAAATGCTCAAGAATCATAGGTTGACCATAGGAACCTAGGACACCTCTTGAAAATCATTTTAAGGCCCTAAAGGATCATAAAATCATGATAAAAATATAGCTAATTGACCTAGGAAATCAATCCCATCTCTTTGGTCTAATCCAAAACAGAATTCAGGATTTTTACTCTGAATTCGTCGACAAATTCTCTAGGTAGATTGAATTCGGCAATAAAGTCATGACAGAATTTTTAAAATTTCAATTCTATCTCTTGAATTCGGTGACTAATTCTATGGTTAGTTTGAATTCGGCGACAAAGTCATTACAGGGTTTTTCATAATTCAATTGTCTTCTGTATTCGGCGACGAATTCAAGTGGGAACTCCACTTCGTCGACGAAATCTTGTCTGAAACTGAAAAATCGTTGTAACAGCTAGTTCTCAACGGTTCAAAATGCATTTAATGAGCCTATAACGGATTTATTGGATCAAATGCTATAAAAGGAGTTCATTTATGAACAAACAACAACTCTTAATCACAGCAATAACTCCTATTGATCACTCATTCATTGCTATTGATTCTCACTCACTCACACACTTAGAAAATCCCCAAAATCTCGCTTAAGCTCATTCAAGTTCCTATTTCCTTTTGAGAGACATTATTAGAGTTTGTATTTCACTCATATTCAGCTCATTTAAGGAGCTTTCATTTCGGATTTTCAATCCAAACTCATTTATTGAGGTCTATCAAGAATCTAGGATTCCTGCACTGAAGTTGTAGCTTCAGTTCTGTCAAGAGAAGGTTGTGTTCTTGAACGGTTTTAGCTTGGCCTAAAGGAGAGCTTGTAAAGGTAATATCTCGACCTATAAGAGAGATTGTAAGGGTTTGGACTCCACTTATGAAGGAGCCTGTGCGATTAAGGAATTTTGGTGAATCCTCTAGCTAGATACTGAGGCAGGGAGTAGGTTGGTTTACTGAACCTCGTGAACAAATCCTGAGTTTGCATTCTCCTTATCTCTTCTCCCTTTCTTTTAATATTTCTATTGTTTAGCTTGCTGCATATTTAATTTTTTCCGCATATTGAACTTGTAGTTCATAATTTTTAAAATCTGCCATAGACCCTATTCACCCCCCCCCCACTTTAGGGTCATTACCTGGCCAACACATGCTTGAAGTTTTTTAGGCATATCCGGATGAGTTCCAGCTGAGTGAACTTCTGAGGCAGGAGAAGGTTAAAGCTCTCCATCGAGCAATGAACTCCGTTACAGATTCATTGTTCCTCTGCTTGGTCTCAATCAATTCTGGAACACCCACTCTTCTTTGAGTGTTGTAGAATTATTTGCTAAATTCAATCACCATTGTACTCCAATCTGGGATTAAAGCCTCAGGAATATTGGTGTACTATATGAAAGCAGCACCTTCCAGGGATTGCACAAAGAGTTGGAGGCAGAGAAGCTCCACTCTTGGACGTTAATCCACATCTTGATAAGAAATGGGATAGATGTTGCCTCGGATCCCTAGCACCACCAAACATTTTGAATGTTGGTTAAACACAAGTCTGGCAGGAACAGAACTACATCCATGATAGTTGGATAGGGCTTTACAATCATCCGAACAGCTTCTTCCTTTTCTTTGGTTTGCCGCATTTGATTGCAAATAGTCTCCTCGATTAGAGCAGAAAGAGATGGTGAAACTCCTCTTATAAGTGAGGTTTGGTCCGAGACTGGCCCTGTTCCTGGTGCAATTGGGCAAGTTAGAGGTGCAGGGGCTATGCCTCGACTACTGCTCTATTCTTGGTAGGAGAAATGTTGTCATGGTGCCAATGGGGCAGCCGATGCAGACTTGAGAGCTGATAGTTGAGTGGCCAATTCTTGCATTTAGGACATAATGACTGTAATCTCGTCATCTTGTACCTGAGTTGAGCCTGTAAGGAAACTGTTTGATCACCTGGTGGTAGAGGTACCGATGATGAAGGGTGATTTCCTTGGTTCCCGTTCCCATCTAAATCTGTCATCATGACCCCTACCGGTCGCTCGGATGTTGGTTCTTGTGCCAGGAACAAATTTGGAACCTCTTCTTCTGTGAAGTATGTCCTGGGCATTCTGTATAAAGGGTTGGGTGCATTGAAAACTTATCGTGGTAATTCTGGCACCACATTACAAGCTGAACAACCGGTTCTTCAGAGTCATAATCCTCCATTTGAGGTGTTCTTCCCAACTCTCTTGAAGAGGTTGCTGGGGTTATTTCTTACTCTGACCCCTCTTGGGGATTCATTGATGACTAGTTCTAGAGCCGATTAAGTTGGATCTTGTACCTTCTCTTTGTCCTTGGCCTTATTTTTACGACTTCTCCTCCTCCTTGGGATCCTTTGATTAGACACCAGTTTTTCAACCACTCTAAAAGATTTTGCTTCGTCCAAAGCAGCTAAAATGGCAGTAGCTGAGTTCTGAGAGCATTTCTTTTCTGATAGGTCTTCTCAGACATTGCCTCAGTTCCTTGGAATACTGGAGTTACAAATTTATATTGGATCTGGGTTATTTCTTGTATCAACCTCGTTAACAGATCCCCATTGATAATGAGGGTAAGGCGTTCCGGATTGGTTCTCCCTGAATAAGATGAGTGGAAGCTGGGATGTTGGTCCTCAATTCTCTACGAACAGAGAGAGATAAGACAGGGACATCAGTTACCCTTCTTTGCTTCTAAGGCCTTCTTGGTGCTGACCGGTAGTTGTGTGCCTTTTTCGGTGGAATTGAGGGGTATTTTTGGTTTCTAAGTTGAAGGATCTCCTCAGGAGTTTTCTTCCTTGGCATCCAAAAGCAAAAGTGTTTCTATTCAACACTCTGACCCTAGGGTCATAAGGTGCCCTGAATCTTCTTTCTGGTTCTGCACTCGATCTACCCCAGAATGGGCTTACATCTTTGGACAAAGGCCTTTGATGTTGATGACGAACAACTATCATTATTGTTGTGAAGGTCGCTGGATTAATGCTTCTAAAAGCATGCAGACTCCAGCTGAATAAGAAGTTCATGTCTGCTTGTGCTGAGTCTATGGTAGTTCTTGCATTAACAGCCGGGTGACTTTGATCATGGCTGTTAATGCCCCTTGCGTTGTTTGAAGAAACCTACAAGTGCGCCCTCTCTTTCCTTGACTTGACGACATCATTGATGATGTCATCAGGTGTTGAGTGTTGTCCCAAGGGGATCCTACTTCTGTTGGCTTTTAACTGCCAACTTTTCTCTTTCTTGGAATGGAAACTATCCACGGATGACAATATGTCGGTCCGCGGATCCCTCTCTTTTTTATACGAATTTTATCTATGGACTCCTCTGTCTACAGACTCAGGTCTGATTCTAGACCTACCTGTGACATAATAATCTTGGACTGGACCCTTGGGTCTAGTCTAGTCTGGTCTGGTCGGGCCTAAGGTCCATGGACCCTGACTGGTGTCCGTGGATGGGCATTGCCCTTGCCCGCGGAGTGGCATTGGCCTCTATCCACAGAGTGGCCTTGGCCACTTTGCATAAATCTCCTTCCACTATCCGTAGAGTAGGCCTGCGGATAGGTCTTCTGGTATACAGACCTAGTCCATGGACTGGCTCCTCCTACACTGATTCTTTTTTCATTTTTCACCAATTTTATTGAGGAAGATTTTCTTAAGTCCCTTAGGCCAGTGGCCTTATCTTTTTGCCCTGAGAAAATTTGGGCAGCATCTCCCCCTCTTTGGTAATTCTTTAAAGGGGGAGTTCCAACAGCCAACTTGGGCTGAGGGCAATCAAAGGTCTATCTTAGAACCGACCCATAGGACTTTTCCTGTTTAAACTTTGACCGAATCATAGTTTGGGCCTGGAACGACTTGCTCCATTAGTGGACCCCGAAGGGCTAACTGTTTTGGATTCCCATTTCAAGATTTCCGATGGCATAGGTGTTGGACATTATGCCCTGAAAAGTCATTTAGATTGTAAGATTCTTATTGATTAGATTAATAAAAACATCTTCTTTATCTATAGTGAATTCATTATGGGTAATTGAACAAGATCATGAGATGATCTATACGATCTAAGATATCGACCAAGGTCCCAAGGATATATTGAAGGAAAGCAATGTGATTGGTTATGGACTGAACACAGGAAGATATAGCTTTCCAGTTCCTTATACCTTATATGTCACAGCTATGGGTGAAGCTGGGCACTTCACTTATATGCCTGCCACCATGCTTAGATGTTCTCAATGGTTGAGATGTAGTTTTATCTCGAACTATTGTAGTGAAGACTACACATCAGACTATGGGTGCTTAAATGTACATTGACTGATTGCATTCAATGAGAGACCTCTTGCATAAACATACTATCAGATAGTTAGTCTCTCATTCACATTGAACAGTTTTGATGATCCTTAGATCTGATGAGTTCATTTATAACTGAGCAGTGATCTGACTATTTTGATTCCACCTAAGTACTCTCTACCTGAGGGACTACGATACGGTGACATTAGGATAATCAGAAAATTATTCGAGTCATGATGAATTTCAAACAAGAAATCCATGCTCATTAAATTGAGAGATTATCCAAGTTCCGGGTAAGACTGTCCATTAATCTTAAAGCCTGCGCAGGTGATTTTGAAATCAAATATGTTTGAAATATATTTTTTTAAAAATATATTATACTTAATAAAAGAGTTTTTCAAAATATTTTAAACATGAGAAATAGTTTCTCGTGGCTTAATCAAATGTCTTGGAAACCCAGATGATGTACAATAGGCTATGGGTTAGATAGTATAATAATCTCAAAGGCCTATTAGGGATAACGTTGTTGGAAGGATCAATCGAATTCAATAGTTCATGTGGTAGGATCCTTTATTGATTTATATTCTTACACTGGGATTCAATTGCAACATGGATATCTCATGTCACTTGCAATTCCAGTGTCCTTCCTATTATAGGGTCAATAGGATAACACTGGGTAAGCCAAGGTTAGAATGTCCCAGAGCAATCTGTGGAGGTGCTCATAAAGAAATACAAGCTCGCAATAAATAGATTAAATGTTAGTCTATAATTAAATAGATTAAATGTTAATCTATAATTTAGATTAAATGTTAATATAATTTGAAATTTATCCAGATCAATGATCTCTAAGACCTAGAGGGGGGGTGAATAGGTCTATCTAATAATTTCTAACCAATTTTAATTTTTCAATTAATATGTTTAGAAATCAATGAACAATTCAATCAGACAATCCACACAAATCAAACACAGAAGATTTTTACGTGGAAAACCCTAACGGGAAAAAACCACGAGACCTTGTCCAGCAATAAACTTCACTATGAAAAGATATCAAGTACAAGACAAGACCTTACCAAAACAGAAACGACGTTCCTAGGTAAAGACTCTTACTCTTGATTTCCACGAACCAGCAGGTTCGATCTCCTCCGTAGCAGCTTCGGTTCCACACCGACCAAATCTTTTCAAGCTACTTCAAAACCACGATCACACACGATCGATCTCCTTCCACGAAGGCTCCGGATCAAACACCGGACACACACACAAGGTGTAGGGTTGTGAATCAATTTAGAAATTTCAAACCCTAGAGGGATCTCATACAGATTTGAGATCACACAATGCAAGATCAAAGATTTAGATCTATACTTGCATTCTCTAGAATCAAAGAAAGAGGAGGGATCAACAAAGATCTAATAAAATCAATAAGAAAAACCCTAGAAGAGTTTCTCAGACCTCTACTCTTTCAAAAATATCAAAGACATGAATTAGGTCTCCAAAAAGTTGTTTATATAGGGTTTAAAAAAAAGAATCCAGAAAAAGAAAAATTCTTTTTACGGGGACCGATCGATCGGTGCTCACTACCGATTGCTCGATCCAAAAAGGATCGCTCGGTCCAAATGACCGATCGCTCGGTTATAAATCATCTCTCTGGAAAAATACCCCATACAAACTTTTTGTCCAGTCGATAGCCACCGATCGCTCGGTAGGCCACCGATCGATCGGTCCCAATACCGAGCGATCGGTTGAGACAGAATTTTGTTCAAACCATATGTCTTTTCATGTTTATTTGATTCAATTAAGATCAAACAACTTTGTTAGGTTTAAAACTATCCTCCTAGGTATGTTTAGAGTTATCTAAGCCAAAACCAACCTAGGTAGGGGTCTCTAAGTCCATTACCTGTCTAGATCCAGAGTAGAAGCTTTTTCTTCTCTTTCTTCAATCTTCTTTAAGCTTTAGCTCTTCTCTTCTGACAGGTTGAACATAACTCGACAACTCGACTCACATGACCTATCTAATGATCACGGAATTTGCCAACACCTATTTAGGGATTTACAATCTCCCCCTTTGGTAATTCCGGGACAAAACAAGACTAATTCATATACTAGGTTCAAATTTTCCCAATTGATTCAAAAATGAAAAATTGACCTTTACATGACTCAAAAATATAATTACAGGACTTTTGACATGTTAGCTTGTCATGATTCACCAATCTTAGAACCTGTTTGCCTGCACATGCTAAATCAAAAACCTGTGAAGCATGGGAAATAAAATATGAGATAAAATATTGGAAGAATGAAAATATGTATAACATAACATCCACAATTCCACAATACTATATCCATAACAGGTTAAGCATTCCATAACATCATCCAAAACATTTATAACCTCATCCAAAACATTTATAACCTTATCCAACACATTAACACATTACATAACACTCCCCCTTTTTGACTCGAAATGCCAAAGGTGGACTAGAAAAGTAATGTATAACCATCGAAATGAGATGAGATAGAAGATAATGAGCATAAACCATTCAAATGTATACATCCATAACAAGTCAATAATATCCAAGTAGGTTTGTACTAAGTACAACGAAGACAAAATACATCAAAATGTCAAACAAAAAACTATCACTCGACTAAGATAAACTCCAATCACAAACTATCCCTCCTGTTCATCATCAGAAGTGAGCTGGGACTCATAGTAAGCTCGAAAATCTCAAACATCTCTCTGTACGCCCAGCACCACTGCATCGAGAGATCCAAGTCTACCACGAACCTCTGTAGTAAACTCCTCGTATGATGAAACATGAGTCCGGAGATCCATCTGCATCTCTCGCATCATCCTCCCAAGATCATCCATAGTGGTCGGAGGAGGACGAGATGACCCAGCACCAACTTCTGCTCCCTCCTCTGTATCTCGAACTGAGGCATGTGAAAAACTCTGAGCGATGGTCTTTTTGTTGATTGGACCCTTAGAAACTCGAGTAGGAACACCAGGAGGAGCGATAACTCCTTGAGAACCAAGAAGTTTAGTGATGAGTGAACCAAATGGTAGGGCTCCAACTGCTGTACTAGTTTGATGGGCTTGGATCATCAAGTCAATGATGTGAGCGGCAAGATCAATATCACGCCCACGTAGAAGACTAAACAGAAATCTAGCTCTATCTTCCCTAAGGTCCGCAGTATGAACCTTTGGATGGATATTTGCACTCATAACTAGGTTTACTAGTCTAGCATCCTTATTGAGTTTCGCCACTTCAATAAGAGACCCAACCCAAAACGTAGGAGTACCACTAAGAAAGGTAACAACATGTTCCATGGAGTCTTTATCCTCATCAGTCTTATAAATATAAGGATAATATGCATTTGGAACTCGAGGACACCCAAGGAATTTAGAAACCAAATCAGCATTTATGACAACAGATTGTTCTAATGCTCGAGATTTGAATGACCATTTTTTCTGGTTGATTTCAGAAAAATTAGAGTAAAATTCTCTAACTAACTGGACAGAAGCAGGACCGGATAAGGTAAGTATACCTTCCCATTGACAATCTGAAATGAGTGTAGGAAGATAATAATCACCAAAATCAGAAATATGTATGTCCCTTTCAACCATAACACCTTTCTTGCTAAAATACTCACTATAGAGTTGAGCAGCAGTAGGACTTATAAACTGGGATAACTTACTGGACTGGGAAGATGAAGCTTTACCTTTATTTTTCCGAGTTTTATCAGCCAAAGATTTTTGACGATTCTCAATTGTAGAATCAATCATTCTACGAATTGGCCTGTCCCCAATGGAAATACCATGCCCTATTGGAGTGAAAGTAAATGGTTCTAGGTTTTCCTCATCTTGAGGAGGGTCCTCTTGGTTGTTGAGGACCAACCTCCGACGTTTGGGAACGCCAGACATGAGATAGGCAAGAAGGATTAACGACAAAACGAAAGCCATGGAAGAAAATGCAAGAAAAACGATGCCCTAGATGAGAAAATCAATCTAAATCCAAGAAAATGCACAAATCTTACCTTTTAGATGCTTGGGAAACCTTTAGAATAGAATGGAATGACCGTAGGAAAGATTTGGAGGAGAGGTAACCGAGAGATCGCTCTAGAGATCGGAGAACAAGTGAACAAAAAAAAATAGAAATGAGGGTTTTATAACTCTGTTCACGAAAGACCGATCGATCGGTCTTTAGCACCGAGCGATCGGTGGTCTGAAAATTTTTCAAAAATTTTACATTTAAAACCTTTTCTCCCCCTCGACCAATGGAACATTGAAAACTCATTTTCACCTCAAAATGACCAATTGACCAAAAACTATGCAACATTTGATTTCATACAAATCATAAATAATAATCACCCAAGAATTGATATATCAAGTATAGGCATAAACAAGGATTATGTAAACATTAATTGATTTTCACCGGTGATTAAATATGGTAGTTGCATCAAATTCACAATCAGAGTCAAGATACAATTAGAAGTAATGTGAGTATGAAATCAAAATTCATTACTTGACTCTTTGAATTGGTTTCCTTCCTTAATCTAAATTTTGACATTATAGTTCAAATGGGACTCTAAAATTTTCAAAAACTAGTTTTAAAACCAATAATCATCCATATTTATATGATGAGCAATTTTTACCCCAAATTTGACTAACAAATTTATTTCATTTCTTTTTCAGTCAAATTGTACTCATTGTGAAAATTCTTTTTGGAGTACACATATATAGTTTTTAGCACACTGGTGACTTTCACTCAAGTGAGAAGGTAGCTCTTTCTAATGACAGTAGGGGCTTTCACACTAGCAATCCATATAGATACCTACTATTTGTCTAGGTAGCCATTACTCACTGTTTACATTCACTAGTAGCTATCACACAAACTCACAGGTAGTCCTCTCCATGTCAATAATTTTTATAACTAGGGGGCTCACCTTATGGAATTTTTTATGACATTGGTTATACTAGATTTGATTAATCTAGGGAACCATATGGTATAATATTAGAACCTTTAAATAGGAACTAAAACCATCTAATGAATCACTCAGAGTGCATGTGCAAAATAGAACATCTTTGTATGCTCAACTCTAACTGAGATTAGTTAGCATGACCAAATTCAATCACAAGATCGAACCAACAATTGAACTATCCTATATTATTCAATCCTATGAAATATTTATCCTTGGATTATATGGTTAAATATGATTTCAAGGAAATAACATTAAGCAAAAAGATAGGACAAATAAGGTCATACAAACACATTATTTTTTGTAATATTTTTCAATTTTTTGAATGTTTTTGGATTTTTATTACTTAAAGAAAATAACAAAAAAAATTAGCTCTATGACATAAATAGAACATGAAGAACACATAGGCTATGAAACAAGTACATCTTTACTCAACTCCGCACAAACCTATGGATTTCCTAAGGAGTTCAAACCTAAGGGAATCTAAGGGTTTTGTTAGAATGTCCGCAAATTGATTCTCTATTTGGACATACTCTATAGACACAATCTTTTGCTCAACAAGATCACGGATGAAGTGATGTCTAATGTCTATGTGTTTTGTGCGAGAATGTTGAACGGGATTTTTGGAAATATTGATAGCACTAGAATTATCACAATACACAGTCATAGTGCTCTATTCAATCCCGTAATCATTCAACATCTGCTTCATCCACAGAAGTTGAGTGTAACAACTGCCAGCTGCTATGTACTCAGCTTCTGTAGTGGACAATGAAATTGAATTCTGCTTTTTGCTAAGCCAAGCAACTAAGCAGTTTCCAATATAGAAACATCCTCCTGAGGTGCTTTTCCTATCATCAGCATTTCCGGCCCAATCGGCATCGGAATATCCAACTATTGTGGCATTTGTATCAAAAGAATACAAGAGGCCAAATGATAAAGTTCCACTCACATATCGAATGATACGCTTAACTGCAAGTAAGTGAGACTCTTTTGGGCTCGCTTGATAGCGGGCACATGCACCAACACTGAAGGCTATGTCAGGTCTAGTGGCAGTTAGGTAGAGTAAACTACCAATCATGCTTCTATAAGAAGTTTGATCAACACCTTTGCCTGTAGCATCTTTACTAAGTTTTGTAGTAGAACTCATAGGAGTCCTTACATGCTTAGCAGAGCTCATGCCAAATTTCTTCACTAGATTTTTAGCATATTTGATTTGAGATACTGAGATCCCAGAATCCAATTGCTTGATCTGAAGACCAAGGAAGAAACTTAGCTCACCAACCATGCTCATTTCAAATTCATTTTTTATTTGTTCAGCAAATGAACGAGCATGTAAGTCTAATATGGAACCAAACACTATGTCATCAACATATATCTGGGCGATGACAATATCACCTTTCACATTCTTTATGAAAGGGGTTCTGTCTACTCCCCCTCTCGAAAATTCGTTTTCTAAGAGATAAGTAGTCAGCCTCTCATACCAAGCTCTTGGAGCTTGTTTTAAACCATAGAGAGCCCTTTTTAGTCGATAGACTTGATCAAGGTGATGTGGATCTTCAAACCCTTTTGGTTGTTCCACATAGACTTCTTCATGTAGAATGCCATTCAGAAAGGCACTCTTAACATCCATTTGAAAAAGTTTGAATTTCATATGGGAAGCCACAGCTAGAAGAATTCTTACTGATTCTAGCCTAGCTAGGAGCAAACGTTTCATCGAAGTCAATACCTTCAATTTGGGTGTATCCTTGTGCAACTAACCTAGCCTTATTTCTTATGATACTACCTTTTTCATCAGATTTGTTCTTGAAAATCCATTTGGTTCCTATCACATTTGTATTGTTAGGCCTAGGTACTAAATACCAAACATCATTCCTAGTAAACTGAAGTAACTCTTCTAGCATTGCATTTATCCAATTATCATCTGCAAGAGCTTCAGCTACATTCTTGGGTTCAAAAGATGAAGTATAGCAAATGTAGCTAACTTCATTTTCAATTTGTTTCCTCGTTCTCACTCCACTTTCAACATCACCAATTATATCAGTGGGGGTGTGAGGACTCATTACCCTAGGATGTGTAGGTTTTGATGGAGATGTTTGCTTATCAATAAGAGGAGTTGAAACAGTTTCAACATTTTCATTTTCAGCACTTTCATCATCCTCAAGTTGCACATATTCAACACCGGAGTCATCCACAACTACATTTATGGACTCCATAATTGTAGAGGATCTCTAGTTATAAACTCGATAAGCTCTACTGTTGGTGGAATATCCCAGAAATATCCCTTCATCACTCCGGGATTCAAATTTGCCCAGTTGCTCTCTATCCTTAAGGATATAGCATTTACTTCCGAATTCTCGAAAGTACTTGACACTAGGTTTCTTGTTATTCCACAACTCATATGGGGTTTTCCTTGTTCCAGGTCTTACAAAAACTCTATTAACTATATAGCAAGCAGTGTTAACTGCCTCAGCCCAGAAATGAGAAGCTAGATTGTTGCTATGAAGCATAACTCTAGCCATCTCTTGGAGAACTATGTTCTTCCTCTCTACTACACCATTCTGCTGAGGTGTAATAGGTGCAGAAAATTCATGTTTGATACCCGACTCATCACAAAAGTCGTTGTACTTAGAGTTTTCAAACTCCTTTCCATGATCACTTCGAATTCGAGTGATTGGGCATCTTTTCTCATTTTGAATTTTCAGGCAAATACTTTTGAAATTGTCAAAAGCATCGGATTTCTCCCTTATAAATGTCACCCATGACATTCTTGAGAAATCATCAACCATAACTAGGATGTAACGCTTTCCACCTAGACTTTCAGTTCTTGTAGGACCCATAAGATCCATATGAATTAATTCCAGTGGATATGAAGTAGCAATACTTGAAGTCTTCTTATGTGGGGTTCTAATTTGTTTACCAATTTGGCATGGCCCACACACAGCAGTAGAAGGCTTTCCTAGTTTGGGAACACCTCTCACAAGCTCTTGCTTAGAGATTTTACATAGGTCTTTGAAGTTCATATGACCTAGTCTTCGGTGCCACAAATCAACCTCCTCAATTTTAGTCTTATGACAGACAATTGAGGGATTTGGACTGGGAGTTAAGTCGTAGCAATTGTCAGTGGTTCTCATTCCTTCTAGAACACACTTACCTTTACCATTGATGACTAAGCATTTATTTTGGGTAAAGTGCACAGCATGATTATCATCACATAGTTGACTTATGCTAATTAAATTAGCTTTCAGTCCTTCAACAAACAAGGCATCTTTCAATTTAGGTATGCCTGGTGAATCGATGATACCCTTTCCTTTGACTAAAGACTTGCTTCCATCACCAAAAGTAATAGTCCCATCTGGACAGTCCTCAAATTGAATAAATAAGGACTTGTTACCTGTCATATGCCGAGAACACCCACTGTCGAAGTACCACATTTCTGTGTTTTGGGCTTTCAAGGCAGTATGAATGACAAAGCACTTAAGGTCATCCTTTCTTACATACACAGTCTTTAAACTTTGTTTAGATCTTTGATCATTAATCTGTGTAGTAGAGACCTTTTTCCTTTTTGTCCTCCTTGACCTTTTTCTGTTTTGTTCAGTTCTAGCTTTTTGATAAGTCAAATTGTTTCCTCTTGAATAATCATTTGGAATAAATTGACCAGTTCTTGTCCTAGAGATTTGAGCAATTCTATTAACATCATCGCTCAACATTCAAGACTTTTCAGCTAGAACCTGAATCTGCATTTGAAGAGTCCCTTGACTTTGATTTTGGTTCCATGAACCATTTCGGGGAGCTCTCCTAAAAGCATTACAATTAGGTCGAATGTGACCTCTCACACCACAAAAGTGACATGTGGGTATGAATCTTGGGAGAGGAGGAGGATTTCTTCTAATAGGAATTTGATTCCTCAAAGCATTCACCCTAGGAGCTATATTTCTAGGCTTTAGAAAATTTGTATAAGCCTTAGTACTTGATGTAGAAGGTAAATTTTCTTTAGGATCAGAATGTATTGGCTCAAACACTGCACTAGCCATTGTACCAACAGCTAAAGGACCAGCTGGTGTGTCAACATGTCCTATCCCAGATCTACTCGAATTTGATCCATACTTTCTAACTAATTCATCTAGGCAGCTAGTGTTACCAAACATTCTTACTTCTTTTTCAAGAGTATAGACCTTCTGAATCAAGTCAGTCTTGTCTTTAAGGGTAATTTGATGCTCTTTTTCAAGAAATTTCACCTTATCAACAAGAGAGTCTTTAAAAGTTTCTAGCTCCATTTGCAGAGTTCTTAACTCTTCAATTTCTTTCATGGAAGTGTCTCTCTCAACTTCTAATTTTCTGACCACATTAGTCAATGAGACATTCTCTTCCAAAAGACATTGAACTTTTATAACAAATGCTTCTTTTTCATTTTCCAACTGACTAACTAGTGCACTCTTCTCTTCTGCTACTAGTTTACAAATATCTCTTTCATTTTGAATGAGTTTGAGTTTTTTGCTCAAAGAGATTTCTGTTTTAGTCAGTTTCAAACTTTCAGCATACAACTTATCATAAGTTGTTTTCAAATCTTCATCACTTTCAGAGTCAGTTTGACTCTTCTGTAAGTCATCACTAGACTCAGTATGAATACTCTCATCATTTCTATCCTTTTCATCAACCGCAGAGGTAGTCTCAAGAATCCCAGAAAGGGAAACAGTGAAAGCCGTATGATTTCCAGTATCTTCACTTGAAGAGGAACTGTCCGATTCTTCATTCTCGGAATCACTGTCATCCCAACAGGCACCTTGCCCTTACTCTTCTTCTTGTTAGGACAGTTAGGTGAAATATGACCGAAGCCATGGCATTCATAACATTGAACACCTTGGGATTTCTTGTCGCCACTCTTGGAATTTTTCTTGTTTTCCCAGGGCTTAAACTTTGACTTCTCAAAAGATTTTCCTCCCTGTTTGGGATTAAACCTCTTTTTCGTTCTAAAAAATTTTTGAAATTTTTTAACGAAGAGAGTCATTTCTTCCTCATTCATATCTCCATCACTGTCATCCTCATCCAAAGTTTCCTTGATGGATTTCAAGGCTAAAGATTTGTTCTTCTTGGATGGACGGAGATTGAGTTCATAGGTTCGGAGTGAACCAACCAATTCCTCAATCTTCAGAGAGTCAACATTTTTACTCTCTTCGATTGCAGTGACTTTGGGTTTAAATCTCTCTAGGAGAGATCTAAGGACTTTTCTAACTATTTTGGACTCAGATATTTTCTCACCTAAATTGAAACTAGCGTTGACAATGTCACTAAGTTTTGCATAGAATTCATCAAAAGTGTCATTGTCTTCCATGTTTAAATGTTCAAATTTGGTGGTTAACATTTGGAGTTTTGAGATTTTAACAGTGGTAGTACCCTCATGGGTAATTTCAAGAATGTCCCAAGCCTCCTTTGCTGTTTCACATGAAGAAATTCGTCTGAATTCCTAGCAGTGACTGCAGTAAAGATAGCATTGAGACCTTTAGTGTTCCATCCACTTGACTCAAGCTCTTCTCTGGTCCATTCATCAGAATATTTGACGACAGTCAAATCACCTACAGTTTTTATGGGCGTAGTCCACCCATTCTGTATAGACATCCAAATTCTCTCGCCAATAGATTTGAGAAAGGCTCTCATTCTAACTTTCCATTATGCATAATTATTTCCATCAAAAAGTGGGGGACGAGAGATGGATCCTCCTTCTCTTAGAGTACTCATGATCACGGATAATACAGGATCACACTTAAGGGATTAGCCTTATCAGTGAACTTGCTCTGATACCAATTGAAATTTATCCAGATCAATGATCTCTAAGACCTAGAGGGGGGGTGAATAGGTCTATCTAATAATTTCTAACCAATTTTAATTTTTCAATTAATATGTTTAGAAATCAATGAACAATTCAATCAGAAAATCCACACAAATCAAACACAGAAGATTTTTACGTGGAAAACCCTAACGGGAAAAAACCACGGGACCTTGTCCAGCAATAAACTTCACTATGAAAAGATATCAAGTACAAGACAAGAACTTACCAAAACAGAAACGACGTTCCTAGGTATAGACTCTTACTCTTGATTTCCACGAACCAGCAGGTTCGATCTCCGCCGTAGCAGCTTCGGTTCCACACCGACCAAATCTTTTCAAGCTACTTCAAAACCACGATCACACACGATCGATCTCCTTCCACGAAGGCTCCGGATCAAACACCGGACACACACACAAGGTGTAGGGTTGTGAATCAATTTAGAAATTTCAAACCCTAGAGGGATCTCATACAGATTTGAGATCATACAATGCAAGATCAAAGGTTTAGATCTATACTTGCATTCTCTAGAATCAAAGAAAGAGGAGGGATCAACAAAGATCTAATAAAAGCAATAAGAAAAACCCTAGAAGAATTTCTCAGACCTCTACTCATTCAAAAATATCAAAGACACGAATTAGGTCTCCAAAAAGTTGTTTATATAGGGTTTAAAAAAAAGAATCCAGAAAAAGAAAAATTCTTTTTACGGGGACCGAGCGATCGGTGCTCACTAGCGATCGCTCGGTCCAAAACGGATCGCTCGGTCCAAATGACCGATCGCTCGGTTATAAATCATCTCTCTGGAAAAATATCCCATACAAACTTTTTGTCCAGTCGATAGCCACCGATCGATTGGTCCCAATACCGAGTGATCGGTTGAGACAGAATTTTGTTCAAACCATATGTCTTTTCATGTTTATTTGATTCAATTAAGATCAAACAACTTTGTTAGGTTTAAAACTATCCTCCTAGGTATGTTTAGAGTTATCTAAGCCAAAACCAACCTAGGTAGGGGTCTCTAAGTCCATTACCTGTCTAGATCCAGAGTAGAAGCTTTTTCTTCTCTTTCTTCAATCTTCTTTAAGCTTTAGCTCTTCTCTTCTGACAAGTTGAACATAACTCGACGACTCGACTCACATGACCTATCTAATGATCACGGAATTTGCCAACACCTATTTAGGGATTTACATAATTTAAAGGGTAATAATTATTATTATTTAATCAAACAAATATAAGGGGATATGGCCCAAGCCTATGGATTGACATCCCAAAGTGGGCGCCCACTTCATGTTCCCTATGTTTATGGGATTTATTGGTTAGTAGATAATTGTTAATTAATTACACCTTATCTAATGAGATTAGATACTTAACTTGGAAGTGAAGAAACAAAAAGATAAGGATAAACATACTCCCTTATCCCCTCCAAAGTAGCTCATGCCCTCCCTCTTGCTCATGCCCGCCCTTGGAGAATCTAGATTGTCTAGATTCAATGTATCCCTGGTTTTTAGGGAGTTAGTTATATCCCTATTAATTAGGGAGTTAGTTACACCCCATTAATTAAGGAGTCCTTTTAGGAAAATGAATCTTAAATTAGAAGATTTTTTGTAACTAATTTCTTATGGATAAACTAGGAGTTTATTAATAATAAGAGTTATCATTAATTAGAAACTCTTAGGGATAACTTGTAGCACCCCGGACTTTTTCATCCTTAATGAATAGCACCTTCGTAGCTAATTGGCCATTTTTGTAGTCTAATTGATAAATAAGGGAGAAATCGAAAATTCCGAAACGTCAGAAATGTGCGTTTTCGAAAGACGAACCCAACGCAAGTTGAATCGTCGAAATCCGACAAGCGAGTCAAAAGATATGGTCAAAACAGTCCAGACATACAGAGAACCGATCGCTCGGTCCAGTCAGCGATCGATCGGTCCATAACCGATCGATCGGTAGCTATCGCGCGGTCAGAAAGTTTGTATGGGGAAATTTTCCAGAGAGTGAGTTTTTGACCGGTCGATCGGTCATAAACACCGATCGCTCGGTAGGCAACCGATCGATCGGTCATGACCACCGATCGCTCGGTCCGCGCGTTTTACAGAATTTTCACTAAGGGCATTTTCGGCATTCGGGTGTTACACCCTTTCTTATATAGGATTGCCCGAGCCTTTAGGGCTCATTCTCAACCCTTAGAGTCTTTTGAGAGATAGAGAGAAAGGAGAAGGTTTTCCTAAACCTAGGGTTTCCATTTTGAAGAGAAATCAAAGGGGTTTGAGACCCTAGATCATCCTCAAGTCTATTTTCTCCAAGTCTCGGCTCAAGCTCGTGTGGGGCACTCTCCTCAAGCTAGGGCAACAACTCACGGTCCTTTTGAAAAGGGGGATTTCTTCCTCACTTGATCAAGGTCGGTACTTCTTACTACCCTCCTAGTTATAGCTTCCCTTTTCCTTTATTTCTTCTTGTTTTCCTTCATTTATATATGTGTTATGAGATTGGTGGTATGAATGGTGAATGAAGATGGATGTTGGCGAATGGATGCCGTGTGGATGATATGATGAATGAATGGGAAAGGGCATTGTATTAATAATGAACATACAAGTGTGATGTGAGCATAACCCACCTAGGAAATCATGATCTAAGTTTAAGTGAATAATGAACACACCTCATGTTTGATGAAATGCCAAGGTGAACAAAATAAATGATAAATTAAGGGAACTCATGCTTAATTGCTCTTGAAATTTGTTAGGGTTCATGATAGTGTGTTTCTTACATTTCTTAAAATGCGTAGATTATTACTCACTTAAATTGTTATATGCTATGCTTTGTGAATTACCCCAAATTGCCATATTTAATTCCAAATGCAAGTATGCACACGATCTCACGAGCACGCATGAAATGACGTGATTTACCGATGTTTTGAGTATGGGATGTAGAGGTGGGGCATATCCTAAGATATGTTTCACTTCGCTTTTGACAAGGGCAAGACAATCATGCATTGCATAGGAAAAGGTCTCCCATCCCCTCGCATGACATGCATAGCATCGCATGACACGCATAGCATAGCATGGCATGACACGCATAACATAGCATCACACATTCTGCATGGATGCTAGTTGCGACGGGCTATGAACGGCAACTAGGCATTCACATTCTGCATGGATGCTAGTTGCGACGGGCTATGAACGGCAACTAGGCATTCACATTCTGCATGGATGCTAGTTGCGACGGGCTATGAACGGCAACTAGGCATACCCATCTGCATATAGGGTACTAGTTGTGACGGACTATGAACGGCAACTAGGCATGTGAACATGTTTAAATTATGAACAAGCAAGCATGATACTCGCATGACACGCATGACATGACATGACACGCATGATATGACAAGATAAGACAACATAACAAGTTTCAAGCACGGAAATGGTATTTTCAAGTCAAGTCAAGTGCACGATGTTTTCAAGAGGTTTCATCGGCTTTCTACGAAATACAAGCATGATTATAAATTGTTTTGCTTCCTTGTATGATATGAATTGTTCATGTTCTATATATGCAACTTGCTTCCTCCTTTATGTATGCTATCTGTATGCTATGACTACTGGTTAGTGCTTAGTACCCGCTGAGTATTCCATGCTCAGCCGTACTTCTTATGTCGGCAGGTGACGGCGGAGCAGCTGCTCCATTTGATATCTGTGCTCCGAGTCCATGGGTGGAGGAGGAGTACGTCGAGGAGCCTTTTGAGGAACCTCCAGTAGAGAGTTACCATTAGGTGGTTGTAGATTCTGAGTGGATTAGCTGTGGGTGAGATGAGAGATTATATCCATGTATTTTGGCGGGTCTGTCCGCACTTTCTTCTGGTTACTTTTTGTATAAACTTGGACCATATGTATATACTTAGAGGTTTGTTAGACTTCCGCTGTGTCTTATAGTTATGTTTCCGCTATAATGTCTTCTATTGTATATGCTCTGTGGTTTTTGCAGGTTGGTTTGTCAAGCAAGTCATGTAAGTCATGATTGAGTCGTCCAAGATTCACTCTAACTCCTAGGGTGGGTTTTGGGTCGCGACAGAAGTGGTATCAAAGCTTAGGCTTTAGGTCTCTAGGGTCACTTAGAATCTTATACCACGGCTTGACAAGAGCATATGTTAGGAAACAAGTTAGGAAGGAAGTGAGTCGGGAACGAGTCTGGTTCCAAGTTTAAGACTAAACTTTAGTCTTAGTCTAAAATGGTTGCTTTAACCAAGTACGGGTTCTAGGTACGCTAGAACACTAAAGTATAAGTATAATGTGAAGAATACTCTGATGACTTGATGTGATGTATATTAGTATTATACAACTAATACAAATTGAATTATTGTGAAATGACATGGAAATAAACTGTAGTTTCGAGTGAGACTCATGTGGTGCTATTGTTCTCAGGACTTTAGTCATGAGGCGGGGCACACGGGGTCGTGGACCACACACCAGAGCTTCATCTTCTTCCAGAGATGAGGATGAGCAGCCGGACCTCTCCCAGGTCTTAGGCTCTATTGCTGAGACACTCGCCATCCTGGCGGCTCGGCAAACTATACCGGCATCAGCGGCACCTACTCCACCGCCCGCAGCTCCAGTACATCGTACAGCTGGAGTTGAGGCATTCAGGAGATTGAGGCCTCCATCCTTCCATGGGAGTGTGGACCCTCTCGCAGCAGAGGCGTGGATCCTCCAGATGGAGAAGATTTTTGCGGTCCTCTCGCCTACTGAGGAGGATAGGGTAGCATGGGCAGTTTTCATGCTAGAGGGTGAAGCCCACCATTGGTGGTTGTCCGCATTGAGGACACGAGACTTGACCATGCAGGGTCAACCTTGGACTTGGGAGGAGTTTAAGGACACGTTCTATAAGAAGTATTTCCCGGTTGGAGCTCGGGAAAAGAAAGAGAGAGAATTCATCAACCTTGAGCAAGGTTCGATGTCTGTGGCCGCTTATGAGGCCAAGTTCTCGGAGCTATCACGCTTCGCGACACACATGATTGCCACCGAGGCAATGAAGGCGAGGAGGTTTGAGCAAGGGCTCAAGGATGTCATCATGGAGAAAGTGTCAGTTTTCAGGCACGCCACTTACGCCGAAGTAGTGGATAAGGCCTTATTGGTTGAGGCCAATTCTGAAGCAGTGTCTAAGAAGAGAGAGTTGGCGAGAGGCCAAGCCAGTAGTTCAGCACCTCCAGAGAGGCGGAATCGTACCGGCCCTTATCAGTATACATGGCCAGCACCACCGATGAGGCCGACTTATACGGCCCCAGCACCACGGCAGTACGTGCCACAGGCACCTCGACCTCAGGCTCTCCCGGCCCCATGGCCAGTTGCACCTCAGGTGGCGAGATATGCTCCACCTCAGGCCCCTCCTACCCGCACACACGAGGCCTGCCCTTCATGCGGCCGACGGCACCCAGCTGGGGATTGCCTAAGAGCATCGGGTGGATGTTTTCACTGTGGTCGCCAGGGCCACGTGATCAGGGATTGCCCTACCCGGCATTTACCAGGCCAGTCTCAGGGGATTAGGCCACCAGCACGCCCAGCAGGATCATATCAGGCGTCATCTCAGACTACCCGGTCTACACCTCAGTCTCGCCAGGTGAACCAGGGGCGAGTTTTTGCCTTGACAGAGGGTGATGCACTTGCATCTGACGATGTGGTGCAAGGTACGCGTTAGGAGTTATTTTCCTTATTCGTGATTGTTGTGTTATGTTTTATTCCTCGTGTACGTAGTTGGTATGCTATATATATATTTACTTACGTGTATACACTGTTGAGGCTTGAATTGACGTAACTAGCTAAAATTTCAGGAACCCTACTAGTCAATGAGTATTTGGCTCGAGTGTTGATTGATACCGGGTCTACTCATTCGTTTGTCTCGCCGATTTTTTCAGAAGGCTTTTCTGGGGAGCCAAGTCAGCTGGAACCGGAGTTATCCATTTCGACTCCTCTTGGCAAAACAGTATTGGCAGATAAAGTGTATAGAAATGGTGTGGTCCAAGTTGGAAGCCACGAGTTGGCGGTTGATCTCATCGTCCTTGGATTCCAAGACTTTGATGTTATTTTGGGAATGGATTGGTTAGCAGCACATCATGGGCATGTAGCTTGCTTTGAGAAAATGGTACTCTTCAAGCCAGTAGAAGGAAAACCATTCCACTTTCGCGGGTTGAAAAGCAGATCCATTGCTCGTTTTGCGACGTTGGGCGTAGCTAACCCCGAGGCAAAGGACTCATCAACTATTCCGGTTGTGAGTGAGTTCCTGGATGTATTTCCAGAGGAGTTGCCGGGATTGCCTCCAGACAGGGAGATTGAGTTTATGATCGAGCTTGCACCAGGCACAGCTCCTGTTTGCAGGGCTCCGTATAGAATGGCCCCTATTGAACTCAAAGAGTTAAAGACTCAGTTGGAAGAATTACAAAGCCTTGGCTTCATTCGACCAAGTGTCTCACCGTGGGGTGCCCCAGTGTTGTTTGTTAAGAAGAAAGATGGCTCGATGCGGATGTGTGTCGATTACCGGCAACTGAACAAAGTCACTATAAAGAATAGGTATCCATTGCCTAGGATTGACGACTTGTTCGATCAGTTGAAGGGAGCAAGATTTTTCTCAAAGATAGATCTTCGATCGGGTTATCACCAATTGAAGATTAAGGTGGAAGATGTTTCCAAAACTGCTTTCAGGACTCGATATGGGCACTATGAGTTCTTAGTGATGCCTTTTGGTCTCACGAACGCGCCGGCAGCCTTTATGGATTTGATGAACCGGGTGTTCAGACCATACCTAGATCGGTGCGTGATTGTATTTGTTGATGACATTTTGGTCTATTCCCAGAACCGGGAAGATCACATACGCGACCTTCGCCTTGCATTGGAAATGTTAAGAGAGCACAAGCTATACGCCAAAATTAGCAAGTGTGAGTTTTGGTTGGAAGAAGTGGCATTCCTAGGCCACGTTGTTTCTGCGGAAGGCATCTCTGTTGATCCGAAGAAGATAGAAGCTGTTATGAGTTGGGCGAGGCCCAAGAGTGTTACTGAGATACGCAGCTTTCTTGGGCTGGCAGGCTACTACAGGAGATTCGTAGAGGGTTTCTCTAGCCTTGCAGCACCACTTACTCACCTGACAAGGAAGAATGCGAAGTTTGTTTGGAGCGACAAGTGTGAGATCAGTTTCACGGAACTGAAGAAGAGGCTTACTACAGCTCCTGTCCTTACAGTACCATCTGGACCTCTTGGGTATGAGGTGTACAGTGATGCCTCACACGTTGGACTTGGATGTGTGCTTATGCAACACAAGAAGGTCATTGCCTATGCATCGAGGCAATTGAAGGAGCATGAGAAGAATTACCCCACGCACGACTTAGAGCTTGCCGCTGTCGTGTTTGCGCTCAAGATCTGGCGACATTACTTATACGGGGTGGAATTCTATGTGTATACGGATCGCAAGAGTCTCAAATACCTCTTTTCCCAAAAGGAATTGAATCTAAGGCAACGGCGTTGGATGGAATTCCTGAAGGACTATGATTGTACCATTCAATACCACCCGGGTAAAGCAAATGTAGTGGCTGATGCTTTGAGTAGAAGACCTCAGGGGTTGTTAGCACACATGTTGGTTCAAGAATGGAAGCTGCTAGAAGATTTGGCAAATCTGGACATCAGTGTGAATAACTCTGTCCGTGGTCCTACCTTGGCAAATGTTACGGTTCGGCCGTACATTATAGATTTGATCCAAGAGTATCAAGCCATGGATGCGGAATTGTTGGCTTTCCGGGACAAGGAAGTTGCCAAGGGCAGTGAAGACTTTTCTCTCACTAGTCGGGGTGCTATCACATTCAAGGGAAGGTTGTGCGTCCCAGCCAATGCAGACCTTCGAAGAGAGATTTTGGATGAAGCACACCGTTCGAAGTACACAGTGCATCCAGGGGGTACGAAGATGTACCGGAACCTCAAGAGTCACTTTTGGTGGCGGAATATGAAGAGGGAGGTTGCGGAATATGTAGCACGGTGCTTGGTGTGCCAACAGGTGAAAGCAGAACACATGCGGCCCGCAGGTCTATTACAGTCCCTTCCGATTCCCGAGTGGAAATGGGAGAACATATCCATGGATTTCATAGTTGGCTTGCCAAAGACGGCAAGGGGTTCAGATGCGATATGGGTAGTAGTGGATCGTTTGACAAAGTCCGCTCACTTCTTGCCTTACCGAACTACTTTCAACTCTAGTCAGTTAGCTGCTTTGTACATCAAGGAAGTGGTGAGGTTGCACGGAGTGCCTGTCAGTATTGTGTCGGATCGGGATCCAAGATTCACATCACGATTCTGGAAAAGCTTTCAGGAAGCTATGGGTTCCCGACTCGATTTCAGCACCGCTTTTCATCCACAGACAGATGGACAAACCGAGAGAGTGAACCAAGTCATTGAAGACATGCTTCGGGCTTGTATGATGGATTTCAGAGGCAGTTGGGAAGAGCATTTGCCTTTGGTTGAATTCGCCTACAATAACAGCTATCAGGCAAGTATCCAAATGGCACCATTTGAGGCCTTGTATGGGCGAAGTTGTAGGTCTCCTCTCTATTGGGATGAGGTAGGAGAAAGAAAAGTACTTGGTCCGGAGTTGATTGAGCAAACTACTAGTATAGTCAAGATCATCCGGGATCGGTTGAAAGCCGCTCAAGATCGCCAAAAGAGCTATGCAGACACGCGCCGCAGGGACTTGGAATTTCAAGTAGGGGATCGAGTCTTTGTGAAAGTATCTCCTAGCAAAGGGATTATGAGATTCGGCAAAAGAGGCAAGCTTAGTCCTCGCTATGTTGGACCGTTTGAGATTATCACGCGGGTTGGTGAAGTTGCTTATCGAGTAGCTCTTCCACCTCACATGGCCGCGGTTCACAACGTTTTCCACGTGTCTATGCTTCGGAAGTACATTGCGGACCCTTCGCATGTACTAGAATTGGAGCCGTTGGAAATTCGAGAAGATCTCACGTTGGTTGAGAAGCCGATTCACATATTGGATCGGAGAGATCAAGTGCTTCGCAACAAGACAATCCCTTTGGTTCTCGTGCAATGGCAACATCATGCCCGAGAAGAAGCCACGTGGGAGCGTGAAGCCGAAGTCAAAGCAAAGTATCCCGAGTTGTTTGAATAGACTTGTGCATATGGCTTGTAATTTTGTTTTGATTTTGTGCATGTATGTATCGTCCAAATTTCGGGGACGAAATTTTTGTAAGGGGGGGAGAATGTAGCACCCCGGACTTTTTCATCCTTAATGAATAGCACCTTCGTAGCTAATTGGCCATTTTTGTAGTCTAATTGATAAATAAGGGAGAAATCGAAAATTCCGAAACGTCAGAAATGTGCGTTTTCGAAAGACGAACCCAACGCAAGTTGAATCGTCGAAATCCGACAAGCGAGTCAAAAGATATGGTCAAAACAGTCCAGACATACAGAGAACCGATCGCTCGGTCCAGTCAGCGATCGATCGGTCCATAACCGATCGATCGGTAGCTATCGCGCGGTCAGAAAGTTTGTATGGGGAAATTTTCCAGAGAGTGAGTTTTTGACCGGTCGATCGGTCATAAACACCGATCGCTCGGTAGGCAACCGATCGATCGGTCATGACCACCGATCGCTCGGTCCGCGCGTTTTACAGAATTTTCACTAAGGGCATTTTCGGCATTCGGGTGTTACACCCTTTCTTATATAGGATTGCCCGAGCCTTTAGGGCTCATTCTCAACCCTTAGAGTCTTTTGAGAGATAGAGAGAAAGGAGAAGGTTTTCCTAAACCTAGGGTTTCCATTTTGAAGAGAAATCAAAGGGGTTTGAGACCCTAGATCATCCTCAAGTCTATTTTCTCCAAGTCTCGGCTCAAGCTCGTGTGGGGCACTCTCCTCAAGCTAGGGCAACAACTCACGGTCCTTTTGAAAAGGGGGATTTCTTCCTCACTTGATCAAGGTCGGTACTTCTTACTACCCTCCTAGTTATAGCTTCCCTTTTCCTTTATTTCTTCTTGTTTTCCTTCATTTATATATGTGTTATGAGATTGGTGGTATGAATGGTGAATGAAGATGGATGTTGGCGAATGGATGCCGTGTGGATGATATGATGAATGAATGGGAAAGGGCATTGTATTAATAATGAACATACAAGTGTGATGTGAGCATAACCCACCTAGGAAATCATGATCTAAGTTTAAGTGAATAATGAACACACCTCATGTTTGATGAAATGCCAAGGTGAACAAAATAAATGATAAATTAAGGGAACTCATGCTTAATTGCTCTTGAAATTTGTTAGGGTTCATGATAGTGTGTTTCTTACATTTCTTAAAATGCGTAGATTATTACTCACTTAAATTGTTATATGCTATGCTTTGTGAATTACCCCAAATTGCCATATTTAATTCCAAATGCAAGTATGCACACGATCTCACGAGCACGCATGAAATGACGTGATTTACCGATGTTTTGAGTATGGGATGTAGAGGTGGGGCATATCCTAAGATATGTTTCACTTCGCTTTTGACAAGGGCAAGACAATCATGCATTGCATAGGAAAAGGTCTCCCATCCCCTCGCATGACATGCATAGCATCGCATGACACGCATAGCATAGCATGGCATGACACGCATAACATAGCATCACACATTCTGCATGGATGCTAGTTGCGACGGGCTATGAACGGCAACTAGGCATTCACATTCTGCATGGATGCTAGTTGCGACGGGCTATGAACGGCAACTAGGCATTCACATTCTGCATGGATGCTAGTTGCGACGGGCTATGAACGGCAACTAGGCATACCCATCTGCATATAGGGTACTAGTTGTGACGGACTATGAACGGCAACTAGGCATGTGAACATGTTTAAATTATGAACAAGCAAGCATGATACTCGCATGACACGCATGACATGACATGACACGCATGATATGACAAGATAAGACAACATAACAAGTTTCAAGCACGGAAATGGTATTTTCAAGTCAAGTCAAGTGCACGATGTTTTCAAGAGGTTTCATCGGCTTTCTACGAAATACAAGCATGATTATAAATTGTTTTGCTTCCTTGTATGATATGAATTGTTCATGTTCTATATATGCAACTTGCTTCCTCCTTTATGTATGCTATCTGTATGCTATGACTACTGGTTAGTGCTTAGTACCCGCTGAGTATTCCATGCTCAGCCGTACTTCTTATGTCGGCAGGTGACGGCGGAGCAGCTGCTCCATTTGATATCTGTGCTCCGAGTCCATGGGTGGAGGAGGAGTACGTCGAGGAGCCTTTTGAGGAACCTCCAGTAGAGAGTTACCATTAGGTGGTTGTAGATTCTGAGTGGATTAGCTGTGGGTGAGATGAGAGATTATATCCATGTATTTTGGCGGGTCTGTCCGCACTTTCTTCTGGTTACTTTTTGTATAAACTTGGACCATATGTATATACTTAGAGGTTTGTTAGACTTCCGCTGTGTCTTATAGTTATGTTTCCGCTATAATGTCTTCTATTGTATATGCTCTGTGGTTTTTGCAGGTTGGTTTGTCAAGCAAGTCATGTAAGTCATGATTGAGTCGTCCAAGATTCACTCTAACTCCTAGGGTGGGTTTTGGGTCGCGACATAACTATCATTATAGGATAATGATCAAGATGTGGATAAGATCCACATCTATATATTCCCCAAGCCAAACTGTGTGGGAGGTTGAGGATTATTAATCATCACCAAAGGAATTTCGTGAGCAACAAGAGAGCATCCCCACGGGATTTTCGTGAGAAAAAGGGGAGCACCCTCAAGGGATATTCGTGAGCTACATAGTGGAGCATAAGGATTTTTGTGATCTAGGGTTTGGAACCCTAAGGATTTTTGTGAGCTAGAGAGTCTACTCTATAATCTCGTTCATCTCTTTGTTCTTCAAAAGCCAAGGAAATATTCGAAAGCTTCGCGGAGATAGCGAAGAGCGAGGATTGAGTTTGGAGTATTTCTTCAAGAAATCTCTACAAAGAGTTCTGACGATTTATCGTTTTTGTGCTTCACCAAAGAACATCAATCACCGAGGTAATATTTTTCTATCATGTAGTTAATATTAAATGTTTTCTATGATGTAAAGATCCTAGGGATCCAGTTTTCCACATATTTTTTTATTTGGATTCCCTTTAAGTGGTATCAGAGCTCATGGTTAAGGAGTTATTTTTCATTTTTTTAAAGGTTAATTAAATAAATAAAAGAATTCATGAGATGAATTTTATTTCTTTATTTAAGCTCATAGCTTTTCTTTTATTTGTTCATGAGATGAATAAATAAATAAATAATTATTTTTATCCAATGAGACTTGATAAAATAATATGATGAGATCAGGTTTAGAATTTTCCTCCCATTCATTCTCTTGGATTTCGTTCTAATCTTGAATAATATCAGAACCAATGTTGAATAATATCAGAACCAATCTTTATAAAAGGATCTTGCATTCAAGAAAAGAATAAAAGATCATAGAGTTTGAATTGGAAGTTAAGAAAATCCTATCCGGATTTTAAAAATAATAATTTTATTAAAATTGTTTGTTGGAAAATATAATGTTTTATTATTTTCTGGTTTGATATATATGAGATCTAGATTTTTCGAGCTCAATGATAATTGTTATCATTATTTTAATCTTTTAAAATATCATAAAAAATACTCAATCACCATGTTGCATTTAATTGTATGAGATTATAGTTATGGGTCAATTTTATAACTGTGATAAATTGTTTATCATGCATTCACATTAGAGGAAAATATGTAGTAGTTTTTTGGTAATTTGTAAAGGACAGATTCATTCGGTTTCCCTGATAAAAGGTGAATGGAAATCTGGTTTCCCAAATGCCATTTATTTAGTATCATGCATTGGCCAAGGGTGAGCTATTTTTGGTCAAGAGAAGCAGTCTCTAAGTTCCCCTTAATGCGAGAAGGATGCTGTGAGAAGGATCTTGATTCTTACCTCATTCTCTTGCATTCATGCATTTTATTTTATTTGACCCATACCAATTAATCTCATATAATCATTGTTGTTTAATGTCTTGAGATGATACTTGTTTAGTTTATCATGAGATGATATAAACTACTAATTATTCATGTTTTATTTTGTTGAAATAATTGCCTAAATATCATGTGTATATAAGACTGGGGATAAGTCCCTAAGTATTATGATCTTCTATCATACACTATGTACTCTTATAGTGGGGAGTGTGAGTAAGCTGACAGGCCAAAGCCAGGCCCAATCCCTCTCACCTGTGTGAAAGCATGGTCAAAACTTTATAAGCAAATAATGGGAGCAATAACGCCAAAGCGTGAGCTTTCACTAGATGTTTATTAGGTTCATGGTGGGTGGGCACATGAATAAGAGATGTCATACAATAACTCCAAAGCGTGAGTATAACATCCCTTATAGATCAGATAGTAGATCGAATGCTCCAAGATTCACATGATAAGATCTGTGAAAGTGGAGAAGATAGATTCTATCTGCCTATTAAAGGTGCTGTGATATTGCGCCCAAAGGTGGGATTACATTAAGCCAGTTACTAGGTATTCGATTCCAATTAATTCTCCCTGTATTGGAAATACTATTAGAAACAGACTCATAATCTAATAGTATTAAATGAATTTAATAGATCCCTAATATTGTCTTTAATTTTGTCATTTGATTAGATCATGACAGGCCTTCACTCTCTAACTGAAATTTTAAGGGATGAGAAGTTAGTTGGAACTAACTATGTTGACTAGAAAAGAAAAATTAGAATTGTATTTGTAAATCCCTAAGTAGGTGTTGGCGAATTCTGTGATCATTAGATAGGTCATGTGAGTCGAGTCGTGTTCAACTTGTCAGAAGAGAAGAGCTAAAGCATCAAGAAGATTGAAGAAAGTGAAGAAAAAGCTCCTACTCTGGATCTAGAAAGGTAATGGACTTAGAGACCCCTACCTAGGTTGGATTTGACTTAGATAACTCTAAACATACCTAGGAGGATAGTTTTAAACCTAATAAAGTTGTTTGATCTTAGTTGAATCAAGTAAACTTAAAATGAAGTATGGTTTGAAACAAATTCTGTCTCAACCGATCGCTCGGTGTTGAGACCGATTGATCGGTGGCCTACCGAGCGATCGGTGGCTATCGACTGGACAAATAATTTGTATGGGGTATTTTTCCAGAGAGATGATTTTCAACCGCTTGATCGGTTATGAGCACCGATCGATCCGTTTTGGACCGAGCGATCGGTAATGTGCACTGATCGATCGGTCCCCGTAAAAAGAATTTTTATTTTTCTGGATTCCTTTTTTAAACCCTATATAAACAGCTTTTTGGAGACCTAATTCGTATCTTTGTTTTATTTTTGAAAGAGTAGAGGTCTGAGAAACTCTTCTAGGGTTTTTCCTATTGTTCTTATTAGATCTTTGTTGATCCCTCCTCTTTCTTTGATCCTAGAGAATGCAAGTATAGATCTAAACCTTTGATCTTGCATTGTGTGATCTCAGATCTATATGAGATCCCTCTAGGGTTTGAAACTTTCAAATTGATTCACAATCCTACACCTTGTGTGTGTGTCCGGTGTTTGATCCGGAGCCTTCGTGGAAGGAGATCGATTGTGTGTGATCGTGGTTTTGAAGTAGCTTGAGAAGATTTGGTCGGTGTGGAACCGAAGCTGCTACGGCGGAGATCGAACCTACTGGTTCGTGGAAATCAAGAGTAAAAGTCTATACCTAGGAACGTCGTTTCTGTTTTGGTAAGGTCTTGTCTTGTACTTAAAATCTTTTCATAGTGAAGTTTATTGCTGGACGAGGTCCCGTGGTTTTTCCCGTTAGGGTTTTCCACGTAAAAATCTTCTGTGTTTGATTTGTGTGGATTGTCTGAGTGAATTGTTCATTGATTTCTAAACATATTAATTGAAAAATTAAAATTGGTTAGAAATTATTAGATAGACCTATTCACCCCCCATCTAGGTCTTAGAGATCATTGATCTGGATAAATTTCAATTGGTATCAGAGCTTGTTCACTGATAAGGCTAATCCCTTAAGTGTGATCCTGTATTATCCATGATCATGAGTACTCTAAGAGAATGTGGATCCGTCTCTCGTCCCCCACATTTTGATGGGAATAATTATGCATACTGGAAAGCTAGAATGAGAGCCTTTCTCAAATCTATTGACGAGAGAATCTGGATGTCTATACAGAAGGCCAAAAAAAACATGAGGGGTTGATTGGTGGACCTACATACGCCCCATAAAAACTGTAGTTGATTTGACTGTCGTCACATTTAATGATGATGGACCAGAGAAAGCTTGCGTCAAGGGATGGAACACTACAGGTCTCATGCTTCTTTACTGCAGTCAACTGCTGAGGCATTCAGATAATTTCTTCATGTGAAACAGCAAAGGCGGCTTGGACATTCTTGAAAATTACCCATGATGGTATACCACTGTTACCAATCGCAAAACTCCAATGTTAACCACCAATTTGAACTTTTAAACATGGATGAACAATGACTTTGATGATTCTATGCAAAACTTAGTGACATTGTCCAACGCTAGTTTCAATTTTGTAGAGAAAATCGCTCATCCAAAATGTTAGAAAAAGTCCTTAGATCTCTCCCTGAGAGATTTCAAACCCAAAGTCACTGCAATCGAAGAGAGTCCAAAATGTTGATCTCCTGAAGATTGAGGAATTGGTTGTCCCCTCCAAACCTATTGTAGAGCCCCCATACGGTGC